>WNGS01000545.1:0-35900 GCA_020271785.1 Procambarus virginalis | reverse complement strand
TGTGTCATACCTGTTTCCTTTCTTGAATATTGGAACTACAGTTGTCTTTTTCTAGATTTCTGGGAGCTCTCCTCTTTCTAGTGTTATGTTGAAACTCTAGTTAATGGTTAAGACAGAGTCCCTGGAGCTTCCCTCCAGGGACTCTGTAATAACAGAATACCTGGTCCAGTTCTACTACTTTTGCTACATCTAATTTCTCCAGGTATCATTTACCCCTTCTACAGTTGTTCTACTAGGAAGTTGATTGTTAAACATAATTTATTAGTGTTTTTCTAACACCTCTATTCTTCAGTTATTTCAAAATACAACTGTTTATTGCCTCCCTCTCTCAATACATTCTCATACCTCTATTTTCTAGCATCTTAAAATCTTGATAACCATTACCAAAACTTTTTTCCAATAAACAGCCAAAAGCTGCAGCTCCTTCCCTGTTTTAAGTGCACCCAATCCCTTTCTTGAATTTCATTCTGTCCATACAAGTTTTCCCAGTTGTCAGTAAATTATATTGCAGTGGTCTTGCAATATGTGTCTGGTTGGCAAATAAAACTAATTGTCTTGGACTGCCATTCATTTTCAACTGCTGATTTAGGTAGAATGCCACATGTGATTGGGAACCTTCCCTTGTTCCTGATTAGGGATGGAGAGGTAAAAAAAATGGGATGGATAGAGAGGGGGAGGGAGAATGTGGATGGAGATTTGGTAAAGGTAGCCAATGAACCATAATTTTTCTTTGAATTTTTCAGGATTGGTTTTGCATTGATGATGGTCCATGCTTTGCTTCATTAGAGTCAATGATAGACCATTACGTGCGCTTCATGGATGGTCTTCCTTGTCGTCTTGTGACTCCTGTCTTGTCTCCTCAGTCACTGCCAGATGAAGACATCCCAATAGCACTGCTACATCCTACTTTGTCTAACTCTGTGAGTCACTTTTTTTAGTTACTGTAATTGCAGTACAGAATTGTACTGGGCTGTGCAGTAATCTGTTTATAAAGAGGGCTCAAACTTTTGCCAGTAGTTTTAAGTCTAGTTTATTTATTATGCATCCCATTCCCATCCTGTGGGCGATAGTGGAAAAGATTAGAGGCACATAATAGGCTCAGGAACTGAGTCCTAAAATTCATTTAGCTAAACAAGTTACACTCTTCATAAACTGGTTACACAATTTTTAGTTAATTATTATATCAATAATAAGTTCGAGAACAGCCACAAGTACAAACTCTTAGCTAAGTAACTTATTTATGCGGTGAACTTGTTTTATACTTGGATTTTGTCGTCATGTACACCTCTCTCCCATCCAGTGAACAGTGATGGAAAGATTGCAGTTACTTGCATGTACTACCTACAGTTAGCAAACTAGGGACATGTGATTAAAATTTTTGTTAGTAGATCATTTTCAATTAATATCTACACATTTCTTGAGTATTTCTTATAGAGCTGTCTCTAAATTCATGTAAATAATTTTACTGACACAGTTTTCCCATAGAGATGAATATTTGACTTTCCTTATGGACAACATTACAGCACTTCCCTTGCATTTCTTCAGCAGGGAATAGTAACACATAGTAGGCAAATGTATATAGGATGGATATATGGAATATATTAAAATGTATTTTCATAGCTAAGGCCCCATAGACGTTTCCTTGAATCAGAAGCCATTGGATTACCAGGACAATGTCACTTCAATAGGCTCTAATAACCTTTTTCTCTGACCTTAATAAGGGTCCTTAAAAGTTGTCTTACAAGCGATAAATTCAGCATTTAATGTAATAAAACTCTTTCTGGTGGGTCCTTTCTGTGGTTCCTTGAGCTACCCTCTTAGTTAGTTCCAAGTATAAAACACCCCCACCAGGGGTGGGGGTGTTTTATACTTGTAAGTACTGAGCATGTAAGAGGGATCAAAGCTCAGTCTGATTCCCTCAATAGATACAAGAGAACTTGGGGATACTAGATCAACCCAGGCCAAGAAGAAAAAGGCCACAATAAAGGTATAGTGCACCAAAACAAGCAACTGCGTGTACACACTCGTTGTCCAGTCCCAATTGCTAGTTACACTGAGTCACCACCAGCTGGTAGCCCTGACAACTCGGGGCTCCAGTCAGCTGCCCATCTCAGACATGCACTACAGAAAATGACCTTTGAGACCCCTGTTAGGAGGGAAGGCCAAGAATGGGAGCCACTATGGGAACCCACCAGAAAGAGGTATTTCATTACATTCAATTCAGGATTTCCTATCAGTGATTTCCCAGTCTAACTCGCCCTGAAGCATAAAGAAAACAGAACTTACCAGGGGAAAGAAGGGAGGAGCAGTAGGGAAACACAGACAAAACATGCCCTGCCACTGACCCAGCGTCATGCAAATCCTCTGCCAGTCTGGCAGAGGATTTGCACCCACTCCCACTGAGACAGATGGGAAAGAAAGAGTAGGGAGGGTGAAGAAAACAGAATACAGGAACCCTACAAAACAAAGGACACTGGTTGGAAGCAATTGAAGTGACAGGGAGAACTGTATAAACAAATCCAGAGGGGGGCCTGCAGAGGCAGAATGAATGACCATCTTCTTGAGGTTATCTTGAGATGATTTCGGGGCTTTAGTGTCCCCACAGCCCGGTCCTCGACCAGGCCTCCACCCCCAGGAAGCAGCCCGTGACAGCTGACTAACACCCAGGTACCTATTTTACTGCTAGGTAACAGGGGCATAGGGTGAAAGAAACTCTGCCCACTGTTTCTCACCGGCGCCCGGGATCGAACCCGGGACCACAGGATCACAAGTCCAGTGTGCTGTCCGCTCAGCCAACTGGCTCCCGACCATTGGCATATAGGAAAACTGTTGAGCATCCTTCAAACCCATACCCTGCAAGAGTGGGCACAACAGACCCACTATCACATTATCTTTCTGTTGGCAATATTCTCAGGGTGATCTCCTCACCCCCATGCTTTCTGCATCACTTTGAGTGGATAAGGGGCCAGATTCACGAAGCAGTTACGCAAGTAGTTACGAACGTGTACATCTTTCCTCATTCTTTGACAGCTTTGGTTACATTTATTAAACAGTTTACAAGCATGAAAACTTTCCAATCAACTGTTTAAATTGTTATTGTTATAAACAATATTGTTTATTTTTATTGTTATAAACAGCTTCCTGGTGCTTCAGAGCTCATTAACTGTTTAATAATTGTAAACAGTGCTGCCAAAGATTGAGAAAAGATGTACAGGTTTGTAAGTGCTTGCGTAACTGCTTCGTGAATCTGGCTCCAGGTTTTGGCTGCTTGTCACCATTACCCTTTTAGTGACTTGGAAGGGCCTGGTGTGAAGGAGCAGGGCTGGGAGCTGCTGAAGGACCCCCCTCCCAGAAATATAAAAAAACAAACATAAACATTTTATTTAAGCAAAACTACATGCATACATACATACGATATAAGCAGATTGTTGAATTCGTGTGTAGGCAGGTAGATCACCGAAAGCCACTAATACACAGAGCATTGGTGTGATACAAAACTCATATTACCATACTCTTAAATAGTTAATTCATGCATTTGTTTATTTCTATGCATTTTTTGTACCTTTGTACCTAATTTCAACATGTAGAACTGTATAAAATATTACATCCTAATTTTAATTTTATTTATATTTAGTAATCAGTAGTATCGTGATTTGTCACACAGAAGGAAGTTGTGTATTGTGAAGGTAGTGATGGAAATCCTAGTTGTGATGAGCAACAACCTTTGCTTTCTGCAGTTAGTCAAGAAGATCTGAAGATCCGCCCATCACACACTTTGGACACACCTACTGTACAAAATCCTGACATTGTTATCACACGTAAGTTTTTTTACAACAATTTCTGTGGGGAGCCCCTACGGCTCGTTGGAGCTTATCGGGCTAATGTATGTTATATTAGACCAGGATATTAGCTAAGGAGTTCAGACCTACCAGGGACCAGCGCCAGAACCTGGCCCCTTCAGAGGTGTTTCAGGGAGCAATGGCCCTGGAAAACCCCTTTGTGGTTGGGGTTTCCTTATCTGCCATCGATCGGGGTTAGGCACCCAGAAAGGTAGGCATAACAAAACAAAACAAACCCCACATGGTAAAAAACTAAAACAAAAAAACAAACAGAGAGGTAGAAACTCCCTACAATCCCAAGGAAACAAGCAAACATCACACTTTACTGCCGTGCCGATCGTCCGCACAGCCCTCCCCGCCCCGAGAGGGGTAGGGGGGAGCCCTGGACCTATCGCGCCGGCTGCCAAGCTTCAGTTCGTAAGCTAATGTCAACCGGAATAGATGCTTCTCTGGCCTCAGTTTCCTAGGCGGTGTTTGCCTTGTGTGGCGTTCACTGCCGTGTGTTGTGTTGTGAGGGGGCCAGGAGTACCTCATCAGTGCCGGAGCTGCATGCGCTTAGTGGCTGACTTCCCTAAGTGCACTGTGAGTACTGCCCCTGCATAACAGGGTTATCTTCCCTGGGGCGTTCGGGAACCATTCCCGTAGAGGTTCTTGCTGCTCAGCATTTGCCTCGTCCTTGGGGCCAGCTGGGGCTGGGGGCCTTTGTTTGGCCCTGTGTAGGGATTGGTATTGTGCTGGTTAGGGCGTCAAGGTGTTGCGCAGCCTGCCACCTAAGCGGCAACCGGTTCCTGTTTCCTCTGGAGACGGTGTACTTTTGCGGGGTTTTCTTTTGTTTTTATTTTCATGCCTGGTGGGGGTCTGCCTAGTGTGGCTATAGTTCCACTGGTAGTGTTTGGCGGCCCTCTGCTAGGCCCCCCGTGATTGTACACGTCGCAGGGGTTTTAAGTGCTATCCTCTACCCTCTTGTTATTTTTGGGTTTCTTAACCGGTTAGCAACACCTTGCCCGGGCTTCCCATAGCAGTCAGCCTACAGGCCCTGGAAACCCCTGTCTGGGCTCGGGGGGACCATTGAATGTCTTCCAGGGGCCATATTCATGAAAGCACTTACGCAAGCACTTACGAACGTGTACATCTTTCCTCAATCTTTGACGGCTTTGGTTACATTTATTAAACAGTTTACGAGCATGAAAACTTCCCATTCAACTGTTGTTATTATTATAAACAGCCTCCTGGTGCTTCGGAGCTCATTTACTGTTTAATAATTGGAAACAAAGCCGCCAAAGATTGAGAAAAGATGTACAGGTTCGTAAGTGTTTGCGTAAGTGCTTTCGTGAATCTGGCCCCAGGTTCCAACCCGTCTTGTACGGGATCGTTGGTTTCTGTGCCCTTGTCTCTGGGTGACAGTCGCCACTTTTACCTCCGTCATGTTGCCTGTTGGGTCAATGACACCTTGACCCGGAGTCTTGCAACGGAGATTCTCTGCTTGTTCTCCAGTACTCTCTTGATGTTATTACTGTTCAGAGTACAGGCGGCATCCGTGTTGCAAGCTTAAGTTGCTGCAACACGCTTAGGTGGTTTTCACACTAAGATGCCAGAGGCCGCCTCGGTTAGTAGGTGCGTTCGCCCCTTCCTCCTCTGTTCCCAGTCTCCGGACCGTCTGCGGGTTTCGGGGTACGGGGCGGGGTTTAGTTGGGGCCAGAGACTCGGGCAGCTTTCGGGGGCTGCCCTGTTCGGGTGGGGGACAGAGGTTTTCGAGCCTGTCCTCCTGCCAAGGCTTCTGGGTCTTAAGCCCTTTCTGCTGCATTTCCCATGGACTCTTTGCTTTTCTTTAAGGGCGGAGGTGCTTGAAGGACGGCTCTGCCCCTAGGCCTCTGGCTGGTTCCCGGGGCTGTGGCGGGATGCCTGCTAGCAGTTCTGGGCAGTTTACCCTGCCTGGGTTTCTGCTGTTTGGCGAGTTTTTTCGCCCATCCAGTCTGCTTGGCTTCCACACTTTGCTGGCGTGCTTTTCGTATCTTTAGGGTCGGTCACAGCCCTCTTGTTCTGCGGCCATTTTCGTATGTGGTTTCCCGGCGTGGCCACACAGGGCGGCGATGCAGTTTGTTTACATGCGTCCTGGTGTGCGAGCGAGCTTCTTGGGTGAGTTTTTCACCTTTTTTCAGGGGTTTTATTCTCGTTTTACCTCGTTTCTTTGCTTCTTGCGGGTTTTCTGCCCGTTTCCTGTCCCTCTGGGAACGTTTGGGTGTTGAATTTTCACCGAGTTTTTCATTTTGTTGTTTTGGGTTCTTTTGGGCCCTTGGGTTTGGGCTCAGTGTCCTGGCTGTTATGCTTGCTCCACACCTTCTCCCTCGGTTTTCAGTCTGTTATGACCGTTTCCCTGGGGGTTCTGTCTGGGCTGTGCTTTGGCTTTATGTGGTGTTTCTCCGCCTGGCAAATGATGGTGGTTGGTGCTCCCCCTGAGTTCGATTCTCGGGTTCACTTTGGTTCTTTGGTTTCGTTCCGGGGTTTTTCCTCTTGGGCCCCCTTTAGTGGGTTCAGGGGACCTTTGTTTCCTGTGTGACCGGTTCTTTTTGGGGTCTTGCCACATGTTGTGGTCGTGCTGGGACTTAGAGATTTTTTTGTCGAGGTGGGCCTTTTGATGCAGTTTGGCCTTCTTTGCCTGGCCGGCGTGGTCTCTGCCCACTGGTCGGCGGCTTGTAACTTTCTTTAAAGTGTACGTGTGGGTAATTACCTAAGTGTAATACAGGATGAGAGCTAAGCTCGTGTGTACGCATGTGACGTGTATGCTGTGTGGTGTGTTTATGTTATTTATGTGTATATACATAATGTGTAAATGTGTATGTGTACTTTTTCTTACGGAAGGGGCTCTGTTCCCTTCTCTGTTGACGGGGGTATAGGGGAGCAGCTTACTCTGTTACTCTGCATGGTCCGGCTGTAGGTGGGCGCTTTTGGTTGTTTTCCCGGCCTCTGGTTGCATCGGTGGACGGCTTCTCCACCCTTTGGGGGGGGGGGGTTCAGAGCATGCGGGGTGGGCTTCTTCTCCTGCGTTCGTGTGTCATCTTAGTGGGTGCGTTGGGACGTGGTCGATCTACCCCATCCTTCTTGGGTTCCCGTCTGCTCTTTGCAGTCATGGGCCTTTCGCATCTGCGGTTCTTCTGGACTTCTTCAGTCTGCGCCCTGGATTTTATGCCCTCCTCGGAGGACTGTTGTCTCCTGTCCGGCTTCTGTTGGGGCCGGGTGCCTGGATGGTGGCCCTGGACCTCCAGGTCAATTCTTGTCACGTTCCTCTCCTGTTTTCTGGGACTGGCACAGTTGGTGGTGGGGCTTCAGGCTTGCTGCTTATTGTTGCCTTCCCTATTTTGTAATTGGCACTTGGTGTATTTTTGCATCTTTACCGATCTTAGTGCCCTGTCTGAGTCTGCTTGAGATTCGGTGTCTGGCCTACTTCGACGACTGGCTAGTGTGAGCTCCCAGTCGATCCGCTTGTCTGCTCGCTAGGGGTGTGGTTCTTTCCAGATGGCGGGGTTGGTTTCCTGGTGATCTGGAGGCCATTCCATCTGTTTCCGTCCTTGGTTCGGACCTGGGCCTTGTTTAGGGCTATTGGGCCACTCTTGTCTTTCCCTCCGGAAGTGTTACTCCGCTGTGGTCCTGCCTTCGGCTGTTCATGATGGGGTCCCGGGTTGCTCAGCGGTTCCTTGAGAAATTGTACAGGAGTCTGAACTTCGAAGTGCTGGTCTGCCGCGGGGTTAGGTTTGGCTTCGGCATCTGTTTGGTTTTCCTCGAAACTTCCCTTCTGCTTCTTGCAATCGTTGAGTTCATTCCTCCGGGATCTTGTGTTGGTGCTATGTCACCAGCTTCCTCTTTGGGGTTTTCAGGCTTCAGTGCCTTGGCACCTCCCCGAGCCTTCGCTCGATGTGTTCATGGACGGGTCATCTCTCGGCTTGGGCTTTCTGACCAGTGCTTACCACGTCGGCCGCGGATGGTGGAGTCTGTCCGTCCGTCGGGCTCGCAGCACGGTTCGGGAGTTCGTGATTGTCTGGTTTGCGCTTTGGAAGGTTTGAGTCACTCGGTGCTCTACCATTCAGCTCCGTTCGGACTGTTCTCTGGCGGGTCTTGCCGGAACCACAGGGCTTCTCTTAGGTGTTTGACATTTTGGGTTGGTCCCTTCGAGTGGCTCGTTTGCTGGATTCTGAGGGTTTGGCTAACCGTGAGGTTCATGTCCGGGTGTATCCTGCGTCCTGGCGGTCAGCCTGTCTCAGTTCATTCCTCTGTTCGCGGATTGGCCAGTTGTTGCCGACTCGTATCGTTGGCTCTGCCAGATGTATGGACTCCTGGCCATGGACATCTTCGAGTCGGCGTGGTCTAGGTGTCGCCCATTCTATGTGGCGCCCTTACCCGCCTGGGAGGCGTTCACGGTAGATGCCTTCCGGCAGGACTGGTCGAGGTGGGGGGTATCTGTTCCTCTTCTCCCGGTCCAGCTGTTGCTTCGGGTTCTGGCTCGGTTGGCGTCCATTTCCAAGGAGAGTAGTCCTCATGGTCCCTTTGTGGCTGGCCCAGCTTTATTTTCAGACGCTGCTTGATAGATGTCTGAATCCGGGGCATTTTCCCGAGGCTCCGCCTCTTCCTGCAGGTTAGACCGGTCCTGTACTTGACTGGTTCGGCCTTCTCCTCGGCTCTTTGCATCTGGTATTTTGACGCAGGTTTCACCATCTCTATGGTGATCAGGTGGCTTCGTTGATGGTGTCCCACCTGCAAGCTTCGTCTCGGTGACAGTATGACGTTCCTGGTGTTTCTATGCACCTTTTTCTTGTTTCACCTGCTGCCTGCTCATGCATCGCCTGTGCCGTCCTGGTCCTTCATCAGGGTGCCCTCTTATCTTCTTCTCCTCAGTTTGTGGTAGCCCCTTCGGTTCAAGTTTGGTATTCATGGGCCATATTTTGTTGGCATAGGCCTCTGCGGGTCGGGTCGGGGAGCGTCCGGCTCTTCCGGTGCAGAGTTTTCTGCTCTTTGGTACTGGTGGTAGGTTTGTACATTTGCAGCCTTTCTCCGTCCTTCTAGCGATGGTCTAGACAGCTGCATTCCGGAGGGGTCCTTGGGTTATTGATGCTTGATTGGTTCGGCCGTGGGTGTGCCCTGTGTTGTCCGGTTGCGCCTCTTTGCCGTTACCTGCGTACTGTGTCTAGGGATGCGCTTTGGGTTGATCCGGTTCCCCTCATTTCCTGTTTCAGGGCTCGGGTCTTCTAGGTCGTCTTTAGAGATTTTAAGTCTTCCAGCCTGCGGTCTATCCTTGCGCCCATGATGTTCGAACGTTTGCAGCTTTTGCGGCAGTGTTGGTGACGTCTAGGGCTCATTTCGGGCGCAAGGATTTGAGGGTCGCACAGGTTCCTGGCCACCCGTTCTTTATGCGTGTGTCTGCTCCTGTGCGTTCTTGTTGCCATGGGTTGCAGGTTGCAGCCTATTGTCTCGGCTTCGTGTTGCGGAGTTTGTGGCGGCCGCCTCCCGGGTCAGCCCTTTCTTTTCCTTCTCTTTGGGTATGAAGCTCCAGTGAGCCACAGGGGCTCCCCACAAAAAACCAGCGTTGAAAGTAATGAAACACCATTTTCAGGGTGACCCCCCAAAGGCTCCCTGGCAACCCTCCCTCCCACCTTTGCTGAAATAGTGGGAATACAGAGAACATATACGGCACGCATAGACACGATAAAGCACCTAAATTATTGGGATCATCTCAAAGCCCTCCATATGTACTCACTAGAAAGAAGACGAGAGAGATATCAAATAATATACACCTGGAAGATACTGGAGGGCCAATTACCAAATCTACACAGTAAAATAACAACGTACTATAGTGAACGATATGGAAGAAAATGCAGAATAGAACCAGTGAAGAGCAGGGGTGCCATAGGTACAATCAGAGAACACTGTATAAACATCAGAGGTCCACGGTTGTTCAACACCCTCCCAGCAAGCATAAGAAATATTGCCAGAACAACCGTGGACATCTTCAAGAGGAAACTAGATTTATTCCTCCAAGGAGTGCCGGACCAACCAGGCTGCGGTGGGTATGTGGGCCTGCGGGCCGCTCCAAGCAACAGCCTAGTGGATCAAACTCACACAAGTCAAGCCTGGCCTCGGGCCGGGCTTGGGAAGTAGAAGAACTCCCAGAACCCCATCAACCAGGTATCAACCAGGTAACCTCCGGTTGGCGTTTTTTTTGCGTTGGTTGAAACTTAGCTTCCGAACTGATGCTAGGCCGCCGGCGTGGTGAGGTCCGGGGCTTTCCCCTTCCCCTCTCGGGGCGGGGTTGTGCGGACGATCGGCGCGGCAGTAAAGTGTGATGTTTGCTTGTTTCCTTGGGATTGTAGGGAGTTTGTACCTCTCAGTTCAGTTTTATGTTTTAGTTTTTTACCATGTGGGGTTTGTTTTGTTATGCCTACCTTTCTGGGTGCCTAACCCCGGTCGATGGCAGATAAGGAAATCCCGAACCACAAGGGGGGTTTTCCATGGCCATTGCTCCCTGAAACCTCTCTGAAGGGGCCAGGTTCTGGCGCTGGTCCCTGGTAGATCTGAACTCCTTAGTTAATGTCCCGGTCTAATATAACATACATTAGCCCGATAAGCTCCAAGGAGTCTCCGGGGCTCACCCAGAAAATGGTGTTTCATTACATTCAACACTGTTTTTTTTATGTTATCATTTCACTAATTTCTTTGTCATCCTCAATGTATGAGCCTTCACTTGTATGAATAGGTCCAACACTAGCAGTGGTTTTTGCTTTTGATTTTGCTTATGGAAAGAAATATTTTGGGTTTTCTTTATTTCTTGAATTGTTTTCTGATCTAGTTGCCTTTCTTCAATCTGATATGAATTCTTCAGTCTCTGCTTGATTGCTTCAATCTCCCTGATTAAATTATTCTTTCTTTGAACAGAAAGCCGTGTCTGCTTAAGCATTTCTGTTTTTTTTCTTTTGTAGTGTCGTCTGCGTTCCCTCTCCACGTTGAACCTCTTTCTGGCTTTTCTCAAATTAACATGTTTCTGACAGACTTTATAGGCTTCAGAAGTCAGTTTTTCTATTCCCTGTGTAGGATTTGTATTACTTATAACAATGTCCCATTGAATGGGACACTGGTAAGAAGACTCGCTGCTGAGTCACAGGTAAAAACAAGAGCGCATTAACTAAATGAAAAACACCCCAAAAGCTGGAAAAGAATGATTAACTTTCAACAGCCCAGCTGCCATATGAAAACGTCAGGTAGCAACAAACCACAGCTGTGGGTTGATGCACTGCGGCTGGAGCGCAGTGCCTAAGCAAGGGCTAGAGGAGTCCAAGCCCCAAAACCCCCGACACAGGCCCTGGGGCAGAGCCCTCTTCCACGTCCACCACTTCCGAAGAAAAGGCGGCGTCCAGGGGAAAAGTTTCCAATAAGGGAGTCTCCTTGGTTGACCCAGAGGTCTTGGCGGGAAAATCGAACTTATATATAAAGCTGAATTTTGCTCAATTTTGTGATCTTTCTGATTCCCTTCTTTACCTCTGCATCATTGAGCGAGCCAGATTCTGGTCCTGGTCCATGGTAAAGTCATGGTGTATGGGTAAGGCATGGATGCTTCCAATATTTAGCATTGCGGAGCCACTGAATGGGCCTCCAGATAGAGGCATGTCATTACATACTCTGCTGGATTTTGATTTCTTATGTGTTCTTAACTTTTTCAGAATCTGTGTCTCGACAATCAAGAGATTTAATTGATCTGTATAGTTCCCAACAAAATTTAGAAGAGTCTCCTAGCAATTCCAGCAATCTTCAGGCAAAAGTTCCATCAAGGGATTCCCTCAAATTAGATTTGCAGGTAAATTTTGTTTTTAAATATATTTCCCTCTTGTAAGATGATATTGTCTTTGTATTATTTTGTTATTGTACATATTGCTACTCTCGTACTTAAATGAAATGCCCAAAAGGTATCACCATGTAGTGAGATATTTATGGTTTTTGTATGTGCAGTATTTATGAATAACCAATTCAATTGTTCATTTTGAGTGTCCTGCTGTCTTGAGGGCAAGACAAATGACCAGCAAAACCCAACTGACCTTTTCTCCCTGATGCAGCAGGAATCTTTTCAAAATGTCCCAAGATGGGCTGGTAATGGAGGAAGATAATTTCTTGCTGCTGCTGCAGAATGACCTCCAGAAGGTTCTTTTATCTACATAAATAAAGCCTCCTTAACCCTCAAACCGCTAGGGGCCCAAATGGAATTCACACCCACAGGCGCAACAAAAAAAAAAAAATCCAAAAAATTCTTTCGTCTTATAGAAGTGTTTATTTTTGTTCCCTGATCACGGAAAAAATAACAAAAAAATCGTAGGTGGCATATTTTAGCCGCAGTAAGGTAGGGAAGTGTGGCAAAAAAGGGGCGTTGGCAGAGCCTTCGCCAGACGAGGTCTACTCCGCCCGAGCTGTCAGACGGCAGTTGCCACAAATATATTATTTCCTAATTTTTTCAATGTCTCTGATTGATTTTTTCTTAGTTTTTTTGCAGTAATATTATTCCATACAGTGAATTGTGGTATATTTATATTATAAAATGTGTGAACCATCGCTGTACTCAAAATTATGGTGTGCATATAAGTGATTCAATTATTATGTTCATAAAACAATAAACAAATAGTTTTGCTGTTGTTACACTATATACACAGGTTATATATAAGTATCTGCATGTTTTGTTCACCATAACGAACTACTAAGTTGGTCTTGTGAGTCAAAAAGCAACGAGGAGTGGCCGCCACACACCAGCGAGCCACTCCCTCCCTCAACACCACCTCACTCACCCTCACTTACCTCCCACAATACTGTTTTTGCATTTATTCACTATACACAGACGTTATATATACGTATTTACATGTTTTGTTCACCATAACTGTACATCTAAGCTTGTATGGTGAGTAAAGGCACAAAGACGTAGCTACTCCACAGTCAGCTGATCGGCGACCGCCTTCAAGGCCAGACACACTTAATATTTCTCCTCCAACAATATTGGTTGTGGTGTTATTACGCTGTATACACACATTATATATAAGTATCTACCTGTTTTATTCACCATACCTGTACAAATAAGCTGGTATGGTGCCCAAAGACCATAGTGGCCACCAGTAAACAACATGCCAAGTCGTGCAGACGACGCTCCTCTCTCACCAAAATGGCGGCTCCCAACCTACTCCTCTCGCTGTTATCTCACACTATACGCACATTATATGTAAGTATCTACATTTGTGTTCACCATAGCGAACCACTAAGCTGGTATGGTGAGTGCAGTCAATAAATGGTGGCCCCACACAGTCAGAAGACACAACCCTCCCTCCACAGCAGTACTCCTCCCTCCATCGAGCACAGCGCTAAATATCTCCACAATCAAGCTGTTATCAGAATCCTGGTCAGTTTTATCAAATTCAGGGGGCTTCAGTAATACTATCACTGCTAAATAATAGCAGTATCACTTATATTTTGGCATTTGTAGGCGATGCTGTGGTCACAAGCTGAACAGCGGTGCTGTGAGCTCGTGCTGCGTGCGCCAGCCTTGGTGGCTTGCTCAATACTGACGCTCTCACACCCAAGAATGATGGGCTGGATTTTTTTTCTAGGTGGCATCTGGGAACAGTCGTGGCTGTACTATAGCTGCCCCTATCCCAGGCGGGGCGTTTAAATTATAGCGCTAGACACGAAATCATATATAAATGATGTGCGCGGTTTCGGTTTTGTCACTGATATCATTTATATATGATATGCGCGGTTGAGGGTTAAGGCTTTGAATAGACTGCCGAATAATGCTGAGCTAACTGGTAGTTGATGATCTGGCTGCTACACCAAACGACATAGCACCTACCCTTTAACCCTTAAATCGCGCAAAACATACATATGCAATTTAACATAACTCAAGTTTTTAAAACTTGCACAAACATTTTCTAATTTTGTGCATAATCAATTAGGTAAATGCTCCAACTTTATCTAAATGATCACAATGTAACTTGAAAAACAAGAGAATAAAAAAGAATTTTAAAATTGAATATTGAAAACTTCAGATTTTCAAATCAGAATAAAAAATATAAACTATCACTAATTGTTTATTTGGTGTTATTATTCTCTCAGAATAGCATATGATCATCATTTTCATATAATTAGAATATAGGTTTTCAGTATAGTTTACTGTAAAAAAATGTCCCTATGGCATTTGAAATATGGGGCAAATTTAGACAAAAAAACCAGCGTTGAATGTAATGAAACGCCATTTTCTGGGTGAGCCCGAGGCTTCCTGGAGCTATTGGGTTAATGTATATTATATTAGACCGGGACATTAGCTATGGAGTTTAGGTCTACCAGGGACCAGCGCCAGAACCTGGCTCCTTCAGAGAGGTTTCAGGGAGCAATGGTCCTGGAAAACCCCCTTGTGGTTGGGGGTTTTCCTTATCTGCCATTGACCGAGGTTAGGCACCCAGAAATGTAGGCATAACAAAACAAACCCCACATGGTAAGAAACTAAAACAAAAAAATGAACAGAGAGGTAGAAACTCTCTACAGTCCCAAGGACACAAGCAAAGAAGCAAACATCACACATCACACTTTACTGCCGTGCCGCTCATTCGCTCAGCTCTCCCTGCCCCGAGACGGGGAGGGGGGCCCCGGACCTCACCACGCCGGCTGCCTAGATCCAGTTCAGAAGCTAAGCTTCAACCAACGCAAAAAAAACGCCGACAGGTTGGAGGGAGGGTTGCCAGGGAGCCTCACCCAGAAAATGGAGTTTCATTACATTCAATGCTGGTTTTCTGTGCGGAGCCCTTACGGCTCCCTGGAGCTACATACCCAAAGAGAAGGAAAAGAAAGGGCTGACCCGAGAGGTGGCCGCCACAAACTCCGCAATGCAAAGTCGAGACAACAGGCAGCAACCTGCAACCCAAAGCAACACAAGAATGCACAGGAGCAGACACAGTCACAAAAGAACGGGCGGCCAGGAACCTGTGCGACCCCCAAATCTTCGTGCCTGAAATGAGCCCAAGACATCACCAAACACGGCAACGAAAGCTGCAAATGTTCGAACGGTATGGGCGCAAGACTAGGCTGGTAGACGTAAGAATCCTGCGGACGACGTGGGAGACCCGAGCCCTGAAACAGGAAACGAGAGGAACCAGATCAACCCAAAGCGCATCCCCGGCCATGGCACACAGGTAACAGCAAAGAGCCACAACCGGACAAAACATGTCGCACCCCTGGCCGAACCAACCAGCAACAATAACCCAAGGATCCCTCCGGAATCCTTGGGTTATTGTTGTCCTTCTGGCGTCCTTCTGGCATCCTTCTGGCTATTGTCGTCCTTCTGGCGACTGTCGAAACGGCTGTCTCGACAGTCGCCAGAAGGACGGAGAAAGGCTGCAAACGTACAAACATACCACCAGTACCAAAAGAGCAGAAACCCTGCGCCGGAGGAGAGCCGGAAGCTCCCCGACTCCACCTGCAGAGGCCATTGCCAACAAAATATGGCCTTTGAAAAACAATTTTGAACCTAAGGGGCTGCCACAAACTGAGTAGAGGAAGGATAAAATGTACCTGATCCATGAGCCACCCTGATCAAGGACCAGGATGGCTCATGCGGCGCAAGAGCAGGCCGGAGGTGAAACAATACACGAGAAAGTGTACCAAACGGGGCGGATGTGACATCCACCTAGAACACAAGCCGGAACGGCTCCGCCAGCACCGCATGATATTAGGCGACAGTAAGAAGCATCAATGAACAGTTCTGAAAACCCATGAAAGGACAAGACAACCCGATGCGAAAGAGAAGACAACCTACGAAGAGCAAGAAAATGGCGAATAGATATACCAGGAATGTCTTACTGCCGCTGAGACGAAGCTCGCAGGTGGAACACCATCAACGAAGCCACCTGATCACCATAGAGATGGTGATACACCAGCGTCAAAAGACCAGACGTGAAGAGTCAAGCAGAAGGCCTAACCAGTCACGTACAGAACAGGTCCGACCTGCCGAACGAGGTGGAGCTGCGGGACAACGCCCCGGGTTCGGACACCTATCAAGCAGTGTCTGAAAACAAAGCTGGGTCGGCCAGCAGGGGACCATTAGGACTACTCTCCTTGGGAAGGACTCTAACCAAGCCAGTACCCAAAGCAACAGCTGGACCGGGAGAAGAGGAACAGGTATCTCCACCTCGACTAGTCCTGCCGAAAGGCATCCACCGCAAACACCTCGTAGGCAGGTAAGGGCACCACAGAATGGGAGATGCCGTGACCACACCGACGCGAAGATGTCCATGTCCGGGAGTCCATACATCCGGCAGAGCCAACAAAACGAGTCGGCGACAACCGGCCAATCTATGAACAGAAGAATGAACCGAGACAGGCCGCCGGCCAAGACATAGGACCCTGGACATGAAACGCACGACTAGCCAAACCCAGAGAATCCATCAGACAAGCCACTCAAAGGGACCAACCCCAAAGGTCAAGGACGTAAATGAATCCCCATGGTTCCGGCAAGGCACCACCGGAGAACAGTCCGAAGGAAGCCGGATCGTAGAGCACTGAGTGACCCGAACCCTCTGAAGCGCAAACCAGACAGCCACGAACTCCCGAACCAGGCTGTGAACTCAACGGATGGACCCCACCATCCCCAACCGGCCTGGTGAGCACTGGCCACAAAGCCCCAGCCGAGAGATGACCCATACGTGAACACATCGAGCGAAGGCTCAGGGAGGTGCCAAGGCACGGAACCCCGAAAACCCCAAAGAGGATGCCAGTGACGCAGCACCAACACAAGATCCCTGGAGGGTGAACCCAACGATTGCGAGAGAGGCGGAAAGGGAGTCCCCCAAGGAACCAAATAGACGGCGAAGCCAAAACTGACCCAATGGGCAGACTAGCACGGCGAAGTTCAGACTCCCACACAATTGCTCAAGCAACTCCCGGGTGATCCGGGATCCCCTCATAAACAGCCCAAGGCGGGACCACAGCCGCAGCAACGCTTCTGGAGGGAAAGACAAAGAAGCGGTCCAAGAGTCCTAAACAAGACCCAGCCAGGTTTGAACTCGGGACGGAACCAGATGGAACGGCCTCCAGATCACCAGGAAACCGAACCCGGCGATCTGGAAAGAACCACACTTCTGGCGAGCAGACAAGCGGACCGACTGGGAGCCCGCACTAGCCAGTCGCCGAGGTAGGCCAGAAACCGAATCCCAGTCTGAACTTTGCCGTGCTGGTCTACCCCGCGGGTTGGGATTGGCTTCGGTGCCAGTTTTGGTTCCTTCAGGGACGCCCCTTCTGCCTCTCTCGCTATCGTTAGGTTCGTCCTCCAGGAACCTTGTGTTGGTGCTGCGTCGCCAGCTTCCTCTTTGGGGTTTTTTGGGGTTCGTGCCTTGTGCGCCTCTCCGAGCCTTTGCTCGATGTGTTCTAGGATAGGTCATCTCTCGGCTGGGGCTTTGTGACCGGTGCTCACCAGGCCGGCTAGGGACAGTGGGGTCTGTCCCTTCTCCGGGTTCACAGCACGGTTCGGGAGTTTGTGGCTGTCTGGTTTGCGCTTCGGAGCGTTCGGGTCACTCGGGGTTCTACCATCCGACTTCATTCGGACTGTTCTCCGGTGGTTCATTGCTGGAACCACGGGGGTTATCTTCTGTCCTTGCCCCTTTGGGGTTAGTCCCTTCGAGTGGCTCGTCTGCAGGATTCTCGGGGTTTGGCTCTTCATGCGGTTCATGTCTAGGGAGTGTCCAACGTCCTAGTGGTCGGCCTGTCTCGGTTCATTCCTCTGTTCACGGATTGGCCGGTCATCTTCGACTCGTTTCGTTCACTCTGCTGGACGTACGTACTCCCGGACAAGGGCATCTTCGCATCTGCGTGGTCTCTGCATTTCCCATCCTATGTGGCGCCCTTCACCGGCTACGAGGGGTTTGCAGTGGATGCCTTTTGGCAGGACTGGTTGAGGTGGAGTTACCGGTACCTCTTCCCCCGGTCCAGCTGGCGCTTTGGGTTCTGGCCCCATTGGAATCCTTCCCAAGCAGAGTAGTCCTTGTGACCCCTTGGGGACTAGCCCAGCTTTGTTTTTAGACGCTGCTTGATCGGTGTCCAAAACTGGGGCGTTTCCCGTTGCTCCGCTCCTTTTCGGCAGGTTGGACCGATCCGGTATGTGGCTGGTTCGGCCTTCTCCTCGGCTCTTTGCATCTGGTCTTTTGATGCGGGTGTATCACCATCTCTATTGTGATCAGGTGGCTTCGTTGATGGTGTCCCACCTGCGAGCTTTGTCACAGCGACAGTATGAAGTTTTCTGGCGTTTCTTTTTGCCTTTTTCTTGCTCGTCGTAGGTTGTCTTCTCTTTTGCATCGGGTTGTCTTGTCCTTTCTTGGTTTTTCAGGACATTTATTTGATGCTTCTTACTGTTGCCTCGTATCGTGTGGTGCTTGCAAAGCCACTCCAGCTTGCGTTTGGGGTGGACGTCACATCCACCCCGTTCCGTACACTTTCTCGTGCTCTGTTTCACCTCCGCCCTTCTCATGTGCTGCCTGAAATGTCCAAGTCCTTGGTCAGGGTGCTCTCTTATCTTTACTCTCCTCGGTTTGTGGTAGCCCCTTCGGTTCACGGTTGTTTTTCCAACGTCCTATTATTGTTGGCATTGGCCTCTGGGGGTCGGGTCGGGGAGCTTCCAGCTCTCCTCCGGCGCAGGGGTTTCTGCTCTTTTGGTACTGGTGGTATGTTTGTATGTTTGCAGCCTTCTCCGTCTTTTCTGGTGAAGGCCGAGATAGCTGCTTTCCAGAGGGGTCCTTGGGTTATTGATGCTTGGTTGGTTCGGCTGGGGGTGCGTCATGTGTTGTGTCCAGTTGTGGCTCCTCGCCATTACCTGTGTGCCGTGGTTGGGGATGCACTTTGGGTTGATCTGGTTTCCCTCGTTCCCTGTTCCAGGGCTTGGGTCTCCCAGGTTGACCGCAGGGTTATTCAGTCCAGCCAGCCTGCAGTCTTTCCTCGCGCCCGTGCCGTTTGGACATTTGCAGCTTTTGCTGCCGTGTTTGGTAACATGTCTTGGGCTCATTTCGGGCGTGGCGAAATGGAGGTTGCTCAGGTTCCTGGCCGCCCGTTATTTTGTGAGTGTGTCTGCTCCTGGGCATTCTTGTGTTGCTTTGGGTCGCGGGTTGCAGCCTGTTGTCTCGACTTTGCGTTGCAGAGTTTGTGGAAGCCACTTCCCGGGTCAGCCCTTTCTTTTCCTTCTCTTGGGTATGAAGATCCAGGGAGCCATAGGGGCTCTCCTCAGAAAATCAGCGTTGAATGTAATGAGACGCTATTTTCTGGGTGAGCCCCAGAGGTTCCCTGGCAACCCTCCCTCCTTCCATCCCACAATTTTTTCATGTTTGTTAAAACTTAGCTTCCGAACTGGAGTGCTATGCAGCCAGTGTGGTGAGGCCTGCGGCCCCCCTCCCCCTCTCGGGAAGGGGCGGGCTGCGCGAATGAGCAGTAGTGTGTTAGGTTTGCTTGTTTGCTTGTTTCCTTGGGATTGTAGGGAGTTCTACCTCTTTGTTTGTTTTTTTGTTTTAGTTTCTTACCATGTGGGGTTTGTTTTGTTATGCCTACCTTTCTGGGTGCCTAAGCCCAGTCAATGGCATATAAGGAAAACCTCCAACCACAGGAGGGTTTTCCAGGGCCATTGCTCCCTGAAACCTCTCTGAAGGGGCCAGGTTCTGGCTCATGGACCCTGGTAGGTCTGAACTCCATAGCTAATGTCCCGGTCTAATATAACATACATTAGCCCAATAAGCTCCAGGGAGCCTCCGGGGCTCACCCAGAAAATGGTGTTTCATTACGTTCAACGCTGTTTTTTTTTTGTTTTTTTTTTATTGCTGTATTTATTTGTTTTCTTCATCAGAGTCTGACTATCAGTAGCAGCTCAACAGATACCACAAATGTCAGCGGCAGCAGCCCAACAATGGATGGGAACCGGACAGATGAAGTATTTGGTGAAATTGATATCAATCATCTTAGTATTGGACCATGTCTGGGGAATGGTGAATTTGGATCAGTATTGAAAGGCATCTGGCTTAGTCCTTCTGGAGACAAGGTGAGATAATACAAATGCAGTACCTGGCTGTGCCCAGGACACTTTCCATCCATCCCCTCTGCCCCTCTCTTTTTCTTCTTTCCCTATGCCTCCCTCCTTCCCCTTCCTCTCTCCCTTTACCCTTGCCGTAGCCGTAGAAGGACCGTAGCCTCCTTCCACCTATGCAGATGATAAGGTCACAATAACGTGGCTGGCAATATGAAGACTAAATATCCTTCCCTCCCTCTTATTTCTCTTCTGTTGCCCCCAACATTCCCTCTCTCCCCCACATCCTTCCTCTTCCTTCCTCCCCTTTCCACCCTCCCAATCCCCATCCTTCCCTCTCCCCCTGATCTTCTTCTCTCCCGATCTTCCCCTCTCCTCTGGAAACATATCCCTAATTTCAAGCTTCATGGGAATTGCATGATGTTACCATAGATGCTGATAATTCTTAAATGGCAGCAATGGGGGTCAACTGTGACTGGCCTATGGCGCTCACATATCCCCACATGTGTCATCTTGAAAGGTTGAGTGTGGCTAACTCCAAGTATTTGTTTTGCTTTGGACAGACAGGCAGATATTATATTTTATGGATATACATTAGATTAATCATAAATTTCTCAGTTTCAAATACAGTATAACGGAATCTCCAAGATCCTGATCTTTTCAGTCCCATCCGATTTGAATTTTCAAATGAGCTGGATGTTTTCTAACACTTGCCCTATCTTGGCTATTTATTACCAAATTTTCTAGATTTTTCTTGTATCATCACAGATAATGCATTTAAATTGTAAGTACACAAAAAATAGAAAACATGAATTTGTTTCACTTAACTTTTAGGGATAAAACCCTTGGTGGCTCCCTGAAGCCATCTCCTTGAAATAGCTTCCCACTGCTGGTGCCCAACCACTTGGACTGAACAGTAGAGTGGAGGTCTCGCTTCATACAGATCGACGTTCAATCCCTTACCGTCCAAGTGGTTGGGCACCATTCCTTTCTCTCATCCCATCCCTTATCCATATCCTGACCCCCTCCCAAGTGCTATATAGTCGTAATGGCTTGGCACTTTTCCCAGATAATCCCCTCTCCTCCCTTCCCACTTCTGCGTCGTATCAGTCCTAGGTGTCATGTTTGGTCACCAGGGACCATAGCCTGGCTTCCCTTTCCCTTCCAGAGATACAAGAAGGTGGAGATTATTACCATCACCTGCACTGGAAAAGCATCCAAATAGTTCGCAAAGCCATTCGGACAACTGCAAAGTTCATAAAAATGAAGCACCGAGACAGCGAAACAAGTGCCCAAATGATTCATTTAAATCAAAGTGTTTACTCGAAACGGACTTGAAGCCCTTAACCCCTTAACCCTTAACACTTTCGCGCTATCGGTGAACTGAAAAAAAACTTACCCTATGTGCTTTCGGCGTTTCGCGCGCCTAAGCGGTAAGACCGAAAAGTGTATACTCTTTTTACTGTCCTGACACTAATTGTAGACCTACGTATTTAAATTTGGTATCACTGTGTTCGCAATAGAATTCTCTATAAGAACATACATATAAAATACTGCCAAAGCACAAGGAATATCAACACCAAATAAAAATCTATTGCGATCACTTGGCGAGAGCGCCAAACAGCAACAAATGTTTCCACTCTCTTAATGATTGCGATGACCACATTTATCCTACATCATTGATTATGGTATCATTGGAACCGCAATAGCAATAAAATTCTCTATACGGACATATGCATATAAATATAGAATCAATGTCGCAACCAACCCACAAGACGGTTGGAAGTGGCTGAAGTGTTACCCGCGGCGGCATATCGGCGCCATACAATTGTTATACCAAGAGGATTCAATGCCATGCCGTTTTCTTTAATAAGCTCTTCGGTTATTAGAAAAACGTAAATTTCATGGCGAACATTTCTAAACTATCCCCAACAAAATCGGATAGAAAATGAAATTTATACAAATATTTTATCGTTGGACTAGAGGGTGCGTCGGCTAAGCATAATCAGGAGAAAAAGATTGGACTCTAACGCTAGTCCGCTAAGCGCGAAAGTGTTAAGCTGCTAAGGGGTCCTGAGGAGATTTACACCTCTGTGCGCAAGAAAAAAAAAATTCTAAAAAATTATTTTGTCTTCTAAAAATGTTAATTTGTGTTCCCTGAGCATGGGAAAAAAATCGTAGGTGACATATTTTGGGCGCAATAGACCGAGGAAGTCTGGCAAAATGTGGGCGTTGACAGAGCGGTCGTCAGAGCCGGTCGGCGTCACCCGAGCTGACAGGTGGGAGTTGCCACAAAGATATTATCACCTAATTATTTCAATGTCTCTGATTGAATTTTTCTTATTTTTTTGCAGTATTATTATTCAATAGTGTGTAGTGTGATATATTTATATATTAAAAGAGGTGAATCATCGCTGTACTCAAAAGTATTGTGTGCATATTAGTGATTCAATTATTATGTTCATAAAACAATAAACAAACAGTTTTGCTGTTATTACACTCTATACACAGGTTATATATTAGTATCTGCATGTTTTGGTCACCATAACGAACCACTAAGTTGGTATTATGAGTCGAAAAGCAACGAGGAGTGACCGCCATACACCAGCTAGCCACTCTTTGCCACTCACTCCCTCAACAATGCCTCACTCGTCCACTTTCTCCTCCCACCATCCTGTTTTATACTTTATTCACAATATACAGATGTATATATAAGTATCTACATATTTTGTTCAACACAATTGTACAACTAAGCTGATATAGTTAGTTCAGGCACTAAGAGTTGTCGAAACACACACAGTTGTGTGTGTTGTGTAAATAAGAACAAAGCAGTTGGTCCAGATGGAGTTTCACCATGGGTTCTGAGAGAATGTGCACCTGAGCTCAGCATTCCTCTTCAACTGATTTTTCAGGCATCCCTGTTTACAAGAGTTGTAGCTGATGTGTGGAAAAAGGCTAACATAGTTCCAATCTACAAAAGTGGAAGCAGGGAATACCCCCTTAATAATAGACCGGTATCATTGGCAAGTGTAATAGTCAAAATATTGGAAAAAATAATTAAAACTAAATGGGTAGAACACCTGGAGAGAAATGATATAATATCAGACAAACAGTATAGTTTTCGATCTGGAAGATCCTGTGTATCGAATTTACTCAGTTTCTATGATCAAGCAACAGAGATATTACAGGAAAGAGATGGTTGGGTTGACTGCATCTATCTGGACCTAAAAAAGGCTTTCGACAGAGTTCCACATAAGAGGTTGTTCTGGAAACTCGAAAATATTGGGGGGGTGACAGGTAAGCTTCTAACATGGATGAAAAATTTTCTGACTGATAGAAAAATGAGGGCAGTGATCAGAGGTAATGTATCGGACTGGAGAAATGTCACAAGTGGAGTACCACAGGGTTCAGTTCTTGCACCAGTGATGTTTATTGTCTACATAAATGATCTACCAGTTGGTATACAGAATTATATGAACATGTTTGCTGATGATGCTAAGATAATAGGAAGGATAAGAAACTTAGATGATTGTCATGCCCTTCAAGAAGACCTAGACAAAATAAGTACATGGAGCGCCACTTGGCAAATGGAATTTAATGTTAATAAATGCCATGTTATGGAATGTGGAATAGGAGAACATAGACCCCACACAACCTATATATTATGTGAGAAATCTTTAAGGAATTCTGATAAAGAAAGAGATCTAGGGGTGGTTCTAGATAGAAAACTATCACCTGAGGACCACATAAAGAATATTGTGCGAGGAGCCTATGCCACGCTTTCTAACTTCAGAATTGCTTTTAAATACATGGATGGCGATATACTAAAGAAATTGTTCACGACTTTTGTTAGGCCAAAGCTAGAATATGCATCGGTTGTGTGGTGCCCATATCTTAAGAAGCACATCAACAAACTGGAAAAGGTGCAAAGACATGCTACTAAGTGGCTCCCAGAACTGAAGGGCAAGAGCTACGAGGAGAGGCATTAAATATGCCAAAACTAGAAGACAGAAGAAAAAGAGGTGATATGATCACTACATACAAAATAGTAACAGGAATTGATAAAATCGATAGGGAAGATTTCCTGAGACCTGGAACTTTAAGAACAACCCGCCAAACACACACCGAAACTACGACGTTGGTACAACGTTCGAACAGTTTTAACACCTCCTAACCAGTTATAACAACCAATATAGCAAGTTGTAACAACGTTCTAACACGTCATAAACATGTTAAGCCAAGATGTAACAACTTTATTACAAGTTGTAACAAGCGGAAAATAGAGACAGTTTCGGTTTGTGTTTCCAGGAAGAGATCATAGATATAAACTAGCTAAACACAGATGCCGAAGAAATATAAGAAAATTCACTTTCGCAAACAGAGTGGTAGACGGTTGGAAAAAGTTAGGGGAGGGAAGGTGGTGGAGGCCAAGACCGTCAGTAGTTTCAAAGAGTTATATGACAAAGAGTGCTGGGAAGACGGGACACCACGAGCGTAGCTCTCATCCTGTAACTACACTTAGGTAATTACACTTAGGTAATTACAGTCAGCTGGCGGCTCCCTCACTCATTCAAGGTCACACGCACTAAACTTTCTCCCCCAACAATACTGTTGGCAGTGTTATTACCCTATGTACACATATTATATATAGTATCTACATGTTGTATGTACCGTAACTGTACATCTATGCTTGTAGAGTGCCCAAAGAGCATAGTGGCCACCCTCTACACAGCCAGAGAAATCATGCAGACGACATCATCTCCATCACCCAAATGGCCCCTCCCAACATAATCCTTTTGCTGTTATTACACTAATACACACATTATATAGAAGTATCTATATTTGTGTTCACCATAGAGAACCACTGAGCTGGTATGGTGAATGCAGACAATAACAGGTGGCCACACAGTCAGTAAACGATGCTGTCTCCCTCCGTCCCTCAGCATCACTCCTCCCACAGAGCTAATTATCACAACACTGCTGCTATTATCACAATCCTGGTCATTTTTATCACAGTTAGGGGTTCTCTGTAATATTGTTATCGCTAAATAATAGCAGTTATATATTTATTTTGACATTTTTTCGGCGATGCTGTGGTCACAAGCTGAACAGCAATGCTGTTCGCTCATGCTGCGTGCGCCAGCCTTGGTTGCTCCAACAGTACTGTGCCTCTCACACCGGAGAATATTGCCCACGATTTTTTTTTTTAAATGGCGTCTGTTTACAAGAGCCCTGAGGAAGCTAATGTGAACCCTGTGTAGCCGCGGGCCATTTGAATCGTGCCTGGCACCCTATGGCGTATATATACCCCATGTGCACTGTGGGACATGTTACTCAGTTACTCATGGCGTATATATATGCCATGCGCAGTTTAAGGGTTAAACTGCGCAACACTGCATGTGAAGTTGTGAGCAACTGACGCAAAAGTGTGCATCACTGCATATGCAGTTTTGGAGTATTACGCAAGATCTAAACGGCCCGTGGATACATGGGGTTCACCTTACCTTCATCAGGGTTCTTCACCTTCAACAGAAGCCTTTCTGTGGGGGAGCCCCTATGGCTCCCTGGAGCTTATCGGGCTAATGTATGTTATGTTAGACCGGGACATTAGCTAAGGAGTTCAGACTTACCAGGGACCAGCGGCAGAACCTGACCCCTTCAGAGAGGTTTTCAGGGAGCATTGGCCTTGAAAAACCCCATTGTAGTTGGGGGTTTTCCTTATCTGCCATCAACCGGGGTTAGGCATGCAGAAAGGTAGGCATAACAAAACAAACCCCACATGGTAAAAACTAAAACAAAAACTGAACAGAGGTAGAAACTCCCTACAATCCCAAGGAAACAATCAAACAATCAATTATCACAATTTACTGTCGCGCCGGTCATTGCGCAGCCCTCCCTCCCCAGGAGGGGGAGAGGGGTCCCGGACTTCACCGCGACGGCTGCCTTCAGTTTGTAAGCTAGTGTCAACCGGATAGACGCTTCTCTGGCCTCAAATTCCTGGGCGGTGTTTGCCTCGTGTGGCGTTCTGTGCTGTCTTTGTGTGGTGTGCGGAGGCCAGGAGTACCTCATCAGTGCCGGGGCTGCATGTGCTTAGGGGCTTCCTTCCGTAGGCGCCCTGTGAGTACTGCCCCTGCGTGTCATGGTTATCTTCCCTGGGGCGTTCGGGAACCGCTCCAGTAGGGGTTCTAACTGCTCGGCATTTTCCTCGCCCTTGGGGTCAGCTGGGGCTTGGGGCCCTTGTTTGGCTTTGGGTAGGGAGTGGTGTTGTGCTCGTTTAGGCGTCAAGGTGTTGTGCGACCTGCCACCTTAGCGGCGACCGGTTCCTGTTGCCTCTAGAGACGGTGTACTTTTGCGGGTTTTTCTTTTGTTTTGTTTTTGTTTGCCTGCTGGAGGTTCTGCCTCGTGGATCTATAGTTCCCATGATATTGTTTTGGTGGCCCTCTGCTAGGCCCCCGTGCTTGTACACGTCCCAGGGGTTTTCAGTGTTATCATCTACCCCTTGTTTTTGGTTGGGTTTCTTAACCAGTTGATACCTGGTTGATACCTGGTTAATACCTGGTTGATACCTGGTTGATGGGGTTCTGGGAGTTCTTCTACTTCCCTAGCCCGGCCCGAGGCCAGGCTTGAGTTGTGAGAGTTTGGTTCACTAGGCTGTCGCTTGGAGCGGCCCACAGGCCCACATACCCACCACAGCCCGGTTGGTCCGGCACTCCTTGGAGGAATAAATCTAGTTTCCTCTTGAAGATGTCCATGGTTGTTCTGGCAATATTGCTTATGCTTGCTGGGAGGGTGTTGAACAACTGTGGACCTCTGATGTTTATACAGTGTTCTCTGATTGTGCCTATGGCACCCCTGCTCTTCACTGGTTCTATTCTGCATTTTCTTCCATGTCGTTCATCCCAGTACGTTCTTATTTTACTGTGTAGATTTGGTACTTGGCCCTCCAATATCTTCCGGGTGTATATTATTTGATATATCTCTCGTCTTTTTTCTACTGAGTACATTTGGAGGGCTTTGAGACGATCCCAATAATTTAGGTACTTTATTGCATCTATACGTGCCGTATATGTTCTCTGTATTCCCTCTATTTCAGCAATCTCTCCTGCTCTGAAGGGGGAAGTGAGTACTGAGCAGTACTGAAGATGGGACAACACAAGTGACTTGAAGAGTGCAACCATTGTGATGGGATCCCTGGATTTGAAAGTTCTCGTAATCCATCCGATCATTTTTCTGGCTGTCGCAATATTTACTTGGTTATGCTCCCTAAACATTAGGTCGTCAGACATCAATATTCCCAAATCCTTTACATGCTGTTTTCCTACTATGGGCACATTTGATTGTGTTTTGTACCCTGTATTATGTTTAACCCTTAAACCGCGCAAATCATATATATGATATCAGTGACAAAACCGAAACCGTGCTCATCATATATATACAGTGGTACCTCGGTTAAGAGTTTAATTGGTTCCTGGAGATGCCTCGTATTCCGAAAACTCGTATTCTGAAGCGAATTTCCCCATAAGAAATAATGGGAAATGAATTAATCTGTTCCTGACTACCCCAGAAACCCCATATCAAACTAAATTTTTATACCTAATTCATCTAAATAAACCTACAAACTATGTTCAAGTTATTACTTACCTTGCTGATGAATGCTGTAGGCGTATGGAAGATGGTGAGGAGGGGGGAGGAGGAGAGGAGTTACTGTTTGGAAGGGGAGTCCCCTTCCATTATCACATCAGGCAATGAGGACCTTTCAGGTGTGCACTCCCTGGGACGTTTTATCTGAGTGCCACTAGGTCCTGGCTGAGGCTCACTGCTCGATTTCTCACAGATATATCTGTCCATGGAAGCTTGCTTTTCCCTTCTTCGCAAGCTCTCTCTGTAGTAAGGCAACACATTGTCATTGAAAAGATTAAGGGCACGGCCTACTACAGCTTTCTCTGGGTGAGTCTTTTCAACAATTGTTTGAATCTCTTCCCACATCTGACACACCTTCTTCAATACTGCAGAAGGGACATCCGCTGCTGCCTCATCCTCCTCCACTGAAGAATCTTCAGCTGCGTTGTCTCGCTGTTCCTGTTGAAGGGCTTGGAGTTCTTCGGTGGTCAGTTCTTCGTTGTGTTCTTCCACCAACTCTCTCCTCCACATCATCACTATCCAATTCCAAGCCCATTTGCTGGCCTAGAGTAACAATTTCCTCAACAATAGGCGCATCATTTATAGGCTCAAACCCCTCAAAGTCTAATTCTCTCACACATTCAGGCCACAATTTTCTCCAGCCAGAGATCAGGGTTCTTTGAGTCACTTCTTGCCAGGCTTTGTCAACGAGTTTTAAGGCACTACAAATGTTAAAATGGTCTTCCAGAATCTTTGAGGGTGAGGTTTGTGGCTTCAGTCACTTCAAAACATTTCGGAAAAGTGCCCTTTCATAAAGTTTCTTAAAATTCGCTATGATTTTCTGGTCCATAGNCCCTTCAGTTCTGGATTGTTTTTCGAAGGCTCTTTTTCCTGTTGGCATTGGCCTCTGGGGGTCGGGTTGGCGAGCTTCATGCATTCCGGCGCAGAGGTTTCTGCTCTTTCGGTCGGTGTGATCGTTTTTGTTCGTTTGCAGCCTTCTCCTTCTTTTCTGGTGAGAATAAGACTGATGCTTTTTCCGGAGGGGTCCATGGGTTGTTGATGCTTGGTTGGTTAGGCCGGGGTGCATCATCAGTTTTGTGTTTGGTTGCTGCTCTCCGGTGTTATTGTGACCCACGTCTTCTGTATCCATGGACGCCGCTTGGGTTTATCCGGTTTTCCCTTCTTCCCTGTCCGAGGTGTGCGGGTCTCCTAGGTCGTCCGCAAGATAATTAAGGCTAGCCAGCCTGCGGTCTATCCCCGTGCACATGACGTCCGCAAGTTCGTGGCTCTTGTCGCCGTCTTTGGCAATATGTCTTGGACTGACATTCGGGCGCGGGGATTTTGGTGGTCGAACAGGTCCTGGCTGCTCGTTACCTTGTAAACGTTCCTGGGCCCAGTTGGGCCTGTGTCGCTTTGGGTCGGCGGATGCAGCCAGTTGTCTTGACTTCGCGTTAAGGAGTGAGCGGCAACTGCCTCACAGGTAAGTCCCTATTCTCTTTCCTCTGTGGGTAGTTAGCTCCGGGAGCCGTAGGGGCTTCCCCAGAAAACCAGCGTTGAATGTAATGAAACGCCATTTTCTGGGTGAGTCCCGGAGGCTCCCCGGCATCCCTCCTTCCCTCCGTCGGTGGTTTTTCGTGTGTTTCGACATCCAGCCTCAGAACTGGGGGTGTGGGTTGCCGGCATGGTGGGTCTGGGGCTACCCCCTCCCCCTCCCGGGGAAGGGGGGAGCTGCGCAGACAGGTGCGCGATGACGGGTGACGTCATACTAGTTTGTTCGTTTTCGTTTGGGGAGTTCTATCCACTCGTTCGGTCTTTGGTTGCAATTTTCACCAGAATAGGGGCTTGTGTTTGGGACGCCTACCTTTCTGGGTGCCTAACCCGGTCAATGGCAGACATAGAATGCTTGCAATCACACAGGGTTCTATAGGCCATTGCTCCCCTTGCCTCTCTAGAGGGGGCCAGGTTCTGGCTCGTGGTCCCTGGTAGGCCCACAAGAACTCCATACATATGACTGACGTCAAGTCTGACATTAGCATATTAGCCTAGTAAGCTCCGGGGAGCCTCCTGGACTCGCCCAGAAAATGGTGTTTCATTACATTCAGCGCTGGTTTTTTGTATTAAATCCAGCAGCCATTTATCTGCCTTCTGGAATTTTTCAAGGTCTTACTGTCTTTTTACAGTTCTTACTCTCCTAATTAACCTTGCATCATCTGCAAACATTGACATGTTTTATGTCATTTACATAAATTAGAAAGAGCAGTGGTCCTAGGACAGAACCCTGTGGAATACAAGTTTCCACTCCTTTCCATGCTGACAGAAGATCTTGACTGTTACTCTTTTACCTGCCCATCAGGTAGTTCCCTACCAAGTTCAGTGTGTCTCCTGTTATCTCCACTTACCTCTCCATCTTGTGTATAATAATTTATGAGGAACTGTATCAGCAGCTTTCTGGTAGTAGTCTGGAAGATTCTGTCTTTGCATTTGATCACATTTGTTAGGCATGATTTCACTCTGATTCTGTTTTGTCCCCATTACAAAATTTACTCTCCATGTATCCACTATTCTTTTCGTGATGACATTTTCCAGTATTTTGCATGATTTTCATGTTAGTGACACTGGTCGTTGTTAGTGTGTCATACCTGTTTCCTTTCTTGAATATTGGAACTACAGTTGTCTTTTCTAGATTTCTGGGAGCTCTCCTCTTTCTAGTGTTATGTTGAAACTCTAGTTAATGGTTAAGACAGAGTCCCTGGAGCTTCCCTCCAGGGACTCTGTAATAACAGAATACCTGGTCCAGTTCTACTACTTTTGCTACATCTAATTTCTCCAGGTATCATTTACCCCTTCTACAGTGAGTTCTGCTAGGAAGTTGATTGTTAAAATAATTTATTAGTGTTTTTCTAACACCTTTATTCTTCAGTTATTTCAAAATACAACTGTTTATTGCCTCCCTCTCTCAATACATTCTCATACCTCTATTTCTAGCATCTTAAATCTTGATAACCATTACCAAAACTTTTTTCCAATAAACAGCCAAAAGCTGCAGCTCCTTCCCTGTTTTAAGTGCACCCAATCCCTTTCTTGAATTTCATTCTGTCCATACAAGTTTTCCCAGTTGTCAGTAATTATATTGCAGTGGTCTTGCAATATGTGTCTGGTTGGCAAATAAAACTAATTGTCTTGGACTACCATTCATTTTCAACTGCTGATTTAGGTAGAATGCCACATGTGATTGGGAACCTTCCTTGTTCCTGATTAGGGATGGAGAGGTAAAAAAAATGGGATGGATAGAGAGGGGGAGGGAGAATGTGGATGGAGATTTGGTAAAGGTAGCCAATGAACCATAATTTTTCTTTGAATTTTTCAGGATTGGTTTTGCATTGATGATGGTCCATGCTTTGCTTCATTAGAGTCAATGATAGACCATTACGTGCGCTTCATGGATGGTCTTCCTTGTCGTCTTGTGACTCCTGTCTTGTCTCCTCAGTCACTGCCAGATGAAGACATCCCAATAGCACTGCTACATCCTACTTTGTCTAACTCTGTGAGTCACTTTTTTTAGTTACTGTAATTGCAGTACAGAATTGTACTGGGCTGTGCAGTAATCTGTTTATAAAGAGGGCTCAAACTTTTGCCAGTAGTTTCAAGTCTAGTTTATTTATTATGCATCCCATTCCCATCCTGTGGGCGATAGTGGAAAAGATTAGAGGCACATAATAGGCTCAGGAACTGAGTCCTAAAATTCATTTAGCTAAACAAGTTACACTCTTCATAAACTGGTTACACAATTTTTAGTTAATTATTATATCAATAATAAGTTCGAGAACAGCCACAAGTACAAACTCTTAGCTAAGTAACTTATTTATGCGGTGAACTTGTTTTATACTTGGATTTTGTCGTCATGTACACCTCTCTCCCATCCAGTGAACAGTGATGGAAAGATTGCAGTTACTTGCATGTACTACCTACAGTTAGCAAACTAGGGACATGTGATTAAAATTTTTGATAGTAGATCATTTTCAATTAATATCTACACATTTCTTGAGTATTTCTTATAGAGCTGTCTCTAAATTCATGTAAATAATTTTACTGACACAGTTTTCCCATAGAGATGAATATTTGACTTTCCTTATGGACAACATTACAGCACTTCCCTTGCATTTCTTCAGCAGGGAATAGTAACACATAGTAGGCAAATGTATATAGGATGGATATATGGAATATATTAAAATGTATTTTCATAGCTAAGGCCCCATAGACGTTTCCTTGAATCAGAAGCCATTGGATTACCAGGACAATGTCACTTCAATAGGCTTAATGACCTTTTTCTCTGACCTTAATAAGGGTCCTTAAAAGTTGTCTTACAAGCGATAAATTCAGCATTTAATGTAATAAAACTCTTTCTGGTGGGTCCTTTCTGTGGTTCCTTGAGCTACCCTCTTAGTTAGTTCAAGTATAAAACACCCCCACCAGGGGTGGGGGTGTTTTTCTTGTAAGTACTGAGCATGTAAGAGGGATCAAAGCTCAGTCTGATTCCCTCAATAGATACAAGAGAACTTGGGGATACTAGATCAACCCAGGCCAAGAAGAAAAAGGCCACAATAAAGGTATAGTGCACCAAAACAAGCAACTGCGTGTACACACTCGTTGTCCAGTCCCAATTGCTAGTTACACTGAGTCACCACCAGCTGGTAGCCCTGACAACTCGGGGCTCCAGTCAGCTGCCCATCTCAGACATGCACTACAGAAAATGACCTTTGAGACCCCTGTTAGGAGGGAAGGCCAAGAATGGGAGCCACCATGGGAACCCACCAGAAAGAGGTATTTCATTACATTCAATTCAGGATTTCCTATCAGTGATTTCCCAGTCTAACTCGCCCTGAAGCATAAAGAAAACAGAACTTACCAGGGGAAAGAAGGGAGGAGCAGTAGGGAAACACAGACAAAACATGCCCTGCCACTGACCCAGCATCATGCAAATCCTCTGCCAGTCTGGCAGAGGATTTGCACCCACTCCCACTGAGACAGATGGGAAAGAAAGAGTAGGGAGGCTGAAGAAAACAGGATACAGGAACCCTACAAAACAAAGGACACTGGTTGGAAGCAATTGAAGTGACAGGGAGAACTGTATAAACAAACCCAGAGGGGGGCCTGCAGAGGCAGAATGAATGACCATCTTCTTGAGGTTATCTTGAGATGATTTCGGGGCTTTAGTGTCCCCACAGCCCGGTCCTCGACCAGGCCTCCACCCCCAGGAAGCAGCCCGTGACAGCTGACTAACACCCAGGTACCTATTTTACTGCTAGGTAACAGGGGCATAGGGTGAAAGAAACTCTGCCCATGTTTCTCACCGGCGCCCGGGATCGAACCCGGGACCACAGGATCACAAGTCTAGTGTGCTGTCCGCTCAGCCAACCGGCTCCAGACCATTGGCATATAGGAAAACTGTTGAGCATCCTTCAAACCCATACCCTGCAAGAGTGGGCACAACAGACCCACTATCACATTATCTTTCTGTTGGCAATATTCTCAGGGTGATCTCCTCACCCCCATGCTTTCTGCATCACTTTGAGTGGATAAGGGCCAGATTCACGAAGCAGTTACGCAAGTAATTACGAACGTGTACATCTTTCCTCATTCTTTGACAGCTTTGGTTACATTTATTAAACAGTTTACAAGCATGAAAACTTTCCAATCAACTGTTTAAATTGTTATTGTTATAAACAATATTGTTTATTTTTATTGTTATAAACAGCTTCCTGGTGCTTCAGAGCTCATTAACTGTTTAATAATTGTAAACAGTGCTGCCAAAGATTGAGAAAAGATGTTGTTACGAACAATAGTGGGCTTGCTATGGGGAACTGGTACTATTAAGGGGTAAGGGTAATTAGAATACAGAGGTATCAAAAAAATGGGAGAATCAAAAGGCCCGGCCCCCAAAGTAAAATATCCACAATAATAAATGCTTGCTACTAAACCCGGTGAGTCTAGGAATAGATTATTGTACTCCCACACAGGAAAAAAGGGATACTCTGTTCAAACTTACTTATTTATTAACCCCTTAACACCCCCCATACACAATCACACCAATAACAATTTAATACTAACTTTACCACACAATCTTACGTTAAAAGCCTTGGTCCACATAAGCAGGATACAAGGTTTACACTGGAAACAAGCTAGGGTAAAGCTCTACTATAACACACTGGAGTCAGCTTAGGGTAGAGGACCACGTGGTTACACTGGGACCCCCGTTAGCATAGCAGGTAATATAAAAACTTGTAAATACACTTACTACACCCCAGGTATCTACTCTACACATAGAACGATAGGTTATACAATATAACCATAAAAATAGCAAAGAAAACTTAACCAGACGAAGATACAGAAATAAATAAATAAGAGGAGGGAGAGGCACTTCCTTCCACCACAACCATCAGCCGAGAAGGCCCGTGAGTCTCTCGTCTCCCTCTCCGAAAGCTATGCTGCCGGCAGACTGTTCAACTAATCATACCGGTGCCCGATACTAAATTTACTCAGGTTTACTTTACAATGATTAGACAGTATTAGTAAACATAGTTGGTGCCTATTTTATATTATTTAATAATCAACCCCAAGCTCAATCTTTAAATACTCTTCGAGAGACAAGACTAATCTTACGACTGGCAGGGAAGATACGACAAATGCCACTCGCAAATGCGTTTTTACTCTATGGTAGCTCAATAAGCTCACATTTTGACCTCTGGTTTCCCTCTAAAGAACCCAGAGTCGTAACACTCGCAACGGATAGGCGTCCACTATGGTCGCCTTGTTGAGCTGCCGATAATCGGTGCATACGCCAGGAGCCTCTGGTTTGGGGACCAAAAGGCAGGGTGAGCACCAAGAGCCCTGGCTCGGCCTGATGAGGCCGTGCTGGAGCAAGAAGTCGACCTCCTTACGGACGATGGCCTTCTTTTCCGGACTCATCCGATAGGGTTGAAGGCGAATGGGGGTGTAGTCCGTCAACTCGACATCATGGTAAATGGCATCAGTCTGGGTCGGGACCTCCCCGAACAGACTGGAGAATTCGTCAAGCAACGACTGCACCTCGTCACGTTGGACATCTGCAAATGGGACAGTCCCTCCTCCACAGCATTCACAGAACTAGAATTAGTGAGAATGAGATTAGTTGGGTCCCCAGAACAATCATCCCCTCCCTCACTGGAAATGGAAACATTGGTTAGTGCAATGGGCCTGGGGCCCTGGAGCTTCTTCAGCCGATTCACGTGTACGAGCATTACCTGTTTACGCTTATCAGAGTGTCTCACTTTGTACGTGAGGTCCCCAGTCTTCTCTGTCACAATGTAGGGGCCCTCGTACTTGTGGGACATAGTGCTCCCCAGTCGAGGCTTTAGTACCAGGACAGGTCACCGGGCTGAATACCCGCAACTTAGCCTTGGCATCGTTCCGTTCTTTCATATTTTCTTGGGCCTTCCCAAGATACTTTAGTGCCAGCAGCCTTGCAGTCCTTGAGTCTCTGGTGGTGTTGCGCAAAGAAAGCCGAACCTTCGGTTAACGTTACGTTCCCTAACAGATTCTCCTGTAACATTTGCAAGGGTCCACGAACTTTATGCCAAACTAACTCAAAAGGAGAGCACCCAGTGAACTTTGCAACCCCTCCCTAGCAGCAAACAAACATACGGCAAGTTCTCGTCCCAGAAGGTATGGGAACTCTCGCACGATGTCTTCAACATCTGCTTCAGAGTTAGATGGAACCGTTCAATGACCCCCTGACTCTGTGGATGGTATGGGCTGGAAACCTTATGAGTTATTCCATGGTCCTTACAAAATTGTTCAAAAATATCAACTTAAAGTTAGTACCATTGTCAGTCTGCACAACCCGAGGCAGTCCAAAAGTGGAAAAAAATTGCAACATACGAGCAACAACAGTCTTTGCTCGGATGTTCCTTACAGCAAAAGCCTCTGGGTAACGAGTCGTGATACACATCATCGTAATTAGGTAAATATTACCAGACTTAGTTCTAGGTAATGGACCAACACAGTCCATTACCACATGAGAAAATGGTTCCTCCGGCACGACAATAGGCTTAAGAGGAGCTTTAGGTGGAGTCTGGTTTGGTTCCCAACAAGTTGACATGCAATACATGCATTACAAAATTTTGCCACATCGCTTTTCAGCTTGGGCCAGAAAGTACTTGCAGATTTTGTGATACGTAATATTAATGCCTTGATGTCCCCCCATAGGATCATCATGGGCAGCTGACAAAACTCTTTCTCTATAGCAGGTCGGCAACATAACCTGGTGGACTACCTCCCACTCATTTGACAAGGGAGCACTCTGAGGTCTCCATTTTCTCATCAAAATCCGATCATTGTAA
>WNGS01000543.1:21499607-21511329 GCA_020271785.1 Procambarus virginalis | reverse complement strand
TCTCTCTCTCTCTCTTACTCCTTTCTCTCACACCCTTGCTCTCTAGTTTTTCTTAATTTCAAGTCTTAGTAGATCTGATTCTTTACTACTGTAATTATATTATTACTAAGATAAAGAATGAACTTATATGTGAAACAAAGTAAAGAGGAAGGATGGTTAAGTGGGATGGGGGTTTGGGAAAAATATACAAAGAGGAGAAACAAACTCATCTGAAAGGTTAGGATTAAGAAATTATATTCAACCAATACGTTAAAACATAATAACCAAATAAACTATATCTGTAAGGTTAGGTTAAGGGTGGGGAATAAGAACAAATGATACCAAAACATATAACTAAACTAAGATCAAAAAGGGTAGGTTAAAGGGGTGTGAAGAATAAGACAATTATTACAACATTATAAATACAACTTATGAACAATTTGATGAACTTTAACAAGTAACCCTTGAAATGCAAAAGTAACCATTTGAGAAAAATAACCCTTGAAACGAGTAAATGCACATATATAACAAATCCTTGAAATGCTTAATAATATTAAATACCCAATCTTTAACAAATAGCACTTGAATTGTGTAAATGACCATTTGAGAAAAATAACCATTGAAACGAACAAATGAAAATGAACCAATGATTGACGCAACACAAAAGACAAGCAGGAATAATTATGTAAGTTAGGCCATGTCTGGTTGGGTGAGTGTTACGGTGCCCTCTCCTATCTCTTTCGTTGCCTGCTATAAGAGTCATATCGACACTCCCTGCAGGGAAAAACTTACATTATAAGTCTGTAGGTAAGGGAAAGAGGCGCCCGGATATAAATGAAAGAGTATCCCCTACTGCAGATATGACCTTTTAGAATGGACGCCAAGCCGTGTGCGGATTGGGCGACTCGGGTCACAGGCGACCAATCAGAGCCCGCCGTGACGTCACCGAGTACCCGGGCGGCGCCATGGTCAGATTGGACCTGACAGCGAAGGGGAGAGAACGCTCCTCTGTCAGCTCTCAAGGATTGGAGGTTAAACAGGCCTTTCTCAGTGGATTAGAGCTAGCCATCGCAGCCCACCTGATATATAGGAGACCCCGCGCTTCTGGGAAGCAAAGGAACCAAGTTGATTGAGCAGTGAAGTGCCAAACTTGGGAAAGATTCGGTGACGACGCTGGGCGGCGACGCTGGATGTGAGGGCCTGGAAGAGGTGTGGCGGGCAGGCATAGCTGTGACCGGGTCACATCCACTGAGGTTGTTAGAGGGACGACCCCGTTCCTAGGGCGAGGAACAACGCCTCGTGGAAGGAACGTGTGGGTGAATATGGTGATAAGCTCAGCGCCCATCGATGGACCAGGATTGGGATAGCTGAACCCCAGGGATTGGAACGGCGAAGACGCGAGGCTTCACGACACCTGAGGACCTGTGGGAACGTTCCTGGATCACCGAGGATCGACTCAGGAAGCATAGGACCCTCACACCATCGAGGGACAGGCGTCGTGAGCCAAGGATTGTTAAGGTAGATCATTTTCCCTCCCATTACCCCTTTATGAGAGTAGGCTAGATAGGCCATTATATTCACTTATATATGTGGAAATAGGATATTAAGGCTTTAGTAGCAGAATAGGCTGCAGGGCAGCTTATGTCCAGGACTGTCAGAGAGGACAGTGTGTGTGGATGGCAGGACAGTGAAGAAGAGGAGCCGACGTGGTGAAGAGGCCCTTCTGTGAGAGAGTGTGTGACTCCTGTCTATCTGCCCAGTTGAAGGAGCCTGGAGAACATGAGAGAAGAGTTGCTGACAATCTCCAGAGTTATTATTATTATTTTATCATTCTCTTATGTCACTTATAGTCATATGTGTGATCATGTATTCTATCAGTAAATTCACACATTTTATTATTGTGTTTGAGTGTGCCTCCATTATTATTATTATTATATTTCTCTATTGAGCTTACACGAGGGTTATCATTGTACCATTTAGGGGACATCACGTTCCCTATAGAATTTCTCATTGTCTTGGGAGTAGCAACACACTGGCAACAAACAATATAATAATACACCCACTGAACTGCATTGCTGGGGTGCAGATATAATAACCCAGCTGGCGATCTTGTTGAGGAAAAGATAGAGAAGACAGGCGGGAAAGGAGTTCCTGCAACCTCTTTGTCCGGCAGGCAAGACTCAGGGAGGTCATTGTTACAAAGTAAGCCCGAGTCTTCCTTCACTCCTCCACGGGTCTAGGCCGGAATTGCTGATAGCAGTTTCCCCGTGGTTGACTGAAGGGCTTCCAGGGTGAGTCAGTGGCACCCTTTCAGTGGTGGAAGCAAAGACCTGCGGAGGTGGGCATTGCTGGTCCTCTCCTGTGGGACCAAGGAGACTCCGGTGAATCCCGGGAGTCGGAGGGGCTGAGTATTCGGCCTTTCGAGCCCCTAGCAACCGAGTGCTAGCAGAGCCCCGGCCCACCCCCCGTGACATGAGTTTGACTAGTCAAGTTAGGTTACGTAAGTTTTGGTAAGTTAGGTTATGTAAATTACATTAAGTTAGGTTAGGTTAGTTAAGTTTGGTTAGGTAAGTTAGGTTAGGTTAGGTTAAGTTAGGTAAGGTTAGGTTATGCAAGTTAAGTTAGGTTAGTTATGTTTGGATAGGTAGGGTAGGTAAGTTAGGTTAGTTAAGTTAGGTTAGGTAAGTTAGGTTATGCAAGTTAAATTAGGTTAGTTTAGGTTATGCAAGTTAAGTTAGGCTAGGTTAGATTCGGTTAGTTAAGTTAACATAGGTAAGATAAGTTAGGTTAGGCAAGTTAGGATAGGTTAGGTAAGTTAGGTTAGGTTAGTTAAGTTAGGATAGGTAGGTAAGGTAAGGTAAGTTAAGTTAGGCTAGGTTAGGTTAGTTAAGTTAGGATAGGTTAGGTAAGTTAGGTTAAGTTAAGTTAGGATAGGTTATGTAAGCTAGGTTAGGTTTAGGAACGTTGTTAGGTAAGTAACATTAGGTGGGGAGGAGAGGTTAGGTAGGTTTATGCAGTGTTGTTCAGAGAACAGTTTAAAGGTAAAGTGACTAAGAAAATATATTTAACAGAAGTGCAGGTTTGATATGAAAAGCTGAACTAGTTATATTTGGAGAGAAATTTTATGACTAAAGATGTCTTAGAGAATGACATTGATGTCTTAAAGAATAACTTGATGGAAGAAGGAGAGTTTCTTTGATGAACGAAAGTGTCTTAGAGAACAACTTTTGATGAACAAAGGTGAGTTAGAGATTACCTTTGATTACTCTGAAAATAAATTTGATGAACGAAGATATCTTATAGAACAACTTTAATAGCTCTGAGATTAACTTTGATGTCTTAGAGAACAACATTGATGTCTTAGAGAACTACTTATTATTACTTATTGATTAGCGAAGATGTCTTAGAAAGCTTCTCTGATGAATGAAAGGTTACTTAGAGAATAACATTTGATGACTGAGATTAATTTTTAATGTTTCTGGGAGTAACTTTTATGACTTAGAAATTAACTTTGAGGATATGAGAGTACCTTTTGATGACTCTGAGAATGACTTTGATGTCATTGAGAACAACTTTGATGACTTAGAGAATAACTTTAATGAACGAAAGTGAGTTAGAGATTACCTTTTGAAGTCACTGAGAATATCTTTGATGACTTTGAGAATGACTTCTGAGAACATGAGTAGTATTTGATAGCTCAGAGGACAACTTTTGATAACATAGAGAATAACTTTGATGAACGAAGCTGTTTTGAAAAGTTTCTCTGATGAATGAAGGTGACTTAGAGATTAACTTTGATGACTTTGAGAACAAGTTTGATGACTTAGAGAATAACTTTGATGTCTCTGAGAATAACTTTGACGAGCGAAGATATCTTACAGAACAACGTTGATAGTACTGAGATTAACTTTTGATGTCTTAGAATAACTTTTGATGTTTTAGAGAATACTTTTGATGACTGTGATTAATTTTTAATGTCTCTTGGAATAACTTTGATGACTCTGAGAATACCTTTAATGCCTCTGAAAATTACTTTGATGTTTTACAGAATAACATTGATGAATGAAAGTGAGTTAGAGAATACCTTTGATGACTCTGAGAATATCTAATATTTTACAGAACAATCTTACAGAACATTACAGATGATATCTTACAGAACAACTTTGATGACCGCGATTAACTTTTGAGGACATGAGAATACCTTTTGATGACTCTCAGATTGACTTTGATGTTTTAGAGAACAACTTTTGCTATCATAGAGAATAACTTTAATGAACAAAAATGAGTTAGAGATTACCATTAATGACTCTGAGAATACCTTTGATGACTCTAAGAATAACTTTTGATGATATAGAGAATAACTTTAATGACTCTGAGTATAACTTTCATGAGCGAAGATATCTTACAAAACAACGTTGATAGTACTGAGAATAACTTTTGATATCTTAGAGAATACCTTTGATGACTGAGATCAATTTTTAATATCTCTTGGAATTACTTTGATGACTCTGAGAATACCTTTGATGCTTTTGAAAATTACTTTGATGTCTTACAGAACAACTTTGATGACCGAGATTAACTTTAGATGTCTCTGAGAATAACATTGATGAACGAAGATGTCTGAGATTAACTTTTTGATAGCTCTGAGATTAACTTTTGTGGACAGGAGTAGTATTTTGATGTCTTTGAGTGTGTCTTTTGTGTGTCCTTGATGTATCAAAGAGTAACTTTGATGTATCAAAGAGTAACTTTGATGTATCAAAGAGTAACTTTGATGTCTCGAAGAGTGTCTTTTGATTTCTCGCAGAGTAGCTTGGGTGTGTCTGAGTGTGTCCTTGATGTCTCGAAGAGTGTCCTTGACTATTTTTCTTACGAACGAGGCGAAATTTTACTTACATTTGACTATTTTTGTACTCTACGATGTATACTGTTAGTTACAAAAGTGTGGAACAAAGTTACATTGACTATTTTTTCTTACTTAACAACACGTAATTTTAGGTAGGAACAGTGATGAATATGACTATTTTTAGTTGACTGACGAATAATTTTGGTTAAATGATGAACAAGACTATTTTCAGTTACTTGACGATGGATAAAGTTAGTTATGAACAGTTGACTAAAAATAGTCAAAGTTTCCTTTGACTATTTTTAGCTAAGAGAAAGGTTATTTTAGTTAAGAACAGTGTTGAACGAGATTAATCCTGACTGTTTTCTGTTAATTGACAAGTAATTTTTAGTTAAGAAGTTACAAGAAAAGTTTGCCTTTGTAAATTTGGTACTGAATAAAGTGTAGATTTGTTTAAGAACAGGGTTGGTAAGAACTAATTAAGCTGACTACGAGAATTACTTCGACACAGATTTGCAAATAAAACTGGGTGACTAAATTTGTCGGGGGGAACTGTATTGCTGTTGATAATATTTGACAAAAAAATAGCTACTGAACGAAGAAACAATTGGTTTAGACAAAACAAAGAACATGAAAAATGAAGAATACGTAAGGGAATGAATACAGTGAACATACGGGGAAAATAACAAAGAACACAGTGAACATACGGGGATAATGGCAGAAAACAGAGAAAAAATGGAGAAAACTGGTGAAAAAATATGAACTGAACATGGCGTGAATACTTGCTGAACATGGAGTGAACACAGAAAACATGGAAAAGAATGTGAAGAACACGGTGAATATAGAGAAAATATATAAATACAGTAGGATTATTGAAGGTTTGGATAAGTTGGGAAATGGGCGAGATGAAGGGGGAGGTAAGGGATGAGAAGGTAAGTGGGAGTAGGGGTGAGGGCGAGATGCGAGATGAAGGGTGAAAGGGTGTTGGGGGAGGTAAATGAAGGGAATGTAAGGGATGAGAAGGTAAAGAAGGGAAAGGATAAGGTTCGATTATTGACCGTGTGATTATTGCTTACTTGGGTAAACAAAAGGTACTGAAGGTAATGTGTTATATGACCGTGTGAATATTACAGAGCTGAGTACAATAGGGCATTAAAGGCCATGATGTTTACTTTGAAAGACTGGAGAGGGACTTGATCTGAATTAATTTTGATGAACATTGAACTAAGGTGGGGGAAATGAGCTGAAACTCGGTTAATGTCTTGTTTTATTTTACTACGTTAGAAATATAGTGATCTTAAATTTCAGGGGAATTGGTCTGATAATAAAAAACATGTACAAATGAGCTAAGGCAGCGGACGTGAGCTGGAGTTCAGTAATTGTTCAGAACTATTTTACTATGTCTGGAAATACCGCAGTTATAAATTTCAGGGAAAATAGGACTGATAGTATTGAATTTACTAGAGAGAACTAAATGATATGAGAGGGAACTAAAGTGGGGGACAGGAGCTGGAGCTCGGTAACTGACTTGATCTTATTTACTGTGTCTGAAACACAGGGGGTTTAAATTTCAGGGAAATTTATTAGGTATTAACGAAGATACGAGAGAGGTAAGGCGGTGGACAAGAGCTAGAACTCAGTAATTGTTCGCCTCATATTTACTACGTCTGAAATATGACTGTTTAAAATTTCAGGGGGATTGGACTACGAGTAAAGATGTTATGAGAGTGGGTTAAGGCGAGAACAGGAGCTAGAACTTGCTTACTGACTTCATATATTTCACTACGTCTGAAATATGGATGTTTAAAATTTCAGGGAAATTGTTCAGTTAATATTGGGACTACAATTATAAATGCAGTCTCTTAACAAATTTTGGTCATGAACTGGACTCTGTCTAATTTTCAGGCTCAAACTGGACTCTGCCTAATTTTCGGTCATTACTGGACTCTGACTGATTTTTGGTCTTTACTGGACTCTGACGAATTTTGCTCACGAATTGCTGGACTCGAATTTTTGCTGGACGAATTTTTCCGTTTAAACTGGTCTCTGCCTAATTTTCGTAGATTGGAGGACTCTGATTATTTTTGAGTATAAGCTGGACTCTGATGAAAATTGGTCTGGAAACGAACTCTGACAAATTTTGCTTAGAAAGCAGATTCTGACTAATTTTCGGGCATTACTGGATTCTAAATATTTTCGGGCATAAATTGGACTCTGAATATTTTCGAGCATAAATTGAACTCTAACGAAATTTTAGTCTTAAATGTCTTGGCTAATATGTTTGTTTTCCTTAACAAATCTTCTGTGAACATATTCTCAGAAAATGGTCTTTGAAAAATGTGTGATTTGAAAACGAGCAAAGGTTGTCCGTAGAGTTTACCTGGAAATGCTGTGTCTTAGGCTGAGCAACAATGCCTACAATCTCATTAAACTCAACATTCCTTTTAAGTGCAATCTACCTGTCTCTGATATTCCTTTTTATATGTACCCCCACCATTCAAGTAACATACACACCTGTCACCAAGAAGATAATAAAAATCTTGCTCTCTCAAAGCTGTCACACCTGAAACAATTGCCTCCTCCATGGAGAATTGAAGATTTTGCGAGAACTGTGTCTACACCGACGGCTTAGTCCAATCCTCTACTGGACGGACTGCAGCAGCATGTACGTTTTTATAGAAATAATATTTGCACAAAGACTGTCAGTGTCAGGTGAAACAACTGGCTGACCTCCACACAAGCAGAACTAGCAGCATTACACCTAGCTACCAGTACATTAAAAAACATTGGAGGAGGAATAATATTTTGTGATTCAAAGTCTGCTCTTCAAGTAATCGAAACTTCTCTTCGAAGATCGACAGCAAGAACCTCATACTCCTAATTATAAATTACCGAATTGCTGCACAGAGTAAAGGGTCTTGAATCTCCTTTGTATGGATACCTTCATACATAAATATAACCCATCATAATGAGACAAACATTGCAGCCAAATTAGCATGTAACAAGGATGAAGTTGAATTAGATCTAGGTATCCCCATCTCTGCTGTCAAACTGTATTGGTCCAAACACTCAGATCTGATAGGAAAGAAATTACTGACTCCCAACGACCTGAAAGTACTAGCACCCTGCCCACACCCTCCCTATTTTCCCCCTGCCCACACCCTCCCTATCTTCTTCTGCTCTCACCCTCCCTATCTTCCCCATTCCCACACCCTCCCTATCTTCCCAATGCCCACACCCTCCCTATCTTCCCCCTGCCCACCCCTCCCTATCTTCTCCCTGCCCACACCCTCCCTATCTCTCCCTTCCCACACCCACCCTATCTTCCCCCTGACCACACCCTATCTTCACCCTGCCCACACCCTCCCTATCTTCTCCCTGCCCACACCCTCCCTATCTTCTCCCTGCCCACACCCTCCCTATTTTCCCCCTACCAACACTCTCACTATCTTCACCCTGCCTACACCCTCCCTATCATCCCCCTGCCTACACCCTACCTATCTTCTCCCTGTCCACACCCACCCTATCTTCCCCCTGCCCTACACCCTCTCTATCTTCCCCCTGCCTACACCCTCCCTATCTTCCCCCTGCCCACACCCTCCCTATCTTCCCCATGCCCACACTCTCCCTATCTTCCCCCTGTTCTCACCCTCCCTATCTTCCCCATGCCCACACCCTCCCTATCTTCCCTCTGCCCACACCCTCCCTATCTTCTCCCTGCTCTCACCCTCCCTATCTTCACCCTGCCACACCCTCCCTATCTTCCCCCTGCCCACACCCTCACTATCTTCCCCCTGCCCACACCCTCCCTATCTTCCCCCTGCCCACACCCTCCCTATCTTCCCCCCTGCTCTCACCCTCCCTATCTTCGCCCTGCCCACACCCTCCCTATTTTCCCCTGCCCACACCCTCACTATCTTCTCCCTGCCCACACCCTCCCTATCTTCCCCCTGCCCACACCCTCACTATCTTCTCCCTGCCCACACCCTCACTATCTTCCCCCTGCCCACACCCTCCCTATCTTCTCCCTGCTCTCACCCTCCCTATCTTCGCCCTGCCCACACCCTCCCTATTTTCCCCCTGCCCACAACCCTCCCTATCTTCCCCCTGCCAACACCCTCCCTATCTTCACCCTGCCCACACCCTCCCTATCTTCCATCTGCCCACACCCTCCCTATCTTCTCCCTGCCCACACCCTCCCTATCTTCTCCCTGCCCACACCCTACCTATCTTCTCCCTGCTTACACCCTCTCTATCTTCCCCTGCCCACACCCTCCCTATCTTGCCCCTGCTCTCACCCTCCCTATCTTCTCCCCTCCCCACACCCACCCTATCTTCTCCCTGCCCACACCACCCTATCTTCTCCCTGTCCACACCCTCCCTATCTTCCCCCTGCCCACACCACCCTATCTTCTCCCTGCCCACACCACCCTATCTTCTCCCTGCCCACACCCTCCCTATCTTCTCCCTGCCCACACCCACCCTATCTTCTCCCTGCCCACACCCACCCTATCTTCCCCCCTGCCCACACCCTCCCTATCTTCTCCCTGCCCACACCCTCCCTATCTTCTCCCTGCCCACACCACCCTATCTCCCCCTGCCCACACCCTCCCTATCTTCTCCCTGCCCACACCCACCCTATCTTCCCCTGCCCACACCCTCCCCTATCTTCCCCTTGTTCACACCCTCCCTATCTTCTCCCTGCCCACACCACCCTATCTTCTCCCTGCCCACACCACCCTAGCTTCTCCCTGTCCACACCCTCCCTATCTTCCCCCTGCCCACACCACCCTATCTTCTCCCTGCCCACCACCACCCTATCTTCTCCCTGCCCACACCCTCCCTATCTTCTCCCTGCCCACACCCACCCTATCTTCTCCCTGCCCACACCCACCCTATCTTCCCCCTGCCCCACACCCTCCCTATCTTCTCCCTGCCCACACCCTCCCTATCTTCTCCCTGCCCACACCCACCCTATCTTCTCCCTGCCCACACCCTCCCTATCTTCTCCCTGCCCACACCCACCCTATCTTCTCCTCCTGCCCACACCCACCCTAGTCTTCCCCCTGCCCACACCCTCCCTATCTTCTCCCTGCCCACACCCACCCTATCTTCTCCCTGTCCACAACCCTCCCTATCTTCTCCCTGCCACACCCACCCTATCTTCCCCCTGCCCACACCCTCCCTATCTTCCCCTTGTTCACACCCTCCCTATCTTCTCCCTGCCCACACCCTCCCTATCTTCTCCCTGCCCACACCCTACCTATCTTCTCCCTACTCTCACACTCCCTATCTTCCCACTGTCCACACCCTCCCTATCTTCTCCCTGTCCACACCCTCCCTATCTTCCCCCTGCCCACACCACCCTATCTTCTTCCCTGCCCACACAACCCTATCTTCTCCCTGCCCACACCCTCCCTATCTTCTCCCTGCCCACACCCACCCAATCTTCTTCCTGCTCACACCCACCCTATCTTCCCCCATGCCCACACCCTCCCTATCTTCCCCCTGCCCACACCCTCCCTATCTTCCCCCTGTCCACATCCACCCTATCTTCTCCCTGCCCACACCACCCTATCTTCCCCCTGCCCACACCCTCCCTATCTTCCCCCTGCCCACCACCCTCCCTATCTTCCCCCCGCCCACACCCTCCCTATCTTCCCCCTGCCCACACCCTCCCTATCTTCCCCCTGTCCACACCCTCCCTATCTTCTCCCTGCCCACACCCTCCCTATCTTCCCCTGCCCACACCCTCCCTATCTTCCCCTTGTCCACACCCTCCCTATCTTCACCCTGCCCACACCCCACCCTATCTTCTCCCTGCCCACACCCCTCCCTATCTTCCCCCTGTCCACACCCTCCCTATCTTCCCCCTGCCCACACCCTCCCTATCTTCCCCCTGCCCACACCCTCCCTACTTCTCCCCCTGCCCACACCCACCCTATTCTCCCCTGCCCACACCCACCCTATCTTCTCCCTGCCCACAACCCTCCCTATCTTCCCCCTGTCCACACCCTCATTATCTTCCCCCTGCCCACCACCCACCCTATCTTCTCCCTGTCCACACCCTCCCTATCTTCCTCCTGCCCACACCCTCCCTATCGTCCCTCTGCCCACACCCTATCTTCTCCCTGCCCACAACCCTCCCTATCTTTTCACTAAAGATAGGGAGGCCCCACAGTTGAGAAGGTCTAGGGCGTGTGAGTGACAAGGACCAGGGCGGGTGAGTGACGAGGCCCAGGGCGGGTGAGTGACAAGGTCCATGACGGGTGAGTGACGAGGGCCAGGGCGGGTGAGTGACAAGGCCCAGGGCGGGTGAGTGACAAGGTCCATGACGGGTGAGTGACGAGGGCCAGGGCGGGTGAGTGACAAGGTCCAGGGCGGGTGAGTGACAAGGTCCAGGGCGGGTGAGTGACAAGGTCCAGGACGGGTGAGTGACAAGGACCAGGGCGGGTGAAGTGACAAGGCCCAGGGCGGGTGAGTGACAAGGTCCATGACGGGTGAGTGACGAGGGCCAGGGCGGGTGAGTGACAAGGTCCAGGGCGGGTGAGTGACAAGATCCAGGGCGGGTGAGTGACAAGGTCCAGGGCGGGTGAGTGACAAGGGCCAGGGCGGGCGAGTGACAAGGGCCAGGGCGGGTGAGTGACGAGGGCCAGGGCGGGTGAGTGACGAGGGCCAGGGCGGGTGAGTGACGAGGGCCAGGGCGGGTGAGTGACGAGGGCCAGGGCGGGTGAGTGACGAGGGCCAGGGCGGGTGAGTGACGAGGGCCAGGGCGGGTGAGTGACGAGGGCCAGGGCGGGTGAGTGACGAGGGCCAGGGCGGGTGAGTGACGAGGGCCAGGCCGGGTGAGTGACGAGGGCCAGGCCGGGTGAGTGACGAGGGCCAGGGCGGGTGAGT
>WNGS01000543.1:21456866-21466557 GCA_020271785.1 Procambarus virginalis | reverse complement strand
GGGAATTGTCTGGGTAGATGGGATGGGTGTGGGGAGAGGGGAAGGGTCTGGTGAGATGGGAAGGGTCTAGTGGATGGAAAGGGTCAGGGTAGATGGGAAAGGTCTGAGAAGATGGGAAGGCTCTGGTGAGATGGGAAGGGTCTGGGGGATGGAAAGGATCCGGGTAGATGGGAAGGGTCTGAGGGATGGGAAGGGTCTGGGTAGATGGGAAAGGTCTGGGGAGATGGGAAAGGTCTGGGGAGATGGGAAGGGTCTGTGGAGATGGGAAAGGTCTGGGGAGATGGGAAGGGTCGGGGTACATGGGAAAGGGCTGGGTACATGAGAATGGTCTGCGTAGATGGGAAGGGTCTGGGGAGATGGGAAGGGTCTGGGGAGATGGGAAGGGTCTGGGGAGATGGGAAGGGTCTGGGGAGATGGGAAGGTCTGGGGAGATGGGAAGGTTTTTGGAGATGGGAATGGTCTGGGGAGATGGGAAGGGTCTGGGGAGATGTTAAATGTCTGGGTAGATGGGAATTGTCTGGGTAGATGGGAAGGGTCTGGTGAGATGGGAAGGGTCTGGGGAGATGGGAAAGGTCTGGGTGATGGAAAGGGTCAGGGTAGATGGGAAAGGTCTGGGAAGATGTGAAGTGTCTGGGATGATGGGAAGGGTCTGGGGAGATGGGAAGGGTCTGGTGGATGGAAAGGATCCGGGTAGATGAGAAGGGTCTGAGGGATCGGAAGGGTCTGGGTAGATGGGAAAGGTCTGGGTAGATGGGAACGGTCTGGGGAGATGGGAAAGGTCTGGGGAGATGGGAAGGGTCTGCGGAGATGGGGAAGGTCTGGGGAGATGGGAAGTGTCCGGGGAGATGGGAAGGGTCTGGGGAGATGGTAAGGGTCTGGGGAGATTGGAATGGCCTGGGGAGACGATAAGTGTCTGGGTAGATGGGAAGATTTGGGGAGATAGGAAGGGTCTGTGAGGATGGGAAGGGTCTGGGGAGATGGGAAGGGTCTAGTGAGATGGGAAGGGTCTAGATAGATGGGAAAGGTCTGGGGAGACGATAAGTGTCTGGGTAGATGGGAAGGGTCTGTGTAGATGGGAAGGGACTGGGAAATGGGAAGGTTTGGGAAGCTGGGAATGGTCTGAGGAGACGGGAATGGTCTGGGGAGATGGGATGGGTCTGGGGAGATAGGAAGATTCTGGGGGAGAAGGGAAGTGTCTGGGAGGATAGGAAGTGTCTGGGGAGATTGGAACGGTCTGGGAGATGGGAAGGGTTTGGGAGATGGGAGGGTCTGGGGAGATGGGAAGGGTTTGGGAGATGGGAAGGGTCTTGGAGGATGGGAAGGGTCTGAGTAGATGGGAAGGGTTTGAGAGATGGTAAGGGTCTGGGGAGATGGGAAGTGTCTGGTGAGATGGGAAAGGCTTGGGGAGATGGGAGAGGTCTGGAGAGATGATAAGTGTCTGGGTAGATGGGAAGGGTCTGGGTAGATGGGAAGGGTCTGGGTAGATGGGAAGGGTCTGGGGAGATGAGAAGGGTCTGGGAGATGGGAAGGTTTGGGGAGATCGGATAGGTCTGTGGAGAGGGGAAGGGTCTGGGGAGATATAAAGGGTCTGGGAGTATGGGAAGTGTCTGGGTAGATGTGAAGGGTCTGGGTAGATGGGAAGGGTCTGGGGAGATGGTAAGGGTCTGTGGAGATGGGAAGGATCTGGGGAGATGGGACGGTCCTTGGTAGATAAGAAGGGTCTGGGTAGATGGGAAGTTCTGGGGAGATGAGATGGGCATGGTCGATGGGAAGGGTCTGGGTAGATGGAAAGGGTCTGAGTAGATGGGAAGTGTCTGGGGAGATGGGAAGTGTCTGGGAAGATGGAAGGGTCTGGGGGAGATGGGAAGGGTCTGGGGAGATACGAAGGGTCTGGGAGATGGGAAGGGTCTGGGGAGATGGGAAGGGCGTGGGGAGATGGGAAGGGTCTGGGAAGATGGGAAGGGTCTGGGGAGATTGGAAGGGTCTGGGGGGGATGGGAAGGGTCTGGGGAGATGGAAATGGTCTGGGGAGATGGGAAGGGTCTGGTAGGATGGGAAGGGTATGGGAGATGGGAAGGGTATGAGGAGATGGGAAGGGTTATGGGGATATAGGAAGATTCTGGGGAGATGGGAAGTGTCTGGGGAGATGGGATGTGTCTGGGGTATGGGAAGTGTCTGGGGAGATGGGAAGGGTCTGGAGAGATGGGAAGGGCGTGGGGAGATGGGAAGGGTCTTGGGAGATGTGAAGGGTATGGGAGATGGGAAGGGTCTGAGGAGAATGGAAGGGGTCTTGGGAGATGGGAAGGATCTGGGGAGATGGGAAGTGTCTGGGGGAGATGGGAAGGGTCTGGGGAGATACGAAGGGTCTGGGAGATGGGAAGGGTCTGTGGAGATGGAAAGGTGTGGGTAGATGGGAAGTGTCTGGGTAGATGGAAGGGTCTGGGAAGATGGGGGAAGGGTCTGGGGGGATGGGAAGGGTTTGGGAGATGGAAATGGTCTGGGAGATGGAAAGGGTCTGGGGGATGGGGAGGGTCTGAGGAGATGGGAAATATCTGGGGAAATGGGAAGGGTCTGGGGAGATGGGAAGGGTCTGTGGAGATAGGAAGGGTCTGAGCGATGGGAAGGGTTTGGGAGATGGAAATGGTCTGGGAGGTGGAAAGGGTCTGGGGTATGGGGAGGGTCTGAGGAGATGGGAAGGATCTGGGGAGACGGGAAGGGTCTGGGGAGATTGGAAAGGTCTGGGGGAGATGGGAAGGGTCTTGGTGGATGGGAAAGATCTGGGGAGATGGGAAGGGTCTGGGGAAATGGGAAGGGTTTATTGAGATTGGAAGGGTCTAGGGAGATGGGAAGGGTTAGCACGGAGTGAGAACGTATAGGGTGTGGAATGGGTAATTACGAATGTTTGAGGAAGTTTACAGTAATAAAGATGGTTCACAGGGATGGGGTGAGGAGGAGCGTGTGCACGGGGGAGATAGTGACGATGAATGAGAAGAGAGACAGTGAGGGTGTGAGGTCCGGGACGATGAGGAATGTGAGTCTGGAAGAAACCGGAGCATTTTCAGGAACACCTTCTAGTAGTTAACAATGATAAATCAGAGGAAAGATAACTACCAATTCGAGAGGTTAAGGTAATCTGTTCCTGCATTCTTATTGGCTGACAGCAAGAGAGAGGGTATGATCTGGCTGTTACTTTTTATATAGCCCTAAAGCAACGATTGTATTACATACGAGCTTTGCTGTTGATAATTGTACGAGTGTTAAATGAGAAGTGTTCTGGGTACTGTGAGCCTCGTATTGTTGCCGTAGTTAATATATGTGTTGTTGTTGCCCTTGTATGTGCCAGCTGGTGAGATGACTCGTCGGCGGTTCTTGTCCGTCAACCCGAGTGAATATGGGAGACCTTGCCCCTCTGAGCTCCAGCAGACCAGACCCTGCCCTGCCATCCCCTGCTACACCTGGGAGCGCGGACCTTGGTCACCCTGCCAACTGAAGGTGAGTAGCACACTGCCACTCTTATGGCACGGGACGCAACGAGAGGAAGGAGAGAGAGAGAGAGAGGAGAGAGAGAGAGGAGAAGAGCGAGAGAGAGAGAGAGCGAGAGAGAGAGAGAGGAGAGAGAGAGAGGAGGAGAGGAGAGAAGAGGGAGAGGAGAGAGAGAGAGGAGGAGAGAGGAGAGAGAGAAGGAGAGAGAAGGAGAGAGGAGAGGGAGGCAGTGTGTGTGTGTGTGTGTGTGTGTGTGGTGTGTGTGGTGTGTGTGTGTGTGTGTGGTGTGTGTGTGTGTGTGTGTGTTGTGTGTGTGTGTAATTACTTGAGTGTAATTACAGGATGAGAGCTACGCTCGTGGTGTCACGTCTTCCCAGTATTCTGTCGTATAACGTTTTGAAACTACTGGCGGTTTTGGCCTTCACCACCTTCTCACTTAACTTGTTCCAACCGTCTACCACTCTCTTTGAAAAGAAAACATTAATATTTTTTCGGCACCTTTGTTTCCTTAACTTGAATCTGTACTCGCCTAATTGTACTCACCTAATTGTGCTTGTGGGGGTTGAGCTCTAGCTCTTTGGTCCCGCCTCTCAACTGTCAACCAACCTGAGTTATCTTGTTCGTGAAGTTGCTGTTTTCAGAATTTATCTTAGTCAATTTTGTCGATTCCTGATATTATCTTGTAAGTGGTGATCATATCATCTCTTTTCCTTCTATTTTCTAGCTTTGGCATGTTTAACGCCTCTAGCCTTTCCTCGAAACTCTTGTTTTTTAGTTCCAATGTCCATGTTCAGTTCAGTTTAGTTCCATGTTTCTCCAAGCACTTATTTTATCTATATAAAGTCTCCTATCTTCCCCAGTATCTTAGCATCATCCGCTAACATGTTCATATAATTCTGTATTCCTTCTGGTAGATCGTTTTTGTAGACGATGAACATTACTGATGCAAGAATTGAACCTTTTAACACTCCTCCAGTCAAGTACATTTTCTCAGATTACTACCCTTATCTGTCTGCCAGTTAGAAAATGTCAGAAGTCTCCCTATCACCCAGCATTTTTCAATTTACAAAACAACCACTTGTGTGGAACTCTGTCAAACTCCTTTTTTAGGTCCAGATGAACAGTCAACACAACCACCTCTTTCCTGTAATATCTCTGTGGCTCTACCATAAAAAACTAACATTTGTTACACAGGATCTTCCTGTTTGAAAAACCATACTGTCTGTCCGTTATTAGGTCATTACTCTCCAGGTGTTCAACCTATTTGATTTTAACTATTGTTTCTAGTGTTTTAACTACCACGCTTGTTAATGATAGGAGCCTATAATTTAGAGGATCTTCTCTGCTACCATTTTTGTAGATGAGAACTATGTTTACCTTTTTCTATATATCTGCTAAGGTTGCTGTGCACAAGGATGTCTGGAATATCAATTGGAGTGGAACGCTCAGCTCACTTGTACATTCTTGCAGCACCCACGGTGAAACTCCATCTGGTTCAACTGCTATTCTTCTTCCAAGCCCCTTGAGTATTTTGTCCACTTCGTCTTGAGATACCTCTTTGTATTCTATGGTTACTGTGGAATTGGCATTGTGTGTGGTTCTCTGATATCCTTATTTTGTACAGAGACATTTTGGAACTTCATTTAGTGTTTCACACATTTAATTTTTCATTCTCAGTGAACCTGAACCCAGTTCTCAATATCTGCATTTTATCCTTTACATGCAGCTTGCTTTTAATGAATCTATAGAAAAGATCTATATATGTTTTCATTTGTCTGCTATACCTTTATCAAGGGTCCTTTCCACCTCTCTCCTCACTGTGTGTTTGTTTCTTGCTTGTTTGTAGTGCTGTTATGTATGAGGGTTAAGCCTCTTCCCATTGTGCCCATTTTCTTGTCTTTTACTCTAACCCTCTCACAATTTATCTTGAACCATTCCTGTTTTCTGCTCCTGCGTCTCTGTTTTGGAATACATTTTTTGTGCCTTCATCGTATATATCACAGAATTTGGTCCTTCCAATTAAAATTCTTTTTGCACAGAATTTGCACAGTGCCACACAGTGCCATCTTTTGAAAATAGGTTTATCAACTGTTACAATGTTCCCATTCTCTTCTAGATTCTATTGCAAGGCCTATTTAATATCCAACAGGACATGATCACTCTTTCCCAAGGGAGGAAGGTACTGGATGTCAAATATCTCCTCTTTTTTTTCCTTGTTGAATATTGAATCCATATTAACGGACATCCCTTCCCCTCATTAATGTGTTCTGCTTGACGTGTTGATACATGAATGTCTCCTGAATGAGGTTTACAAATAGGCCTGTCCAAATGTCCTTTGCTCCTGCTGCGTAGTCCTACCAGTCTATTGCTTTAAAGTTGAAGTTCTCCAGTACCAATCGTCGTGATTTATCTTTATCAGCTCTTGCTATACTCTCTGTAATGACCATTATTAGGCCCTCTCTTTTTATATATGTGGGATTGGGTGGTTATAAAAGGGAGCTGCCTCGTACAGGCCAATAGGCCCTCTGCAGTTACCAATATTCGTATGTTCTTGTGTCATCTAGCTCATCCTTTATCCATGTGATGCTTGCTGGTGGTCTGTAAGTATTTACGATTACCAGTTTATCATCCTGATTCCAGACCTGCAATGCCAATATGTCAACTTCTCAAGAATTGCTGATTATTAACTCTCTTACCTTCAGGTGTTCTTTCACCAGCACAGCCACAACTTCCCCCTTCCTAATTATTCTGTCATGTCTCCAAACTGAGTAGCACCTTGGGAATACGACCTCCTTTAAACTATTTTCTTCAAGTTTCGTGTCAATTACTGCAAAGCTGAAATATATTTTTAGTTCCAGTATTTGTTATCTCACTCGATGTTGGTACATACAATTCTGAGGAACATGTTCCCCTCTCCCTTTGTCCTTTACTATTCCTTCCTCCATCCAATGGTTTTGTTGTTTATGTACCATTGTTTTTCATTTTGTTTTGTTTTAATGTACCATTTCAAGGGCTTTCCAGTTCCTACCACTTTGTAGAAAAAAATAATATCTTCCTAATTACTAATTCCCATTTAGACGTTTCGTTTCACTGAGGTTTAGTTTTAGCTTTTCTCTGTTTTCCTTTGACAGGTCTCGTCTTTATGACCAAAGTTTCCATCCTCATCACACTGCAATATCCTGGCATTTCTAAGCTCTTCCGTCATTTGTTTCACTCTAATAAATGTCACCCTTAAGGGGCGGTTCTTGTATTTCTCATATTTTTCAATCCTAAAATCACTGATATTTTCCATTTAATTGAGGCCTTCTCTTAAGCATACTGTTTTCTCAATGATTTTCATCTTTTCTGCTGCTCTGTCAATCCTAGATGATATTTCCTTTTCTAAACACCCAAAAATTATAATGGACTTATTTCTCTCTGCAGTGTTTTGTACTAATTTACTGTTGGTAACCAGTTCTTTCCTAATTGCTTGTCTGTCTGCTTCTTGTTGGTCATTTCTGGTTCCAACTTCCTGAACGCACTTCCTTGATCGTGTCTTTCTCTTATAACTTGCACATATGATACTTGTATTTCCTCTTTGCACTTTTCCAGTTCTTTATTAACCTCCTTTACGTGAGTTGTTAAATCAAGTTTGTCTCATGTTATCGTTCATTAACTCCATGTTAACTTGTAGGGTTATTTGAGTTGTTTACCAGTTGAATAGTTTCGTGTTAATTTCTTCATATTCAACAATCATCATTTATCATACCTCATTATCTTTCACTAGCTCCTCGATATGTGCCTCCTGTCGCTTAACCTTATAAGTAAACTTGGTAATTTCTTTACCTTGCTGAAAAATACTTTTAAATTACAAAACTTAACCTTAATACCTTCATTTTCTTGCTCCAATTCAATTATTTGTTCCAATTTATTAAATCATCGTAATTTTTAGCAGGTCCTCAAGAATTAATAGCCTGGCAAGATAACCAATCCTTTTATATTATGGTGAAATCCTTTGAAATCTTCATCTGTTAGTGCGTTGTCTTCCCCTGTGGTGGCGGGCATCTTTGTTGACTTTCTTTCGTTTGAAATATCAACTTTTCCAACACAGATTTTCACTCATTTTTACCTATTCTTGTATCCGAGTTAATTTTGAACTTCCCTATACCTTCATGCACCATGGGACACCACTTACACCCCCTCACCCAGGGAAACCACTTTACACCCCCCTTTCATCCTGGGACACCCCTAACACCCTTCATCCTGTGACACCACCTACACCCCCCTCATCCTGGGAAACCACTTACACCCCCNATATCTCCCTGTTCTATTGCAAAGACCTCCTGGAACCTTTTGTTGATTCTTCACACACCTCTTTGTCATTCTCTGTGTACCTGTCTCGCCCCCCTAAGTTTAATCACCTGTTCCTTCACTGTGTCTTCCTCCTGATGTGACTGTGTAGTAGCTTTGGTTCAGTCTTGGCTTTGTTAGCTATACGCATTTTCATACCTTTTCTCAGCTGCTCTTCTCACACTGACATACTCGTTCTGTCACACTGACATACTCGTCACGCCACATGGTGTGACGTGTGTCACAGTGTGACGTGAGCCACTAGTGTGACGTGTGCCATATGGTGTGACGTGTGCACATAGTGTGACGTGTGCCACATATGTGACGTGTCCACATAGTGTGACGTGTGCCACATGGTGTGACGTGTGCCACATGGTGTGACGTGTGCCACATGGTGTGACGTGTGACACATGGTGTGACGTGTGCCACATAGTGTGACGTGTGCCACATGGTGTGAGGTGTGCCACATGTGTGACGTGTGCCACATGGTGTGACGTGTGCCACATGGTTGACGTGTGCCACATGGTGTGACGTGTGCCACATGGTGTGACGTGTGCCACATAGTGTGACGTGTGCCACATAGTGTGACGTGTGCCACATGGTGGACGTGTGCCACATGTGTGACGTGTGTCACAGTGTGACGTGAGCCACATAGTGTGACGTGTGCCATATGGTGTGACGTGTGCAACATGGTGTGACGTGTGCCACATAGTGTGACGTGTGCCACATAGTGTGACGTGTCCCACATGGTGTGACGTGTGCCACATAGTGTGACGTGTGTCACATAGTGTGACGTGTGTCACATAGTGTGACGTGTGCCATATGGTGTGACGTGTGCCACATGGTGTGACGTGTGCCACATAGTGTGACGTGTGCCACATAGTGTGACGTGTGCCACATGGTGTGACGTGTTCCCCTCACACAGGATGTGTCCGCGAGGTACCCGACCCTCGCCTAAAGAGACCTGGTGCTACGTGGACTGTCCTATTGACTGTGAAGTCTCCCCCTGGACCTCCTGGGACGACTCCAAGTGCTCCTGTGGCGAGAACCGTAAGTTACTTCTTTATCTTCGTTATCTCTTATCTAATTACTTCTTTATATTTACTATCTCTTATCAAGCTAGATGCTTGTCTTCATTATCTCTTACGTAGCTAGTTGTTTGTCTTCACTATCTTTTATGTTGTTACTTCTTTAGCTTTATTATCTCTTATCTAGTTACTTCTTTATCTTCATTATCTCTTATCTAGCTAATTGTTTGTCTTCATTATCTCTTATCTAGTTACTTCTTTATCTTCATTATCTCTTATCTAGCTAATTGTTTGTCTTCATTATCTCTTATCTAGTTACTTCTTTATCTTCATTATCTCTTATCTAGCTAATTGTTTGTCTTCATTATCTCTTATCTAGCTGTTTGTCTTCATTATCTCTTATCTAGCTAATTGTTTGTCTTCATTATCTCTTATCTAGCTAATTGTTTGTCTTCATTATCTCTTATCTAGCTGTTTGTCTTCATTATCTCTTATCTAGCTAATTGTTTGTCTTCATTATCTCTTATCTAGCTAATTGTTTGTCTTCATTATCTCTTATCTAGCTAATTGTTTGTCTTCATTATCTCTTATCTAGCTAATTGTTTGTCTTCATTATCTCTGATCTAGCTACATGTTTCTCTTCATTATCTCTTATCTAGTTGCTTCTTTATCTTCATTATCTCTTATCTAGCAAGTTGTTTGCCATTACCAGTTCATCATCCACTAAAGCACCATTAGAGCCCTTAATGTCCCTGAACTGTTCAGTGGTACCACCGAGATAATTCGGTTTGAGGTTGAGCAGATAAGATCAAAGTGCACAATGACCCGACACATCGTTAACAACACCTCACT
>WNGS01000543.1:21446866-21451866 GCA_020271785.1 Procambarus virginalis | reverse complement strand
TGGTAGACAGTCATGGTGGTAGACAGTCATGCAGGTAGACATTTATGCTAGTAGACAGTCATGGTGGTAGACCGTCATGGTGGTAAACAGTCATGGTGGTAGACAGTCATGTTGGTAGACAGTCATGCAGATAGACAGTCATGGTGGTAGACAGTCATGGTGGTAGACCGTCATGGTGGTAAACAGTCATGGTGGTAGACAGTCATGCTGGTAGACAGTCATGGTGGTAGACCGTCATGGTGGTAGACCGTCATGGTGGTAGACAGTCATGGTGGTAGACAGTCATGGTGGTAGACAGTCATGCAGGTAGACAGCCATGGTGGTAGACAGTCATGGTGGTAGACAGTCATGGTGGTAGACAGTCATGCAGATAGACAGTCATGGTGGTAGACAGTCATGGTGGTAGACATTCATGCTGGTAGACAGTCATGGTGGTAGACAGTCATGGTGGTAGACAGTCATGCTGGTAGACAGTCATGGTGATAGACAGTCATGCTGGTAGACAGTCATACTGGTAGACAGTGATGGTGGTAGACCGTCATGGTGGTAGACAGTGATGGTGGTAGACAGTCATGGTGGTAGACAGTCATGGTGGTAGACAGTCATGCAGGTAGACAGCCATGGTGGTAGACAGTCATGGTGGTAGACAGTCATGGTGGTAGACAGTCATGCAGATATACAGTCATGGTGGTAGACAGTCATGGTGGTAGACATTCATGCTGGTAGACAGTCATGCTGGTTCACAGTCATGCTGGTACACAGTCATGCTGGTAGACAGTCATGGGGGTAGACAGTCATGGTGGTAGACAGTCATGCTGGTAGACAGTGATGGTGGTAGACAGTCATGGTGGTAGACAGTCATGCTGGTAGACAGTCGTGCTGGTAGACAGTCGTGCTGGTATACAGTCGTGCTGGTAGACAGTCGTGCTGGTAGACAGTCGTGTTGGTAGACAGTCATGGTGGTAGACAGTCATGCTGGTAGACATTCATGGTGGTAGACAGTCATGGTGGTAGACAGTCATGGTGGTAGACAGTCATGGTGGTAGACAGTCGTGCTGGTAGACAGTCATGGTGGTAGACAGTCATGCTGGTAGACATTCATGGTGGTAGACAGTCATGGTGGTAGACAGTCATGGTGGTAGACAGTCATGGTGGTAGACAGTCGTGCTGGTAGACAGTCGTGTTGGTAGACAGTCATGGTGGTAGACAGTCATGCTGGTAGACATTCATGGTGGTAGACAGTCATGGTGGTAGACAGTCATGCTGGTAGACAGTCATGGTGGTAGACAGTCATGCTGGTAGACAGTCGTGCTGGGAGACAGTCATGCAGGTAGACAGTCATGCTGGTAGACAGTCATGCTGGTAGACAGTCGTGCTGGTAGACAGTCATGCTGGTAGACAGACATGCTGGTAGACAGTCATGCTGGTAGACAGTCGTGCTGGTAGACAGTCATGGTGGTAGACAGTCATGGTAGTAGACAGTCATGCAGATAGACAGTCATGGTGGTAGACAGTCATGGTGGTAGACCGTCATGCAGATAGACAGTCATGGTGGTAGACAGTCATGGTGGTAGACAGTCATGCAGGTAGACATTTATGCTGGTAGACAGTCATGGTGGTAGACCGTCATGGTGGTAAACAGTCATGGTGGTAGACAGTCATGGTGGTAGACAGTCATGCAGATAGACAGTCATGGTGGTAGACAGTCATGGTGGTAGACAGTCATGGTGGTAGAGAGTCATGTTGGTAGACAGTCATGCTGGTAGACAGTTATGGTGGTAGACAGTCATGGTGGTAGACAGTCATGCAGGTAGACATTCATGCTGGTAGACAGTCATGGTGGTAGACAGTCATGCTGGTAGACATTCATGCTGGTAGACATTCATGCTGGTAGACAGTCATGGTGGTAGACCGTCATGGTGGTAGACAGTCATGGTGGTAGACAGTCATGGTGGTAGACAGTCATGGTGGTAGACAGTCATGCAGGTAGACAGCCATGGTGGTAGACAGTCATGGTGGTAGACAGTCATGGTGGTAGACAGTCATGCAGATAGACAGTCATGGTGGTAGACAGTGATGGTGGTAGAGAGTCATGCTGGGAGACAGTCATGGTGGTAGACAGTCATGGTGGTAGACAGTGATGGTGGTAGACATTCATGCTGGTAGACAGTCATGGTGGTAGACAGTCATGGTGGTAGACAGTGATGGTGGTAGACAGTCATGCTGGGAGACAGTCATGGTGGTAGACAGTCGTGCTGGTAGACAGTCATGGTGGTAGACAGTCATGGTGGTAGACAGTCATGGTGGTAGACAGTCATGGTGGTAGACAGTCATGGTGGTAGACAGTCATGGTGGTAGACAGTGATGGTGGTAGACATTCATGCTGGTAGACAGTCATGCTGGGAGACAGTCATGGTGGTAGACAGTGATGGTGGTAGACAGACATGCTGGGAGACAGTCATGGTGGTAGACAGTCGTGCTGGTAGACAGTCGTGCTGGTAGACAGTCGTGCTGGTAGACAGTCGTGCTGGTAGACAGTCGTGTTGGTAGACAGTCATGGTGGTAGACAGTCATGGTGGTAGACAGTCATGCTGGTAGACATTCATGCTGGTAGACAGTCATGCTGGTAGACATTCATGCTGGTAGACAGTCATGCTGGTAGACAGTCGTGCTGATAGACAGTCATGCTGGTAGACAGTCATGCTGGTAGACAGTCATGCTGTTAGACAGTCATGCAGGTAGACAGTCATGGTGGTAGACAGTCATGGTGGTAGACAGTCATGCTGGTAGACAGTCGTGCTGTTAGACAGTCATGCAGGTAGACAGTCATGGTGGTAGACAGTCATGCTGGTAGACAGACATGCTGGTAGACAGTCATGCTGGTAGACAGTCATGCTGGTAGACAGTCGTGCTGTTAGACAGTCATGCAGGTAGACAGTCATGGTGGTAGACAGTCATGCTGGTAGACAGACATGCTGGTAGACAGTCGTACTGGTAGACAGTCGTGCTGGTAGACAGTCATACTGGTAGAGAGTCATGGTGGTAGACAGTCATGCTGGTAGACAGACATGCTGGTAGACAGTCGTACTGGTAGACAGTCATGCTGGTAGACAGACATGCTGGTAGACAGTCGTGCTGTTAGACAGTCATGCAGGTAGACAGTCATGGTGGTAGACAGTCATGCTGGTAGACAGACATGCTGGTAGACAGTCATGCTGGTAGACAGACATGCTGGTAGACAGTCGTGCTGGTAGACAGTCGTACTGGTAGACAGTCGTGCTGGTAGACAGTCATACTGGTAGAGAGTCATGCTGGTAGACAGTCATGGTGGTAGACAGTCATGGTGGTAGACAGTCATGGTGGTAGACAGTCATGGTGGTAGACAGTCATGGTGGTAGACAGTCATGCTGGTAGACAGTCATGCTGGTAGACAGTCATACTGGTAGAGAGTCATGCTGGTAGACAGTCATGGTGGTAGACAGTCATGGTGGTAGACAGTCATGGTGGTAGACAGTCATGCAGGTAGACAGTCATGCTGGTAGACAGTCATGGTGGTAGACAGTCATGCAGGTAGACAGTCATGCTGGTAGACAGTCATGCTGGTAGACAGTCATGCAGGTAGACAGTCATGCTGGTAGACAGTCATGCTGGTAGACAGTCATGCTGGTAGACAGTCATGCTGGTAGACAGTCATGCTGGTAGACAGTCATGCTGGTAGACAGTCATGGTGGTAGACAGTCATGCAGGTCGATAGACATAAAGGTCGACAGTCATGCAGGTCGACAGCCATGCAGGTCGACAGCCATGCAGGTCGACAGTCATGTAGGTCGACAGTCATAAAGGTCGACAGTCATGCAGGTCGACAGCCATGCAGGTCGACAGTCATATAGGTCGACAGCCATGCAGGTCGACAGTCACGTATGTCGACAGTCATAACGGTCGACAGTCATGCAGGTCGACAGTCATGCAGGTCGACAGCCATGCAGGTCGACAGTCATGTAGGTCGACAGTCATGCAGGTCGACAGTCATGCAGGTCGACAGTCATGCAGGTCGACAGCCATGCAGGTCGACAGCCATGCAGGTCGACTGTCATAAAGGTCGACAGTCATGCAGGTCGACAGTCATGTAGGTCGACAGCCATGCAGGTCGACAGTCTTGTAGGTCGACAGCCATGCAGGTCGACAGTCAAAGGTTGACTTTCGACGTGTTGTAGGTTGACTGAAGAGATGGGAAGGTTGTGTGTGGTGGTAGAGATGGGAAGGTTGTGTGTGGTGGTAGTGATGGGAAGTTGTGTGTGGTGGTAGTGATGGGAAGGTTGTGTGTGGTGGTAGTGATGGGAAGGTTGTGTGTGGTGGTAGTGATGGGAAGGTTGTGTGTGGTGGTAGAGATGGGAAGGTTGTGTGTGGTGGTAGTGATGGGAAGGTTGTGTGTGGTGGTAGTGATGGGAAGGTTGTGTGTGGTGGTAGTGATGGGAAGGTTGTGTGTGGTGGTAGTGATGGGAAGGTTGTGTGTGGTGGTAGTGATGGGAAGGTTGTGTGTGGTGGTAGTGATGGGAAGGTTGTGTGTGTGTGGTAGTGATGGGAAGGTTGTGTGTGGTGGTAGTGATGGGAAGGTTGTGTGGTGGTAGTGATGGGAAGGTTGTGTGTGGGGGTAGTGATGGGAAAGTTGTGTGTGGGGGTAGAGATGGGAAGGTTGTGTGTGGTGGTAGTGATGGGAAGGTTGTGTGTGGTGGTAGTGATGGGAAGGTTGTGTGTGGTGGTAGTGATGGGAAGGTTGTGTGTGGTGGTAGTGATGGGAAGGTTGTGTGTGGTGGTAGTGATGGGAAGGTTGTGTGTGGTGGTAGTGATGGGAAGGTTGTGTGTGTGTGGTAGTGATGGGAAGGTTGTGTGGTGGTAGTGATGGGAGGTTGTGTGTGGTGGTAGTGATGGGAAGGTTGTGTGTGGTGGTAGTGATGGGAAGGTTGTGTGTGGGGGTAGTGATGGGAAGGTTGTGTGTGGGG
>WNGS01000543.1:21390580-21437834 GCA_020271785.1 Procambarus virginalis | reverse complement strand
CCTGAGCTCAGGAGACGAGGAGGAGCGTGACACTGTTGATGGTCTCCTCGTCACACCTGGAGAACCTGAGGTCAGGAGACGTGGATGAGCGTGACACTGTTGGTTTCCTCGTCACACCTGGAGAACCTGAGCTCAGGAGACGAGGAGGAGCGTGACACTGTTGTCTCCTCGTCACACCTGGAGAACCTGAGGTCAGGAGACGAGGAGAAGCGTGACACTGTTGGTCTCCTCGTCACACCTGGAGAACCTGAGCTCAGGAGACGAGGAGGAGCGTGACACTGTTGGTCTCCTCGTCACACCTGGAGAACCTGAGCTCAGGAGACGAGGAGGAGCGTGACACTGTTGGTCTCCTCGTCACACCTGGAGAACCTGAGGTCAGGAGACGAGGAGGAGCGTGACACTGTTGTTGGTCTCCTCGTCACACCTAGAGAACCTGAGGTCAGGAGACGAGGAGGAGCGTGACACTGCTGGTCTCCTCGTCACACCTGGAGAACCTGAGCTCAGGAGACGAGGAGGAGCGTTACACTGTTGGTCTCCTCGTCACACTTGGAGAACCTGAGCTCAGGAGACGAGGATGAGCGTGACACTGTTGGTCTCCTCGTCACACCTGGAGAACCTGAGCTCTGGAGACGATGAGGAGCGTGACACTGTTGGTCTCCTCGTCACACCTGGAGAACCTGAGGTCAGGAGACGAGGAGGAGCGTGACACTGTTGGTCTCCTCGTCACACCTGGAGAACCTGAGGTCAGGAGACGAGGAGGAGCGTGACCCTGTTGTTGGTCTCCTCGTCACACCTGGAGAACCTGAGGTCAGGAGAGAGGAGGAGCGTGACTCTATTGATGGTCTCCTGGTCACTCCTGGAGAACTTGAAGGGGTTACCAGTAGTACATTTGGGTTCCTACTCGACTCTCAATCGAGAATTCCGGGATCGAATCCCGGTCGAGAGAGAAATGGTTGGGCACCTTTACTATCAGCTAATGCATCTGTTCACCTTGTAGTAAGTAATACTCTGGTGTTAGTCAGCTTGTTGTTGGGTTGTATCTTTGCGGGGTCAGTAATTCGACCTAGGGGAGGTGGGGAGGACTTCGATATAAGCCTAACGTGTATGCATACGCTCTGGCTGCCTGTCCCCGACACAGTGAATTACTATTAATATAAATTGTTGTAAGTCATTAGAGGTTATAACTATGTTACTTCATAAACTTATGGCTTTGTTAACAATGGCTATTGTACCGTCAGTGTACCTTGTTACATGTGTACCATCAGTGTACCTTGTTACATGTGTACCGTCAGTGTACCGTGTTACATGTGTACCATCAGTGTACCGTGTTACATGTGTACCGTCAGTGTACAGTGTTACATGTGTACCATCAGTGTACCGTGTTACATGTGTACCGTCAGTGTACCGTGTTACATGTGTACCATCAGTGTACCGTGTTACATGTGTACCGTCAGTGTACCGTGTTACATGTGTACCATCAGTGTACCGTGTTACACGTGTACCATCAGTGTACCGTGTTACATGTGTACCGTCAGTGTACCTTGTTACATGTGTACCATCAGTGTACCTTGTTACACGTGTACCATCAGTGTACCTTGTTACACGTGTACCATCAGTGTACCGTGTTACATGTGTACCGTCAGTGTACCTTGTTACATGTGTACCATCAGTGTACCTTGTTACATGTGTACCATCAGTGTACCTTGTTACATGTGTACCATCAGTATACCGTGTTACATGTGTACCATCAGTGTACCTTGTTACATGTGTACCATCAGTGTACCGTGTTACATGTGTACCATCAGTGTACCTTGTTACATGTGTACCATCAGTGTACCTTGTTACATGTGTACCATCAGTGTACCGTGTTACATGTGTACCATCAGTGTACCTTGTTACATGTGTACCATCAGTCTTGTGGGGTATTTTCCTAGTAGGCATTTAATTGTTGTTTTATTTATTTAAATACTAGCTGTACCCGAACACGCGTTGCTGTGACTCGGCAACCTTCCCCTGTCCTTCAGTCCTATCCACCATTTCCCTCTCCCTCGTCCCCTCGTCCTCCCAACTATTCCCACCTCTCCTGTCCTCTTGTCCTCCCACTATCCACCATTCCCCCGTTCCTTCATCCTCCCCACCATTCCCCACTCCCTGGTTGGATGTATTCCCAAATTATCTGATGTTCTCATCAGAAAATTGGGAACTTCAAATGATCTGACGTTTCAATCACTGAAAAATACGAACAGTTAAAAAAACGGAATGTAAAAAATGAAAAAATAAAAAATCAACAATACTCACGAAATGAACGGTGTGGTAAACTACACAGCTCAATTTCAACCTAATGTCACACAAAATAACTAAATCAAAATGAAAATAAATAAAAATCTATGAAAATTCAATTTATCAATGCAATCAAAAACATTGAAATGGAATTGTACCATATTTAGTATTGCGTGTGTTGCTCTTACGTGCAATAGATGGCACTGTTTTTCCAAGAAAAGCATGTTTTTACCTGTCACAGGTGTGGCATTTATATAGTAGGTATATAAAAACACTCACGTATTCAAATGGAATGTTGTCTTAAAATTTCAAATCAATCAGTGAAGAACTTTCAGAGATTTCAGCGTGTGTTGCCCTTATGTCCAACAGATGGCGCTGTTTTAAAAAAAAAACATGTTTTCTCCGGTCACAGGTCAGGCATGTATATAGTAGGTATATAAAAACATGCGCCTTTTCGAGTGCAACGATGTGTCAAAATTTCAATGCAATTGGTAAAGAGGTTTCGAAGACTTCCCTCACATGACAAACACATGGAAAAACACAGTTTTTTAAAAAAGGCATGTTTTTTCTTGTCACAGACGTGACATCTATATAATATGTATATTAAAACCTGCTCGGATGCTAATGGAAAGTAATGTGAAAATTTCAAAGCAATCGATGAAGAAATTTCGGAGATTAGCGATTTTGAACAAACGAACATTTACATTTTTATTTACATAGATTGATTTTTTTATATATTTTTATTTACTTTCATTCATTTTAATATCTTATTATTACTTTAAAAAGTAGACTGTATTTCAAAGTTTATCCTGCTAGGTGTTTACTTGTATACATAGTTGGGGTTTTTATATATATATATATATATATATATATATATATATATATATATATATATATATATATATATATATATATATATATATATATGTCGTACCTAGTAGCCAGAACGCATTTCTCAGCCTACTATGCAAGGCCCGACTTGCCTAATAAGCCAAGTTTTCCTGAATTAATATATTTTCTCTAATTTTTTTCTTATGAAATGATAAAGCTACCCATTTCATTATGTATGAGATCATTTTTTTTAATTGGAGTTAAAATTAACGTAGATATATGACCGAACCTAACCAACCCTACCTAACCTAACCTATCCTATCTTTATAGGTTAGGTTAGGTTAGGTAGCCGAAAAAGTTAGGTTAGGTTAGGTTAGGTAGGTTAGGTAGTCGAAAAACAATTAATTCATGAAAACTTGGCTTATTAGGCAAATCGGGCCTTGCATAGTAGGCTGAGAAGTGCGTTCTGGCTACTAGGTACGACATATATATATATATATATATATATATATATATATATATATATATATATATATATATATATATATATATATATATAGACTGCACCACAAAGAGTGTGAAAAAATAAGGTAATAAATAATGTTATAGTGTTTAAGTGGTTAATATTATAGGTAATGGGTTAGTTCACAGTAAGTAATGACCTCAGCTGTGTGAGAGCTGGTCCTCCTGCACATCACACTTTGGTCGACAGTCAGGCTGGTAGACAGTCAGGCTGGTAGACAGTCGTGCTGGTAGACAGTCAGGCTGGTAGACAGTCGTGCTGGTAGACAGTCAGGCTGGTAGACAGTCGTGCTGGTAGACAGTCATGCTGGTAGACAGTCATGCTGGTAGACAGTCAGGCTGGTAGACAGTCATGCTGGTAGACAGTCATGCAGGTAGACAGTCGTGCTGGTAGACAGTCAGGCTGGTAGACAGTCGTGCTGGTAGACAGTCAGGCTGGTAGACAGTCAGGCTGGTAGACAGTCGTGCTGGTAGACAGTCAGGCTGGTAGACAGTCGTGCTGGTAGACAGTCAGGTTGGTAGACAGTCAGGCTGGTAGACAGTCGTGCTGGTAGACAGTCATGGTGGTAGACAGTCATGGTGGTAGACAGTCGTGCTGGTAGACAGTCAGGCTGGTAGACAGTCAGGCTGGTAGACAGTCATGCTGGTAGACAGTCAGGCTGGTAGACAGTCGTGCTGGTAGACAGTCGTGCTGGTAGACAGTCAGGCTGGTAGACAGTCAGGCTGGTAGACAGTCAGGCTGGTAGACAGTCGTGCTGGTAGACAGTCAGGCTGGTAGACAGTCGTGCTGGTAGACAGTCAGGCTGGTAGACAGTCAGGCTGGTAGACAGTCGTGCTGGTAGACAGTCAGGCTGGTAGACAGTCAGGCTGGTAGACAGTCATGCTGGTAGACAGTCGTGCTGGTAGACAGTCAGGCTGGTAGACAGTCATGGTGGTAGACAGTCGTGCTGGTAGACAGTCAGGCTGGTAGACAGTCGTGCTGGTCGACAGTCAGGCTGGTAGACAGTCAGGCTGGTAGACAGTCAGGCTGGTAGACAGTCAGGCTGGTAGACAGTCAGGCTGGTAGACAGTCAGGCTGGTAGACAGTCAGGCTGGTAGACAGTCAGGCTGGTAGACAGTCAGGCTGGTAGACAGTCAGGCTGGTAGACAGTCAGGCTGGTAGACAGTCATGGTGGTAGACCGTCATGGTGGTAGACAGTCATGGTGGTAGACAGTCATGGTGGTAGACAGTCATGCAGATAGACAGTCATGGTGGTAGACAGTCATGGTAATAGAGAGTCATGGTGGTAGACAGTCATGGTGGTAGACAGTCATGGTGGTAGACAGTCATGGTGGTAGACAGTCATGCTGGTAGACAGTCATGGTGGTAGACAGTCATGGTGGTAGACAGTCATGCAGGTAGACATTCATGCTGGTAGACAGTCATGGTGGTAGACAGTCAAGCAGGTAGACATTCATGCTGGCAGACAGTCATGGTGGTAGACAGTCATGGTGGTAGACAGTCATGGTGGTAGACAGTCATGCAGGTAGACAGCCATGGTGGTAGACAGTCATGGTGGTAGACAGTCATGGTGGTAGACAGTCATGCAGATAGACAGTCATGGTGGTAGACAGTCATGGTGGTAGACAGTCATGCAGGTAGACAGTCATGCTGGTAGACAGTCATGCTGGTAGACAGTCATGGTGGTAGACAGTCATGGTGGTAGACAGTCATGCAGGTAGACAGTCGTGCTGGTAGACAGTCATGCTGGTAGACAGTCATGGTGGTAGACAGTCATGCAGGTAGACAGTCGTGCTGGTAGACAGTCATGCTGGTAGACAGTCATGGTGGTAGAAAGTCATGCAGGTAGACAGTCGTGCTGGTAGACAGTCATGCTGGTAGACAGTCATGCAGGTCGATAGACATAAAGGTCGACAGCCATGCAAGTCGACAACATGCAGGTCGACAGTCATGTGGTCGACAGTCACAAAGGTCGACAGTCATGCAGGTCGACAGCCATGCAGGTCGACAGTCATGTAGTCGACAGTCATGCAGGTCGACAGTCATGCAGGTAGACAGTCATGCAGGTAGACAGCCATGCAGGTCGACAGTCATGTAGGTCGACAGTCATAAAGGTCGACAGTCATGCAGGTCGACAGCCATGCAGGTCGACAGCCATGTAGGTCGACAGTCATAAAGGTCGACAGTCATAAAGGTCGACAGTCATAAAGGTCGACAGTCATGCAGGTCGACAGCCATGCAGGTCGACAGTCATATAGGTCGACAGCCATGCAGGTCGACAGTCATGTATGTCGACAGTCATAACGGTCGACAGTCATGCAGGTCGACAGTCATGCAGGTCGACAGCCATGCAGGTCGACAGTCATGTAGGTCGACAGTCATGCAGGTCGACAGTCATGCAGGTCGACAGCCATGCAGGTCGACAGCCATGCAGGTCGACAGCCATGTAGGTCGACAGTCATAAAGGTCGACAGTCATGCAGGTCGACAGTCATGTAGGTCGACAGCATGCAGGTCGACAGTCATGTAGGTCGACAACCATGCAGGTCGACAGTCAAAGGTTGACTTTCGACGTGTTTGTAGGTTGACTGAAGAGATGGGAAGGTTGTGTGTGGTGGTAGAGATGGGAAGGTTGTGTGTGGGGGTAGTGATGGGAAGGTTGTGTGTGGTGGTAGTGATGGGAAGGTTGTGTGTGGTGGTAGTGATGGGAAGGTTGTTGTGGTGGTAGTGATGGGAAGGTTGTGTGTGGTGGTAGAGATGGGAAGGTTGTGTGTGGTGGTAGTGATGGGAAGGTTGTGTGGGTGGTAGATGGGAAGGTTGTGTGTGGTGGTAGTGATGGGAAGGTTGTGTGTGGTGGTAGTGATGGGAAGGTGTGTGTGGTGGTAGTGATGGGAAGGTTGTGTGTGGTGGTAGTGATGGGAAGGTTGTGTGTGGTGGTAGTGATGGGAAGGTGTGTGTGGTGGTAGTGATGGGAAGGTTGTGTGTGGTGGTAGTGATGGGAAGGTTGTGTGTGGGGTAGTGATGGGAAGGTTGTGTGTGGGGTAGTGATGGAAGGTGTGTGTGGTGGTAGTGATGGGAAGGTTGTGTGTGGTGGTAGTGATGGGAAGGTTTGTGTGGTGGTAGTGATGGGAAGGTTGTGTGTGGTGGTAGTGATGGGAAGGTTGTGTGTGGTGGTAGTGATGGAAGGTTGTGTGTGGTGGTAGTGATGGGAAGGTTGTGTGTGGTGGTAGTGATGGGAAGGTTGTGTGTGGTGGTAGTGATGGGAAGGTTGTGTGTGGTGNAACATTCATGCATTGATCCTTTTGTTTTAAAATTCTTACTAATCAAACTCCCAGATCCCTTTCGCAATCCGACTTCGCATCTCAACAACACCATCTAGCTCGTATCTTGTAACTCTATCATCATTACCTAGCCTCAAAACTTTACATTTATTAGCATTAAACTGCATCTGCCAGTCTTTTGACCATTTTAAACCCTATTTAGATCAACTTGAAGTGATAGCGAGTCTTCTTTCGTGTAATTTCCCTACCGATTTTGTATCATCTGCAAATTTGCAAATGTTGCACCGAATCTAAATCATTTATATATATTATAAGCAACAGAGGTCCCAGGACAGAGCCTTGGAGGCACTCCACTAACAACATATCCCACTCTGACTTACCCCATTTACTAACTCTCTCTGTTTCCTTGGAATAGCCATGCCCTAATCCAACTTAATATAGCACCCCCCAATACCATGAGCCTCATTTTTTTAATCAGTCTTTCATGTGGCACTGTATCAAAACTTTGCTAAAGTCAAGGTAACACATCACAATCCTTACCACTATCAACTGCCTCAACTATGCTGGAATAAAAAGATAGCAAATTTGTTAAACATGAACGCCATTTGTAAAACCATGTTGCGACTCATTTATTAATTATGTTTTCAAGATGAAGACGAATTGTATTGCAATTATCGATTCAAGTAACTTTCCCACAATAGACGTTAGGCTAATTGGCCGATAGTTTGACGCAAGTGATCTATCTCCTTTCTTAAAATTGGTACCACATTCTACCTTCCATGACTCTGGCACTCTGCCTAACTCTATTGATTTATTAAATATGGTTGACAGTGGCTCGGAAAGCTCCTCTTTGCATTCTTTAAGCACCCTGGCAAACACTTCATCCGGCCCTGGGGATTTGTTTGGTTTTAGTTTTACTAATTGTTTAATTACATCCTCCCTGGTAACTGCTAAACTAATCAACCTGTCCTCATCCCCACCCACATAGACTTGTTCGGCTGAAGGCATATTGTTAAGTTCTTCTTTACTAAATACAGATATAAAATATGTGTTAAAAATACTACTCATCTCCTTGTCATTATCCGTTTTTTACCTGTCTCATTTTTTATGGACCTATCTTTCCCTAGTCTTAGTTTGATATAACTGAAAAAAAACTTTAGGATTGTCTTTGCTTGCCCCGCTATACGAACTTCATAGTTTCTTTTTGCTTTCCTTGTCTCTTTTTTTAAACATTTCTAACCAGTTGTACGAATTCCTGTTCTAAAGTGACCTCCCCATTTTTAATCCTTTTGTACCAAGCTCTCTTTTTACCTATAAGGTTCTTCAAATTCTTTGTTATCCACTTGGGTCATTAGTATTCGATCTATTCAATTTGTATGGTATACTACGTTTCTGTGCTTTGTTTAGAATATTCTTAAATAAGTTATATATTGAATCCACATCGAAATCCCCTTTACATCACCTATCGCTGGGATCATGTCTCGCTCCAAGACCGGCCCACACCCTATACCCAAGACTTTCCAAAGTATTTGACCCAAAAAATTTCTTAGGCTATTAAAATCAGCTTTTCGAAAATCTGGCACTTTAACAGAATTTTCTCCTACAGGTCTATTCCATTGTATGCTAAATCTGATTTCTTTGTGACCACTGTTCCCTAGCTCACTCCCTATTTCCATGTCATTAATTTGTGTTAACCTGTTAGTTAACACTAAATCTAAAATATTATTTTCCCGCGTTGGTTCCTTAATGTGTTGCGTAAGAAAGCAATCGTCAATTAATTCTAGAAAATATTCTGCTTCACTATTCCCTGTTTTGTTCAACCAGTTTATTCCACAAAAATTAAAGTCACTCATGACATAAATACTGTTAGATCTAGATGCTCCAGATATTTCATCCCATAGATGCTTTGCTTCCATTCTGTCTAAATTAGGTGGCCTATATATAACTCCTATTATAATGTTTGCTTTTTCGTTTAATTCTATCTAAATAATTTCTATGTGTGGCTCAGTTTTGATTCCCTCTTTGAGACTACATTTCAAATTGTCCCTAACATATATGGCTACTCCACCTCCTCGTCTAATATATCGATCTGTGTGAAATAGTTTAAATCCATTTTTTGATATTCAGCTAATAGTTCTCTATTTTCTACATTCATCCACGTTTCGGTAAGTGCAATAATATCTATTTTTTCTGTGCAGACAAGAGCATTTATTTCGTTAATTTTATTTCTTAGACTTCTACTGTTAGTGTAATATACCCTAAGTGAATTGTTATTTTGAGGCCCTTCTCTTTCCCTGATCATTTTGCCAATTCCTTTCTCCCACAAACACATAGTTTTATTACCTCCTTTCCTCCAAATTAATTCCCATACCTCTATCTACTAACAGTTTAAACCCAAACAAACACCTCTAACCACTGGTTCCAACGAGTTCGCAACAACAGCAACCCCAGCCCTCGATAGATGCACCCCATCACGAGCATACATTTCATTTCTTCCATAGAAGTGTTCCCAGTTGTCTATGAAAGATATTGCATTTGATTTGCAATATCTTTCCAGCCGGCAATTGACACCAAGTGCCCTCGACATCCATTCATTTCCCACTCCCTTTCTTGGAAGAATGCCACATATGATCGGGATTCCTCCCTTGCTCCTAACTAATTCAATGGCTGTCCTAAATCTCTGTATTAGTTCCTCACTCCTAAATCGTCCATCATCATTACCCCCAGCACTAATACAAATTATGGGTTTGTTCCCATTTCCCGTCATAATATCATTCATGTTTCGAACAATATCACCAATTTCCAGCTCCTGGATAGCAAACTCTTAATCTGTTCCCGCTATCTCTGGCACAAAACGTTCTGTCTAAATACCTCACCAGGGAATCTCAAACAACCAAAATTCGCTTCGGTACCTCCTTAACTTTCTGAGCACCCTGAGGGGCCCGCGCTCCGCCGCTCCTCGCTGATTTCAGTTCCGAGTGAACTGCAGGCTCACCACAGCACTCGTCCTCCAACACGGCCAATGAATTTGCTGTCTTTAGGGCGTCTGTAGACGGCCTTGTCAAGGTCTTCTTAAGGCCCCTGTCCTTAACGACTTTCCACGACGAGGTCTTGTTAATATTGGTCTCCTCCTTCGTTTCTTCCCGATGCTTCAGCTGTCGTACCTCCTCGCGTAAGGAATCTATCTCTGCTCTCAGAATTCCAACTAGATTCATCAATTCCTTCACTAATCCTTCCATTATTGCTATAGTAATGTTACTACAATCGGAGCTCCAGCTAACACAACCTCTCACTGTGACAGCATCATAGACCTGATCATATTCAACAAAACCAAGAAGACTTCCGAACTCCTTATCAAAAACAGCCCGAAGCCGACGGAGAACCTTCTAGAGCAGTCAAGCGTTGTATACATGTACACTTGCCCCCACGAAGGATGTAACCTTCAATCTAAGTACATAAGTATGACGTAGACCAAGCTGACGAGGCATTTGACATGTCATCTTCAATCCAGTGCCCTCAGGAATCACAAGAGACAAGCCCATGACATCACCCTAACAAGAGAAATGTTGAACAAAAATACCTGTATAATAGTCAAAACCCAAGATGCAAGAAGATTACAAATTCTTACAAATTCGATTATATTGTAACTTAAAACTTGGTCAAGTTTGTACATACTAGTACTAACATTGAGAAGATTTGGACACTGACTGATTAGCGCAGACTCAATTAAATTCCGTTCCACAAAACCATTGCAATTGGTAATGCTTTTCGCTCCATCCCAATTTATAGTGTGATCACACAAACGTGTATGTAGACGAAAAGCACTAGACGTTCGGGCAGTTCTCATACTATAAGCATGTTGGAACATACACAATGAAAGTATTTCCAGACTAGTACCCGAACTGAGGGGGTATGAGCTACGAGGAGAGACTACGGGAATTAAACCTCACGTCACTGGGAGACAGAAGTGTTAGAGGGGACATGATCACCACATACAAGATTATTAGAGGAATTGATAGGGTAGATAAGGACAGACTTTTTAACACAATGGGCACACGCACTATGGGACACAGGTGGAAATTGAGTTCCCAAATGGGCCATAGCGACGGAAAGAATTTTTTCAGTGTCAATATTAAACAAATGGAATGCATTAGGAAGTGATGTGGTGGAGGCTGACTCCATACACAGCTTTAAGTGTAGATATGATAGAGCCCAGAAGGCTCAGGAATCGGTATACCAGTTGATTGACAGTTGAGAGGAGGGACCAAAGAGCCAGAGCTCAACCCCCGCAAGTATAATTCGGTGAGGAATTAGGTGAGTACCATTGTAAGGATTTTCCTGTTTGTCCAAGGTACACAGATTCACAATCATTGGAGGGAATCGAATACTCACAACATGATGTATCGGGGGAGTTTGTTTTTATTAAATTGGACTTGATTGTATTATTAGTGAACACCAAATTGATATTAAGGTTCTTAAAAACTGGGGAGTTTTTCAATCCCCAGCGCACGAGGTACCACTAATGAGTTTTCAAATTTCTCGTTTTGCTTTGGGGACATGATTGTAAAACGTATGTTTAGCTTGCCCAAACGTGCAATCCAAAAACATCTTAGAGAATTGTAAACTGTTCCCAATTTCATACATTTTAGCAATTTCTTCATCAAAAAACTTAAGTCTGCATACCCTCAAATCTCGAAGAAACATTCGTGAAATTACTGCCTGTTTAACTTCACTATGATGATTCGAATTCTAATTAACATGCGACTCTACGTTGGTAGATTTCCTATACGCATAAAATTTGAACCTTCTATTGAGTCTATGATTTATAATGTCTAAAAACGTCAGAGTACAATTCTCCTCATTCTCTCGTGTGAATTTTATTGAAGGTACCAAAGAATTAAGTTCACGAAGAAAAACTATTTGATCTTCGTCACTCGGCCATAAGCACAAAATATCATCGACATACCTAAACCAGACTACATAAGCAGGGATAATCCTATATTAGCAGGGATAATTCTTTATATATATGCACACATACACATACAGGGGCCGGTGGCTGACTGGACAGCACGCTGGACGCATGATTCTGTGGTCCCGGGTTCGATTTTCGGCCCCGTGAAAAACAATGGGCAGACTTTCTTTCACCCTGATGCCCCTGTTAACTAGCTGAAATAGGTAACTGGGAGTTAGTCAGCTGTCACGGGCTGCTTCCTGGGTATGTGTTTGTGTGTGTTGTGGGGAAAAAAATAGTTAGTAACAGTTGATTGACAGTTGAGAGGCGGCCAAAAGAGCAGAGCTCAACCCCGCAAGCTCAACTAGGTGAGTACAACTAGGTGAATACATACATACATTTTCTGAATTAATGAAACTTTGCATCAATAGGATAGTTGGAGTTGTGTACGTTCGTGCACTTTGTCACATGGAGTGATGTGTGCCACATAGTGTGACGTGTGCCACATGGTGTGACGTGTGCCACATAGTGTGACGTGTGCCACATGGTGTGACGTGTGCCACATAGTGTGACGTGTGCCACATAGTGTGACGTGTGCCACATGGTGTGACGTGTGCCACATGGTGTGACGTGTGCCACATAGTGTGATGTGTGCCACATGGTGTGACGTGTGCCACATAGTGTGATGTACTCACCTAGTTGTACTCACCTAGTTGTGCTTGCGGGGGTTGAGCTCTGGCTCTTTGGTCCCGCCTCTCAACCGTCAATCAACAGGTGTACAGTTTCCTGAGCCTACTGGGCTCTATCATATCTACATTTGAAACTGTGTATGGAGTCAGCCTCCACCACATCGCTTCCTAATGCATTCCATTTGTCAACCACTCTGACACTAAAAAAGTTCTTTCTAATATCTCTGTGGCTCATTTGGGCACTCAGCTTCCACCTGTGTCCCCTAGTGCGTGTGCCCCTTGTGTTAAACAGCCTGTCTTTATCAACCCTGTCGATTCCCCTGAGAATCTTGAATGTGGTGATCATGTCCCCCCTAACTCTTCTGTCTTCCAACGAAGTGAGGTTTAATTCCTGCAGTCGCTCCTCGTAGCTCATACCTCTCAGCTCGGGTACTAGTCTGGTGGCAAACCTTTGAACCTTTTCCAGTTTAGTCTTATGCTTGACTAGATAGGGACTCCATGCTGGAGCCGCATACTCCAGGATTGGTCTGACATATGTGGTATATAATGTTCTGAAAGATTCCTTACACAAGTTTCTAAAGGCCGTTCTTATGTTAGCCAACCTGGCATATGCTGCTGATGTTATCCTCTTGATATGAGCTTCAGGGGACAGGTCTGGCGTGATATCAACCCCCAGGTCTTTCTCTCTCTCTGACTCTTGAAGTATTTCATCTCCCAAATGATACCTTGTATCTGGTCTCCTGCTTCCTACCCCTATCTTCATTACATTACATTTGCTTGGGTTAAACTCTAACAGCCATTTGTTCGACCATTCCTGCAGCTTGTCCAGGTCTTCTTGAAGTCTCAAGCTGTCCTCCTCTGTCTTAATCCTTCTCATAATTTTGGCGTCGTCAGCAAACATTGAGAGGAATGAGTCTATACCCTCTGGGAGATCATTTACGTATATCAGAAACAGGATAGGTCCAAGTACAGAGCCCTGTGGGACTCCACTGGTGACTTCACGCCAGTCTGAGGTCTCACCCCTCACTGTAACTCTCTGTTTCCTATTGCTTAGGTACTCCCTTATCCACTGGAGCGCCCTACCTGTTACTCCTGCCTGTTTCTCCAGCTTATGCATCAACCTTTTATGGGGTACTGTGTCAAAGGCTTTCCGACAGTCCAAAAAAATGCAGTCCGCCCACCCTTCTCTTTCTTGCTTAATTCTTGTCACCTGATCGTAGAATTCTATCAATCCTGTAAGGCAAGATTTACCCTCCCTGAACCCATGTTGATGGGTTGTCACGAAGTCTCTTCTCTCCAGATGTGTTACTAGGTTTTTTCTCACAATCTTCTCCATCACCTTGCATGGTATACAAGTTAAGGACACTGGCCTGTAGTTCAGTGCCTCTTGTCTGTCACCCTTTTTGTATATTGGTACTACATTAGCAGTCTTCCATATTTCTGGTAGGTCCCCCGTTTCCAGTGACTTACTATACACTATGGAGAGTGGTAAGCAAAGTGCTCCTGCACACTCTTTCAATACCCATGGCGAGATTCCATCCGGCCCAACAGCTTTTCTCACATCCAGCTCCAATAGGTGCTTTTTGACCTCATCTCTTGTAATTTCGAACCTATCCAAGGTCACCTGGTTTGCTGCCACCTCTCCCAGCGCCGTGATATCTCCCTGTTCTATTGCAAAGACCTCCTGGAACCTTTTGTTGAGTTCTTCACACACCTCTTTGTCATTCTCTGTGTACCTGTCCTCGCCCACCCTAAGTTTAATCACCTGTTCCTTCACTGTTGTCTTCCTCCTGATGTGACTGTGTAGTAGCTTTGGTTCAGTCTTGGCTTTGTTAGCTATATCATTTTCATACCTTTTCTCAGCTGCTCTTCTCACACTGACATACTCGTTCCTGTCACACTGACATACTCGTCACGCCACATGGTGTGACGTGTGTCACAGTGTGACGTGAGCCACATAGTGTGACGTGTGCCATATGGTGTGACGTGTGCCACATAGTGTGACGTGTGCCACATAGTGTGACGTGTGCCACATAGTGTGACGTGTGCCACATGGTGTGACGTGTGCCACATGGTGTGACGTGTGCCACATGGTGTGACGTGTGACACATGGTGTGACGTGTGCCACATAGTGTGACGTGTGCCACATGGTGTGAGGTGTGCCACATGGTGTGACGTGTGCCACATGGTGTGACGTGTGCCACATGGTGTGACGTGTGCCACATGGTGTGACGTGTGCCACATGGTGTGACGTGTGCCACATAGTGTGACGTGTGCCACATAGTGTGACGTGTGCCACATGGTGTGACGTGTGCCACATGGTGTGACGTGTGTCACAGTGTGACGTGAGCCACATAGTGTGACGTGTGCCATATGGTGTGACGTGTGCAACATGGTGTGACGTGTGCCACATAGTGTGACGTGTGCCACATAGTGTGACGTGTCCCACATGGTGTGACGTGTGCCACATAGTGTGACGTGTGTCACATAGTGTGACGTGTGTCACATAGTGTGACGTGTGCCATATGGTGTGACGTGTGCCACATGGNAGCCGCAGGCCATTAGAATTGTGCCTGGCATCCTGTGGCGTATATATATATGCCATGCACCCTGTGGGACATGTTACTCATGCGTATATATACGCCATGCAGAGTTTAAGGGTTAAAATGTGGCGCTCATGATTTCTATTACATAGGTTCGGTCAAAGAAGAGTTTCAGATCAGGATTAGCATTTAGGAATAAGAACTTGTATTTGTAAATAGAACAAGAGAATGTGTGGAGTGAGTGTGTGTTTAGCATGTTCTGGGAATTAACAGAGGGACTGTGTTTTGACTGAAGACAGAGTTGGTTAATGTTCTGAAAGCAGACTTTTGCTGGGTGATCATGTGCTTGAGGTAACTTGCAGAGGATGAACCCATGCACAGATACCGTATATACGATCGAGATAGATTAGCGAGAGGAGAGCAGAGTGGAGGAACATAATATCTGATTTTAGAGAGTATACCCATAGTTTTCGAGACTTTTTTGGCTACACACACACACACACACACACATATATATATATATATATATATATATATATATATATATATATATATATCTATATATATATATATATATATTTATTTTATTTATTTATTTATTTATTTATTATAAACAGGAGAGTAGTGAGTAACGAGACAAATCGTGAATTGATTTTCAGATCCGATTGGGCACTGCCGTGCCGACTCGACTCCTGGGGGCCAATTCGCGAAAAAGCAGTTGGGTTAGGGCACGAGGTGCTCGGTGTGGGTCTTGCTAGATGGTGGGGTGGGGTGGTGGTCCATGTCCCCATCCCCCCAAGGCAACCAGGGTGAGCCTGATCGACTTGTGCCTTAACCCAACTGCCTTTTACACGAATTGACCCTGGGATGTTACATGAGTTCTGAAGCATCAATAGGGGGGTCCCTACTTATGAATGGTTTAGAGGGTGAATATTCAATAGATTAAAACAAAAATATACACTGGTGAAAGGAATATAAAAGTTTTTTTGAGTATTTTAATAGTGCGAGTGTGTGTGTGTTTTTATGTAAATACAATATATATCTTTCTAATTCCTGCTGAGAAATGTATCTGAAATAAAGGGTTCCCCCCTACATTTGGTAAGGTTTCAATAATCAGGTGAAAAAATAAATGGGAACAAGATTAGTTATATTTGTGCTAAACACAGAAATCGCAATAGCGTGATGCATCAAATGAACAAATCCACAAGGGCCATGACGAGAATTTGAACATTTGTCAGAGAGCATCCCAGAAGCTGCTTTAATCGACTGAGCTACGACATGGTAAAAGAATTGCAACCAGAAATTCTACTGAATTTCTAGGCACTTCTCAGCAGGAATTCTGGGATGCTCTCAGAGGTAGGTTCGAATCCACGTCACGGCCCTTGTGGATTTGTTCATTTATATTTGCTCTAGTTTTCCCAGATATATATGTCCTATTTTCTCTAGATTTTCTTCCAGAGAAAACAGCAGGTCAGTGATAGCCTGAGGCCAAATCCATTGCCAATGGTGAATTGGGTCTCCAGGAGAAAAATTCACCATGTGTTGTGCCGTGTCATGTGACCTGACGTCATCAATAGGGCCCCCTACCGACAATTACCCCATTGGGGTCATTTATGTGATGGGGGTCTAGTTCATGACTGAGCATGAATAATATTTTTGAGGTGTAGTAAGCCTTAATTTGAGTTTTCATGACGCTGTTGTATTCATGGCCATAGCAGCCAAATCATGTAACAGGGCATGCATATGAGGGTGATCTTATTAGGGGTTTAAAACTTCTCTAAATAGCTTCAGAGATTCAGTGTGTTTTGATGGAGGAATGAGTGTTCAATTAACAATTCTGGAGCATGTATTGTAAATGAGGAATCTCAGTTTATGTTCCAGAACAAAAATGAGTACCCAAGTGAATTTGCCAGACAAATGTGCTTGTAGTACACTTTACATTTAAAAAATGAGATTAAAAACACATGTTTATATGTTGGGCGAGTCAGGTTGAAAGGGTTTAATCCAGTTACCCCCTTCAGCTTTGCGTCGTTTTCTGTAGCAAAAGTAAAGATTCCATTTTTTATGGAATTCAGTTGATTATTGGTTAAAGACATTATTGCATTTTTTATCGTTCTAAGCTGTTTATAGAACTATATAAGGAGGTCAAATCCATATATATATGAAGTTGGGTTGTGTTTGAACTGACGTAGAGAAAAATGGCCATTAAACCCCATAGTTAATAGAGGTTAGGTTGGGATGGGTTGGCTATGTCCTACGAATAAGATACCATACATGGAACCAAGATCTTGGTATCGGATCTTTGGGCAAGGGCGGTTGGGTTGATGCAAAAAATCACTTCCCCCGCCCCCCCCCCAAATAAAAAGAATGCGCAACAGTTGACGGCACATCAAGGCAGGGTTTAACTTCAGGTTTGTTGAGCCTATAACCAACATTGACAGGAATATTCGGCAAAGATCCAAGCAGGTTAGGGCACAGGATAGTTGGTTTAATATTCAAACAAACACTTTTCTAAGAATATAAAATACAATATTTAACAAAGATCCATAACTAAAAAACAAAAAACATTGCCAAGAATTTTGGACTACATATTGGAAACGCGCCTTAAATTTGCAGTATATGGAATTGGTGAAACTTGGAGACGGGGGCAAATTGGGCATTGGCGGTGCTATGATATGCAAAATCGGGTAAAATTGGTAGAAAATGTCTTAAATTTAGATAAATTGGAGCAAATTAGGTAGAAATTGTCTTAAAATGGGTTAAATTTGGCAATAGCCATGTTAGGGTTAGGTCAGGTTTTAGGTAGGATTAATGTATATAAATGCATCTGTATACTAGAAATGGCTCATTGGACCTTGCACTATCACTATGAAATGGTCTTGGAAATAGAGTATGACATCGGCCACCGGATATTGGATATTGAAAATACACATAAAAGTTATATGGAATGGGTGAAACTTGGGCAAACTGGGCTATGGCTGTGCTATGATATGGTGAACTATGGCAAAATTTAGTGGTAATTAGATTAAATTGGGGCAAATTAGATGGAAATTATCTTAAATTGGGAAAAGATTGGTTAAATTTAGCCTTAGCTGTATTGGGTTAGGTCTGCTTTGGTAGGATTGATGACATATAAACACATCTGGATCTTGGAAATGGCTGAATGGGGCGACTGGATATTGGATATTGAAGATGCACATTAAATTTATACGGGATAGGTGAAACTTGGTCTAATTGGGCTTTGACTGTGCTATGAAATAGTAAACTCGGGTAAATTTAGCGGGAATTGAATTAAATTAGAATAAATTGTGGCAAATTAGGTGGAAATTGGATTAAATTGGGGCCAATTTTGATAAATTGTCGTAAGTTAGGTGGAAATTGGCGTAAATTGGGATAAATTTGGACTTAGCTGTATGTTAGGTTAGGCCTGGTTTCGTAGGATTGATGATATATAAGCACATCTGGATATTTAGAAATAGCTGGATGGACACTGCACTATTACTATGAAATGGTCTTGGGAATAGGGAGACTGGATATTGGAATTGCGCATTAAATTTATATGGGATAGGGGAAATTTGGTCAAATTGGGCATTGGCTGTGCTATGAAAAGGGTAAATTTATTGGAAATTGGATTAAATTAGGATAAATTAGGTCAAATTAGGTGAAAATTTTATTAAATTGGCATAAATTAGGTGAAAATTGTCGTAAATTGGCATAAATTTGGCCTTAGCTGTGTTAGCTTAGGTCTGGTTTCGTTGGATTGATGATATATAAACACATCTGGATATTTGGAAATAGCTGGATGGGCACTGTGCTATTACTATGAAATGGTCTTGGGAATAGGGCGTGACATAGTGCACCTGGATAGGGGATATTGAAAATACACATTAAATTTATATGGGATAGGTGAAACTTGGTCAATTTGTGCTTTGGCTGCACTATGAAACGGCAAACTCGGGTAAATTTAATGGAAATTGGAATAAATTTGGGCTAATTAGGTGGAAAATGTATTAAATTAGGATAAATTGCCGTAAATTAGGTGGAAATTGTCGGAAATTGGGATACATTTGGTTAAATTTGGCCTTGTCTGCGTTAGGATAGGACGGATGTCGTAAGATTGATGATATATAAACACATCTGGATAGTTGGAAATAGCTGGATGGACACTGCACTATTACTGTAAAGTGGTCTTGGGAAAAAGGTGTGACATGGGGTGAGTGGATATTGGATATTGAAAATGCATTTTATATTTTTATGAGATAGGTGATACTTGGTCAAGTTGGGCTTTGGCTGTGTTATGAAATGGCAAACAAGGGTAAATTGGTGGAAATTGCCTTTTTAATTTGGTGAAATATGCTAGTCGCTATTTGGAGCAGAATTATTTAATTAATTTCCTTGTTATGCTCCCTCATGCCTATTCTGTGGGGCGGTGGGGAAAGGGTTGGAGAGGCCCACAATTGGCTCTGGAATTGAATCCCATAGATCGTTTAGCTGGGTAAGTGACAATCTCTTGAAGCTAGGTGCACAATTGTTAGTGTCACATACACACACGTGTGTGCGTATATATGCACCCGTGTACACAAATACATATTCACATCAATAATCTTTTATGTTGGAAATGATTCAACGAGAGGCTCCCAACAGTCACTATGCAAAGCAATTTTACATCTGTGGTATGTTATGCAGTTGATAGTCTCGCTCCACACCCGCCCAACTGGGGTGGCGGCTGTGCAGTCGGCTGTGTGCTTTACCTACAGTGTGCCAATTTTTTTTTTAGATACTTTGCTAAGATTCATGTTAGTTTAGCTCATTCACTATGCACCCCATACCCACCCAACTTGTGAGCGATAGTGGAAAGGGTTAGAGGCACATAATGGCCTCAGAGACTGAGCCCCACAATTTATATAGCTTGGCAAGTTACAGTCTTGATGTGCTAGTTGTAGAATTCAATATACGTCGGCACAACCTCAGTGGAATCGAGATCGACCAAAAGTACAATTTTAAAATTAAAATTAAAACTGGCATATGTGGAGAGCTAGTAATAATTTATATATTTTTGTGCTGCACATCGCCCCCCCCCCATCCAGTGGGCGGCAGTCGATAGGTTACAATCGCTTACTTTCTGCCTACAGCTAGCAAACTGGGGTTTATTTAGTTTAAGATTGCTGGTTACCTTACCTTGATAGGATAGAATACCTTGAATATCAAAATAGGATACCTTGATAGAAATTGGTCAGTGGGGAAGGGGGTCGAGATAGTGCCTCATTTAGTGAGATTTGCTATGTCCAATAGCTTGGACACTAGGAACTGAACGAGGGGTCTGCATGAAGGTTGCTCAACATCCTGTGCGAATATGGACAAAAATAGAATCTCTCTTTCTGAGGTAAAGAACCTTTTTGAGAACTAGCACTCGAAGGTTAAAGAAAGATAACATTTTTATAATTAGAGAGGCAACTATGATACTGCTGTATTTAGAGAAATTTGCCCAATGTCCAATAACTCCGACTTGGGGAACTGAATGAGGGCATGCATGAAGGTTGCTCAACATTCCGTCCGAATAAGGAAAAATAGATCTCGCTCTCTCTGAGAACTTTTTTGGGGAACTAGCACTCGAAGGTTAAAAAAGATTAAAATCTCTATAATTAGAGGGGACAACCTTATTATTATTATTAACATCTTTATTGAAAAAAATAATTACAATTTTGCTTAATCTGAGGATTTCAATTTAGATATATTAAAGTGAGGATAATGCTGATATTCACTGTCACACAGGACAGAGGGTCATACACAAGACAATAGGTCTAAACTACCACATGTATATCATTGACACAATGTTTTAATGTATGAATGTGAAAACAACTTTCTATTGTGCACTGCCACACAAGGGCTGGGATGGGTTCATAGGTGGGTGAGGGGGGGGATGTCAACCAAGACACTGTATTATTTTAGAGAAATTTACTATGACCAATATCTTGGACATTGGAGAATTGAACGAGGTCTTGCATGAAGGTTACTCTGCACTGGAGTGACTGAGGAGTAACTCCTTTATTTTACATTATTAATTAAAAAGTTAGTTGTGCTCTTAATGACAAAGCTGTCCAAACCTGGCTAAGTAAAATAATTTTTGTTTATGAAATCTCATAAGTATTTATGCATATATATTACAAAACTATCATAATGTGCAATTGCATATCATTTTTATAGAGAGGCTTATAAAGTAATATAATACCAATGTGAAATTGTTTGTCTCGTGTATTATTTTAAATAAAATACAGTTTTACGAAAAAAAAAATAGCTAGTGACTGGGAGATTTCTTGGGGTGCAGGGATGTGAGAGGCGATTTGTTAAGAGTTCTGGGGGTGCGAGTTTATCCCTGATGATGATTTCTTCCCAGCTATATTTAAACAAAATAATAATCCAGTGAGATGGGAAAATTAGATGAACTTTAAACTTAATGGTAGATGTTTAGTCCAGAGTAGGTTTTTGATTTTATATTGAAGCAGATATTTTTCTCCTCTGATTCTATGTATGACTAACCACCCAGTGCTGGTTTGGAAGGCTTTGGTAATTAAAGTACAGTAAGATTGTGAAAATGTTTATGTTTAAAGATGGGGCTGAGCATTTTGCATGAGTATGCAAAACCCGTGTTTGGTTGTGTAAGTTAAAACAAAAAATTGAGTTGGTGTATAAAAGTTTTTTTGTGTGAAAAGTATGTGCAAGCTAGTGTTCTTGATAAGGCTAGGAAGCTGGTGCCTTGTTTTGAGGTCTTTCTATTTTTGTCCTGATATATTTAAGTAAGATTGTGAAACTTGTTTATGTTTAAAGGGTACTAAGTATTTTGTGCGAATGTGGAAGCCCCATGTTTATTTGTGTAAGTTAAAACAAAAAAATGCGTTTGTGTGTATAAGAGTTTTTGTGAAAGTATGTGAAAGATAGTGGCCTTGAGGAGGATAGGAAGCTAGACACTTGTTTTGAAGTCTCTATTTTTGCCCTGAAGTGTTTAAGTAAGTTTGTGGGAGTTTAAGTAAGATTGTGAAACTGTTTTAAGTTTAGGGGTTATCTTGAGATGATTTCGGGGCTTTAGTGTCCCCGCGGCCCGGTCCTCAACCAGGCCTCCACCCCTAGGAAGCAGCCCGTGACAGCTGACTAACACCCAGGTACCTATTTTACTGCTAGGAAACAGTGGCATAGGGTGAAAGAAACTCTGCCCATTGTTTCTTGCCGGCGTCCGGGATCGAACCCAGGACCACAGGATCTCAAGTCCAGCGTGCTGTCCACTCGGCCGACCAGCTCCCTGTAATGGACCCAATACCCATTCTATGGAATTAGTGAACCCAATACCCATCCTGTGGGCATTAGTAGATGCTAAAATCATTCTGTAAGTTAAAACAGAAAATTTAGTTTGTTTGTGTATGAGTTTTTGCGAGCAAATTTGTTTAAGCATGTGCTATCATTAAAACTTCCAGAGTAATGACAGGAATGCCAAAAATGAATTCATCTTCTCACATTTTAATAGGTGGTGATCTAACATATTCTAAAACCCTTTGCGTTTGATATAAGTCAAGCGCAAAGGGTTTTAGTTAGCCTTGCATCAAAAGTGACTGACGGATTCCACTTTTAAATTTTTAGCCATGATAGCAAAAAGCATGGTATGGCAACAGTCAACCTGCTCTCGCACAAGACAGCACATATATGACTTATTGCTTATAGTCTGTATTTTGCTTATAAATAAGTACATATGTGACATATTCCAAGCCATATTTTTTTCAACGCACTAAATTTTTTTCTGCTTTATTAAACAGTAGAGATTTTACACCAAATTTGGCAATATCCTGAGTTACTTAACAATTTATTTAAATATTTTAGTTTGGTTTTATTAAAACTGTAATATCAATATACAACCCGTTCTTGCACTTGCTTATAATCAATATCTTGCTTATGAATAAGAGCATATGTGACATACAAATTTATTGTGAATATTTGAGTTTACCTTGAAAAACTGAATTTCAACCTGCCTGCTCTCGCACAAGGCAGCACATATGACTTATTCCTTTTAGCCACTATGTTGCTTATAAATAAGTATATATGTGACATTCCAAGCCATATTTTTTTCAAGGTACTAACTTTATCTCTCAGTTTTATTAAACAATAGAGATTTTATACAAAATTTGACAATATCCTGAGTTACTTCACAATTTATTTAAATAGTTTAGTTTTGTTTTATAAATTTTATATAACTGTAATATCAATATAGGTATAGGTTTAGTACTAATTGTAATATCTTAACATACTAAGAAGATTAGGTTAGGTTGTGGTTTCTATTCAGCTTTTCATAGTAAACTCAAATATTCACAATAAATTAGTCTGTGACATATGCACTTATTCATAAGCAAGTGCAAGAACAGGTTGCAACAGTAGTCATGCTACATGAGTTATTGGGGCTCCCACCACAATAGCTGTGATCTATTGTGGTGTTTCAAATATAGAATTTAATACGGAATATGCACAGATTCCTAATATGTATTAAGTTGTTCAGATTAAAAACACTCAACTATTTGGCCATCATAGTATATTTACAAGTGTCAAATTTATGTGTAAGGGTGTCAAATCCAGTACAACATGGCTGAGGCCCTGCTATTTAGCAACGTTTTTTTTATTCTATAAAATATCGCAGCTAATATCAATGTTTTTAATGTTAATTACAAAAGATAGACATACATTTCATTTTATTTTTCATATAAAAACTAATTTAAGGCCCCACAAATATATCTATAAACAGTGTAGAACCATAAAACTAGAAGAATGTCTTTTTCACCAGTAATCATCTGAATTCCATAGAAAACAGAATCTTTACTTTGGCTACAGAATATAACACAAAGCCAAGGGGGGGGGGGGGGTGACTGGAATAAACTGTTTCAACCTGACTTGCCCAACATATAAACATGTGTTCTTAACCTCATTTTTTAAATATAAAGTGTACTGCAAGCTCATTTCTCTGGCAAATAAACTAAGGTACTCATTTTTGCTAGAACGTAAACTGAGACTCGTTTACAATATATGCTCGAGAATTATTGATTGAACACTCATTCCCCCATCAAAACACGGAATCTGTGATGCTATTTAGACAAGTTTTAAACCCCTAATAAGATCTCCCTCATATGCATGCCCTGTTCCATGATTTGGCCGTTATGGTCATGAATACAACAGCGTCACGAAAACTCAGATTAAGGCTTACTACACCCCAAAAATATTATGCATGTTCAGTCATGAACTAGACCCCCCCCCCTCCCCCAATCCCATATACTTGACCCCAATGGGGTAATCGTAGGTAGGGTGCCCCTATTGATGACGTCAGGTCACATGACGACACGGCTCAATGCAGGGTGAATTTTTCTCCTGGAGACCCAATTTGCCAGCGACAATGGATTTGGCCTCAAGCAATCATTGACCAGATGTTTTCGTTAGAACAAAATCTAGAGAAAATGGGACATATATCTGGGGAAACAAGCACAAATATAACTAGTTTTGTTCCCATTTATTTTTTCACTTGACTATTTTTACCCGATTATTGAAACCTTACCAAATGTAGGGGGAAAACTCTTTATTTTAGATACACTTCTCAGCAAGAATTATAAACAGATATATTGTATATACATAAAAACACACACACACGCATACTCGCGCTATTAAAATACTCCAAAAAAGTTTTATATTCCTGTCTCCAGTGTATTTTTTTTGTTTTAATCTATTAAACATTCACCCTCTGAACCATTCATAAGTGGGGACCCCCTATTGATGCCTCAGAACTCGTGTAACATCCCAGGGCCAATTCGTGAAAAAAGTGGTTGGGTTAGGGCATGATTCGATCAGGCTCACCCTGGGAGGAGGGTGGGGGGCATTGGTGGGACAGGGGCATGGACTACCACCCCACCATCTAGCCAGGCCCACACTTAGCAACTTGTGCCCTAACCCAACCGTTTTTTTTACGAATTGGCCCCAAGGTTCAAGTCAGCAAGGCAGTGCCCAATCGGATCTGAAGGTCAATTCACGATTTGTCTCGTTATGGTAAAGTTTAAATAAGAGCAAGTTATGGTATACAGTATCAAAGGCCTTTCTCCTGTCAATGTAGAGTCCAATTGAGAACTTATTTTTGTCAGGGGCTGTAAAGATTATTTCAAGCAGCCTAATAATTGCATCATCAGTACTCTTCTTGGGAGCAGACCCCCCTCCCTTTCCGGCCCATTGTTGCTGTGAGGGGGCTTGGTGGGAGACTGCTGGAGTGTGATGCTCCATCGGACAATCCTCTGTCCTTTTGTAGCCTTATGCTCCTGCTGCTGTATTCTCGAATTATGCCGAATAACTTTCCCTTTTCCTTTTCCCAGTCTGTCATTTCTCCTGTGATCCTCCTTCCCATTTTTCTCCTCCATCTCTTAGCTCTCTATGCCACCTGTCATTGGGGGCTAATGTCCATCACTCTCCCAGCAGTCATTGTGTTGTTTGCTCTCATTCTTCTCCTTTTGAGACACTTGAATCTGTTGCCCAGTACGATGTTGCTGGGACGCCTGTCTCTCTGAGACAGAAGCAAAAACCTGGCTTATCTCCCTCCTCCCCAGTGGGTATGAAGGCTTAGCTTTCTTCCTCGTCCCCCACCTCTGACTCTCTTGATCCATCCCCTCCCATTTCGGTGGTCGTGCCCTCTGTTTCTGCTATGGAGGTTTCTTTAGCCCCCACTTCCCTCTCAGTTGCTGCCTTGCCGCCCTTGCTGAGGTGCGCTCGCCGGTTTCTGCCCCTTCTCCTGCTGCTGTCCTATACCCTCGGTTGTGCCGTCCTCCTCCTCCTGACCCTTCTCGTCCGCCTCTGGTCAGTCCTTCCACTCCCTTCCCTCCATCCTTACACAGTTTACCCATGCCCCCTAACCCTGATTTTGCTGAAGCTGATCTTGATCCTGCGTTTTTTTTTAACGTGCTGTGTTCCTTTTTCACCTTTGTTTCTTAATTGTTCTCTGTTGCTGTCCTTTCTCTTGTCGATATCTATTCTTCAATGGAATACCTGGTTGATACCTGGTTGATGGGGTTCTGGGAGTTCTTCTACTCCCCAAGCCCGGCCCGAGGCCAGGCTTGACTTGTGAGAGTTTGGTCCACTAGGCTGTTGCTTGGAGCGGCCCGCAGGCCACATACCCACCACAGCCCGGCTGGTCCGGAACTCCTGGAGGAATAAATCTAGTTTCCTCTTGAAGATGTCCACGGTTGTTCCGGCAATATTTCTTATGCTTGCTGGGAGGACGTTGAACAACCGCGGACCTCTGATGTTTATACAGTGTTCTCTGATTGTGCCTATGGCACCCCTGCTCTTCACTGGTTCTATTCTGCATTTTCTTCCATATCGTTCACTCCAGTACGTTGTTATTTTACTGTGTAGATTTGGGACCTGGCCCTCCAGTATCTTCCAGGTGTATATTATTTGATATCTCTCTCGTCTTCTTTCTAGTGAGTACATTTGGAGAGCTTTGAGACGATCCCAATACGCTTTGAGACGAATACTTGTGGACATTGTCAACTTTCATGAACTCCAACTTCTGATTTCACAGTTTTTGCCCCTTTGTGTCTGTCTCCAGGAGTCGATGCTTAGTGCTCGTCCTGGTCTCTTCCGTGCTGTTCCTTTCTCTCCCCCCTCTCTTTGCTGGGGCCCATTACTGTTCTGCTCTCTTGATTCGTTTTGATGTTCCCTTCGTCCCTCTACTTTTTCTGTCTCCTCTCCAATGTTCTGCTGTACGTGTCTCTGTGCGGAAATGGTACATGGTTTGTTCCATTTACCTCCCCCCAATGTCCAGGTATCTCTTCCCAATCTCAAACACCTACTGGACTCCTTTCCAGAGCCTGTGTGCCTGCTGGGTGATTTCACTTTTTGACAGACTCTCTGGGGTGATGTTCTGACAAACACCCAGGGTCGCCTTCTCGAACCATTCATCTTCTCTTCTGAATTCTGGTGAGCCCACTCATTTGGACTCTCAGACTCGCACCCTTTCCTGTCTCCTCGTCATCTCTTAACTTGGATTTCACATGGTGGGTTCTTGACGACCTCCATGGCAGTGACCATTTCCCCCTCGTTATTATCTTTTTCTCTTGTCACCCTCCCTTCTCCTCCACTAGGTGGCAGTTATCCAAGGCAGACTGGAACCTATTTACTCTCCTTGTTGTTCTCTCCGACCTCTTCATTCTGCCTCTCCCTCGTGCCCTCCTCCTATTTCATGACACCATCTTCGACGCTGCCTTCCGCTCTATTCCTCGCTCTTCCTCTTGGGCACCACGGAAGTGTGTTCCCTGGTGGAATGTGGACTGTGCATGGGCTGTCCGCTGTAAGCGTGCAGCCTGGAAGAGACACCGCCGCCAGCAGACGGCTGTTTCCTTTCTTTTGTTTCGGAAGGCAAGTGCAGTGACCTTAGGACCATCTGTACAACTAAGTGTGAGTGTTGGAAGTCTTATGTTTCCACCATTACGTCCGTATCTCCTCTGCTACAGATCTGGAAGCTTATCCGCAAGATAGTTGGTAAGTTCATTCCCGATGTCTCGTTGGTTTTTCACCTCCATGGTATACTTCTGGCAGACCAGTTGTTGGTTGCGACTGAACTGGGTTCCCACTTTTCTTCTGTTAGCTCTGGTTTTCATCTTCCTCAATCTTTCCTTCTTCGTAAGCCTGTTCTTGAATCTCATCCATTAGATTTCTGCACCCTTCTCAGACTTGCCTATAACGATCCTTTCCCTCTCTCTGAACTTCAGTCTGCCCTGGCCCTCTGTGGTTCTACGCGGTGGGCTCCGATGGCATTCATTATGCTTTGCTTTGCCATCTCCCTCCATCCCTCCGTGCACGTCTCAGTATTTACTGAGTCTGTATAATCAGGTCTGGGAGTCGTCGTCAGTCCCTGAGGACTAGCTCGATGCCGATGTCCTCCCTGTTCTGAAACTAGGCTCTCTTGGGACATCCCCTAAGGACTTCCGCCCTATTGCCCTCACGAGTTGTGTCTTCAAACTCTTTGAACGTATGGTTAACGTTTATCTGATGTGGTTCTTAGAACACTATCACCACCTCAACCCCCTTCTCAATTTGTTTTTTGCAAATGTCACAGCACAATAGATGTCCTAGTGAACTTGGAGGTCTATATACGTACTGCTTTTGATGCAAAAACCTCCGTTGTTGTAGCCCATTTTTACCTGGAAAAGGCTTACAACACCACCTGGGGATATCATATTCTGTTCCAACTACATTCTTTTGGCCTTCCACTCTCGTCGTTCCTTTCGAGTGAGGCTTGGTACCACTCTCTCTCTCTCTGCCCCTTTACGGCAATATGAGGGTGAATCCCAAGGTAGTGTTCTGAGCACTGCTGTTTTTCTGGTTTCCCTCAATGGTCTTTCCTCCCTTCCTTCTGGCGTCTTCTCCGCTCTCTATGTCGACGATCTTACCCTTTACTGTCGGGGTGATGATTCGCCTCTCCTTCAACGGCGGCTTTAATTTGCGATTGATGCCACATCATCTTGGACCACCGATCATGGTTTCAGGTTCTCTACCTCTAAGACTTGTGCTGTGACTTTTACCCGAAAGCATATTGTTCTTCGTCCCTCTTTGTTGTTTTATGGTCATCCCCTCGTGTACAAGGATTCTGCTAAGCTTTTGGGGTTAATCTTTGACAATCGTTTAACTTGGTCGGCCCATACCTCTTACCTCCAAGTTGAATGCTTTAAGGCCCTTACCATCCTCAAGGTTTTATCCCATACATCTTGAGGAGCAGATAGGTACACTCTCCTCGCTTTACTCTCCTTCTAGTCCTGTCTAAAATCGATTATGGCTTCTCTGCTTATTCGTCTGCTTCTCCTTCTACTCTTTGGCGTCTTGATGCTTTGCATCATACTGGGTTGCGCCTTAGCTCTGGTGCCTTTCATTCGACTTCCGCCCTCAGCTTGTATGTTGACACTGGCTTCCTCTCTCTCCCCAGGACCGTCGTGATCGCTACTGTCTTCACTATCTTGTGCGGTTATGCAACATATTTCCTCTCGCCTCTGTTATGCTTTGACTTTTACCCCTCCTGCAGTTCCCGTTCCTCTTCACCACCTTCCTCTTTCTCTCCGGTTTTCTTACAGGATTCTTTCAGTTTGTATTTTTAATATTTACCATTGTATTGTTCCTTTCTTGCTCTCATGGAGAGTTCCCCCATTCCGAAGTTTTGTACATCCTTGACCAGCATCACTACAGCTTTTACCCCTCCTATGGTTCTGAAACGGCTTTTTCTTGAGCACTTTTCTTCGCACTCCCGCTCTGTTTCCATCTTCACCGATTGGTCTAAGTCTGCGGACGGCTACTCTGTTGTTTTTCTTGACGGCACTTATATGTGTCGCCTACCTCCGGAGACTAGCATCTTCACAGCAGAAATTTATGCTATTCTCTATGCTCTCCGTCTCCTTCTTTCTCATTGTCAATCCTATTTTGTGGTTTTAATTGACTCTCGTAGTACCCTCATGGCTTTAAGGTCCTACAATTCAGTTCATCCGGTGGTCGTCGAGATTCAACATTGGCTGTTTCTTGTCTCCTTTAATTTAAATCCATGGTTTTGCTGGGTTCCCAGTCTTATTGGTGTTTCTTTCAATGAGCGTGCAGATGCTGCCACTAGAGACGCTATCCACTCTAGTCCCTTCTCCCATAAATGTATTCCTTATTCCGACTTTTACCCAGTTATTCAGTCCTCCATCCATGCCCGTTGGCAGGGTTGTTGGTCTTCTGTTTGTTGGTAACAAACTGCGTACTCTTAAGCGTAGTGTGTCCCAATGGCCTTGCTCCTACCACTGTAACTGGCGATGGGAAACGGCTCTAGCTAGGTTACATAATGGCCATACACGTTTAACTCATGGTCACTTAATAGAGCACCGCCCTGCTCCGTATTGTCTAAATTACATTGTTACTCTTACAATCGTGCACATTCTTGTTGAATGTCCTGGCTTTCAGGACGTGCGTGTCTTGGTTTCCGACTGTCCCTCGCGGTCAATTGTCCCTCGATAGTACTCTTGGTGAATCTGATACTTTTGATATCGTTTGCCTCATTGGCGTTTCTGTATTGGCACCCTTGGTGATATTTAGTGCCCTATGATTACTCCGCACATTTGGGAGTGCTACATAGCCTTCCCAATTTGGTGCCTTTTTTTATAATTACTTACTTATTTGGGCTACTTCAAGCTTTTTCCACTGTTGTTGTGATAGGCTTGTGAGTGCAGGTGCGGCATAGTTGATCACTGATCTGACTGCCTGTACATAGTATGTGCAAAGAACCTGCAGACTGGTTCCTCCAGAGAGGGAGGTTAGCGACCTGAGGATTGCCGTCCGGGCCCCAGTTCTCTCTCTCAAGTAAGTGCCTTCACCAATAAAATTGATGTGCATCCAGGATTATTTCTAGATAGTGGTAAGTGTCTACCAATTCAATTGCTTGACCTTGTTCTGTGAGTTTGATGTTGGGCTTCACTATTTTTATGGGCATGGTTTTTGTCTTGGTTGGGTTGAGTTTTATACTGATCTGCTTTGCCTGTTCACTGATGCAGTCTAAGCATTTGGGTGAAAGGCACGCCGCATCCCTTCCTTTTATGATGATGACAAAGTCGCCTGCGTAGTTTAGCAGCCTGCCTGCAGTGATGTGGGAGTTTTATCCTCATTATTCTTTTCACTAAACAGTTGAAGAGTAGGGGGCTGAGAATGCCTCCTTACGGCGTACCATTTTCATGTCTTTTGTATTCAGAGACCATGCCATGAATATTCACTCTTGCTTGAGACAATTTTTGGTCCAAGAGAGCAGGTGGCCTTTGACCTTTTTGTTGATGAGGCGCTAGCCAGTTCAAAGGCTTTTTCGAGGTCCACGAATATCACCATTCATGGTCTGTCATTCGAGTGGGCTAACAAAGTTAGCCCACCTAAATGTGGGCTAACAGAGTGCCCTATGCTTTACTCCGCATATTCTCATTTTCCATATATATTTATATACGCATGTATCCGCATATCCTCATTCAGGTGGGCTAACAGAGTTAGCCCACCTGAATCTGGGGCTACATCCCACTGTGCCAAAGTACATTCCACTATGCCAACCCCATTTCCATAGGCATACATATCCTGGTGCAGTTTAGGCATTTTCCACGCAGGTCTCTTGAGTGCCATTCTGTCAGCCGTCTTGGCTGCACAGCTTTGGAGAGAGATGGGGCCTTGGATTAGCTGGATGGACAAATCCACAAGGGCCGTGATGAGGGATCGAACCTACGTATCGGATGATCCCAGACTTGATTTAGTTGACTGAGCAACGACAGGGTTAAAAGAATTGCAACCTGGAGTGCTACTTTCCCCTCACGAGGCTCCCGCAGCTTCTCCGAAGCACAAACCGGGCTTTTACACAATTCCCCAATGCACCTGGGCGCTGTCAGCCAAATGTTCTACCTCTTCGCCCTTACTTAAGGTGTTGGGCTTTAGGTGTTTTATTTCCTTTAGCCTGGTGGATTTGCTGCCATATCTCTCCAAGAGAGGTTTGTTCATTTAGATGTGAACACCATTCCAGCCACTTTTGTTCTTTTTTGATCCTGGTCTTTTGATGCACATTTTCCTTGACCTCACAAAGTAAGGTCCTGTTGCGGTCAATTGGTTTGTTTTTGTATAGCTTCCTAATGCTGTTGAGTCAGTAATTGAGTTCTTCGACACGTTTGCAATAATACCAGTGATCTTTGTAGTGCCTGGTGGACTGTTTTTCAGTAGAATTGAGTGGTTACCTGCACTTTGAATCGCTTTGACAAAATTGTGTTTGGCCTGATTAATGTTTTCAAGAACAACATAGTTTCTATGCCACTATGAAGGGAGGTTTTGAAATTGCTCCCATTTTGCTAAAGCAAATTTTCAGGCTTCCAGTGGAGGTGGGTGGGTAGATTCGTCTTTAGATCAATTTGGACCCCATAGTGGTCGCTTGTGAGTGTGGGCTTAACTGACTATTTGCTGCTTCTCTTAGGGAGGCTGAAACGAAGGTAAGGTCTAATCTACTTCCCTGGATATGGGTGGGTTCATTCTTGTTTAGGATTTGGATTTCTGGAAGCTGGTCTAGTAGATGTGCTATGTGAGGTAGTCGCATGTCCAAATACGCCTGAAAGATCCATTTCAGCACGTGGAGACCCATAAGCATTAAACACGTCAAGTTTGTTTTGTCTTAGCTCAGTGGATACTCCCATAACCTCTGTCCCCTGTCCACAATTGGGAGGCTGTTTATGGGCTTGGGGTTCAGGTCACATTTCACATAGATGGCACATCTGCTGGATTGCCCATTGACCCATGGAAGGAAGAAGTCCTGAGAATATTAGGTTCTAATCCGTCTCGAAGCAAGCTCTCCTGCAGTATCAGGATGTTTAAACATTTGGTTGCTGCTATGCATTGCAAGTGTTGCAATTTTGTGTACAGCCCTTGCACATTCAATTGCAGGATCTTTAGTCCTCTAGGGTGATGGGACTTGCTGATATTACCGTGGTATTCATGGAGTCAAATGAACTCGCCATGGAAGCTGAAATTGAAGTTGAGGATATTGGTATACTTGAAACCGACTCATCAAGGTAGCTTTGAGAAATACTGGATTCTCCCTGTTTTCAGGAGAGTGTCTCCTGTTCTGCGTTCTTGAAGGTGAGGATAATTTTTTTTCGAATTTTTCGAGCTTGCGCTCAATTATCTTTCGAGTCTCTGTGGTTTGCTTAATATCGTGTTTCGACAGCAAACTTTTGACAAATTCCGTGACCAAGGCCTTTAGCATTGGCCAGAGGATGTCCAGTTGTACGGGGAGCACTACTTACTGCTGTGCTGGTTTGGGGCTTTTTTACTCTTTGGCCCTTATCAGTGGAAACATGGACATTCTTGCCATCATTGCCCCCAGTGTGTTTACTGGAAGAAATGGGCGGGTGATTACGTTGAACTATTTTTTGTGGCCCCCTAGATATCAATCTGTTTTGGACGGAGGCCTTCACACCCTTCACCGTGGCCAATGGTGGAGGGCCATGTGCCCCTTCTACCTAATTTACTTTTGGTAAGCTCCACAAGTAAATGATGATTTTTTTGTTTAATACAGAGTGTCGAAAGAGTTTGGGGGCGAGGTGATTCGGCAATCAGACAGAGGGTAGGGGGTTAGGCCAATGAAACATAGGGAAAGGCAGAAGAGACAATCAAACAATGGACAAAACTATGGTGGGCCGGGATATCTCAGTAGAGAAGTCATTATTCGGTGATGTTTGGTGAGCCCTGGGTCGGAGTGTTGGCAAGGAAGTGAAGTCTTTATTCTCTACTAGATGTACTCGGCCACGCGTTGCTGTGGCTCAGCATCTCATGTGTGTTGCTGAGCTACAGCAACCTTCCCCTGTCTCCTAGTTCTCCCCGACATTCCCCCCCTTCCCCGTCCCATCGTCCTTCTAACCATTCCTCACTCCCTCATCCTCCCATTCCCCACTCCCCCGTCCTCTCGTCCTACCCACCATTCTCACCCCTCATCCCTGTCCCTTTGTCTTCCTCACCATCCTCCACTCCAATATCCCCTTGTTCTCCTAACCATTCCCCACTCCGTTCCCCGTTTCACCTTCCTTCTTATGATGTCTTCAACGAAACCATTGGAGAAGCTGTTGTTGACTAGGACCTGCCTTACCCTACAGAGTTCTTCATCGACTTGCTTCCATCCTGAGCTGTGGCTGAGAGCACGATCGACATAAGCGTTAACAACACTCCTCTTGTACCGGTCAGGGCAGTCACTGTTGGCATTGAGGCACATTCCTATGTTTGTTTCCTTAGTGTAGACTGCAGTGTGGAAACCTCCGCTCCTTTCCATGACTGTTACATCTAGAAAGGGCAGCTTCCCATCCTTCTCCATCTCGTAAGTGAAACGCAACACAGAATTCCGCTCAAATGCCTCCTTCAGCTCCTGCAGATGTCTGACATTAGGTACCTGTGTAAAAATGTCGTCAACATACCTGCAGTATATGGCCGGTTTCAAGTTCATGTCGACTAAGACCTTTTATTTGATGGTACCCATGTAGATGTTCGCAAACAGGACACCTAGGGGGAGAACCCATGGCGACCCCATCTACTTGCTTGTACATATGCCCATCCGGGCTCAAGAAGGGTGCCTCTTTAGTACAAGCTTGGAGTAGTTTCCATAGAATGTTTGCTGGTATGTCAAGAGGAGTACAGGGCGGATCACGATACACTCTGTCCGCTATCATCCCGAATGTTTCATCCACAGGTACGTTGGTAAACAGTGATTCTCTTTCCAACGAGGCTCTTATCCCTGTGGCCCATGTTTCCCGCAGTACGTCAACAAATTCCTTTGGAGACTTCAGGCTGAAGGCACAAGGGACATAAGGAGTCAGCAAGCCATTGAGATGTACCCAGAGGCGCACCCGGAGGGGGGACCCAGACCCAGAGAAATGTGTCGGGTTTGTGACGAATCTCACAGCCTTTGAAACGATGGAACCCTACGTCAGTTCAACGGCTGTGAGGGTTCATGGACGGTACCTGTAAAGAGAGAAGGCCGACAGGTCTCCCCAGCACCCCCACACATCCCAGCAAACTTCATGTCATCAGACAACCTCATGGGGGCCATCAAAGCATCCACCACCAGAACTCTTCCCCATATTCCTAAAGCAGCGCGCCCATTTGCAGCAGGGAAATATACAGACCTTCTAAGGAAAGTGAATGAACGGTCTGAAAATCTTAATGCTGCAGCCACCATCAAAGCATAGCATAATTTGCTCCTGTTTGGCAATATTTGCTTAGGCGTACCTGCAAGAGGAGGCCAGTCACTAGCCTCATCAGTCACTAGGGCAATAAATAATTTCCCCAGAGCTGACAACTTGATCCCCATCCCTCCTCAACGCAAAAACCGTCGTGGAAGACCCACGAGTTCCAATGATAATTTTAAGCTTGGAACACAAGTGACAAAATTGAAGAGGGCAACACAGTAGGGGCAATTAGGTTACTTACCAGTGAAGAAACAATCGCCCCTAGAGATACAGCAACTGCCGACTCACTGAGAGAGAAGCACCCTCCCAGAGTACCATGGGAACCCACTGCTCGGGACACAAATGTCCCAGACATGGGACCTCTATTCCTCCAAGCATCAGAGGTATACAAAGCCATCATGTCATTTCCACCAGGCTCAGCAGGGGGATACACTGGAGTAAGACCTCAGCGCCTCAAGGAGATGACAAACCCAGTTCTCGGCGAAGTTGCCAAGACACTGCTGTCAGAGATCACGAAGTTTGTCAACGACTGTCTCTCCAGGTTGATCCCAGATACAATAAAACCCTTCTTCTTCGGAGCATCCCTTTGTGCCCTTAAGAAGAAGGATGGTGGAGTCAGACCCATTGCCGTGGGTAACACACTTCGGCGACTTGCTGCTAAGGCAGCTATCTGCCCCTATCTCCACCGAACACCGGTGTGTTTGCGGCCTTGCATGGGCAGACCAATATGGCAGCCATGGTCTCATCAGTCGTAAGATGCAGGGAAAGATTGCCAGACACGAAGCAGTCAATGACATCATCATGAGAAGTTTGGCTATAGCTGGGTGTCCAGCACAAAGGGAACCCCAGTTGTGCAGACCTGACAACAGCCAAAAACGCCCAGATGGAGTCACCCTGCAGCCATTGAGGAAGGTAAACAGGTCGTATGGGATTACACCTGTGCATCTACATTGGCTGATACCTATTTACGTTACAGCTCAGCGGAGGGAGGTGGGGCAGCCACCTTCATGGAGACCCAGAAAATCAACAAGTACAGAGACCTAGAACGTTGTTACAGGTTCGTGCCGATAGGCTCTGAGACTCTGGGCGCCTGGGGTAAATGTGCACTCAAGTTTTTAAAGGAGGTTGGTGAGGAACTCATTGGGAAAACTAGAGACCCACGAGCAGCCAGTTTCCTGTTCCAGCGCCTCAGTGTCGCAGTTCAGAGGGGAAATGCGTGCTGTATCCTGCGTACGCACCCAACCTCCGAGGAGCTGGACAAGGTCTTCGAATGCTGATTGTTTAATTGTTATATATTTGTGTGTGTGTGTGTGTCTCTGTAAACTGTAGCATTGCACTAAAATAAAACAAAACATACAAAAAAATAATAGGCGTGGTAGGAGAGGAAAAGAATAAAGTATTCAGTGAGAATCCACAAGATCTTCTCTGAATGCTCTTTGTTTTCTTCTTCGAGGATGTGGGTCCCACGCATGCGAAATAATACAGTGTTTTTTGACGGAGAAATAAACTCCTATAATTCAGGTCAACTATGCGAGATAATAAGGAGAAGGTTTATAATAAGTTAATATTAATAAAATTCTCGTCATATAACAATTGATATGAAATGAAGTTCATGTAGACGAGAAGGTTGTAGGAGAAATTCTTTTCTCCTTGATTCTCGTTGGTAACAGTTTCACTGTATATAGTGATCTCAGCAAATAATGCTAAATCACTCGATATATGATAAATATTTTCAGCTAATAATTCTTATGGAAGAATGCTGATATGGAGAGAGAATTTAACACGATTCTTTGATATGTAGATGTTTTTTCCCTCAGTCGGGATGGCTGGTATAACTTCGCCACGGAAAGTAGGAAACTTTTGGCGTGGTTATTACGCAGTAGGAATGTATTAAAATTATTACTCTACTGATTAGTAGTGTTAGTGAAATGTAACGGTTAGTACAAGGTTTATCAATCGAAGTATCAATCAATGTCATGGGTTCGTATCCTGGCCGGGGAGGATTTACTGGGCGCAATTCCTTAACTGTAGCCTCTGTTTAACGCAACAGTAAAATGTGTACTTGGATGAAAAAACGATTCTTCGCGGCGGGGATCGTATTCCAGGGACCTGCCCGAAACGCTACGCGTACTAGTGGCTGTACAAGAATGTAACAACTCTTGTATATATCTAAAAAAAAAAAAAAAAAATACTAAAAGTGAGAAATAAGTGTTGGATATTTCCAAGAATGCCAATATAAGTAGATTGATGGTGACACCCTTCATTGGGGTGTGTAAATTGGTATGCCACGTTTGATTTTTCAAGAGGGTTCAACTATTTGTTGAAGCTGTTCATGAGTATTAAATTAGAAGTCCTTTTTGTTTGGTGTAAATAATGAAGTCCAACTTTTTGGTCTGAGCTGTTGGTTTTACTCCATTTGAAATAAAAAAAATTAAAAAAATCAGACTGGCTTTCAACCCTAGACACAGCGACAAACATACATAACGAGGAGACAAGAGGAGATAAAAAGGCTAAAAACAGGCCCTCATCAGACTCTGGCCCAGGGGACCTACCCCCAGGTACCAGGAGATGTAGCAATGGCAGGGACCCGTACAATTGGCCCAACCTTTGCTGAAATGCTGAAGAGCCCAGGAGCAATGTCCACAGTCAAGGAAGTTGTAATGAAAGCAGTAACCTCACAGGAGGCAGCTAGATGCACAAGCCAGCTAATGGAAAGGAAAAGAGCTGTAGTAGCGGTAGGCGTGAAGGAACAAAAGGGTTCCACAAAGGAGGAATCGAGGAATAAAGACAAAGCTGAAGTGGCAGGTATATTAAAGAGATAGGAATGGAAGGGGCTGAACGAGACATATAACAGTTTTTCCGGATTGGCCAGTACAACAGAGACAAAAAGAGATTGATCAAGGTAGTATTCAAGAGCGAGGACATCAAAAAGGACATCCTAGTAAAGAAGAGCAATCTGAGGTATGCAAGGAACTACAAAGAGGTATATGTTCAGAGGGACATGACCAGACACGAGATAGTAAGGGCAGCAGATGCAAGGAAAAGGCGCAAGGAGAGGGAAGGGAGCCATGGAACCTCAGCCTCCAACCCAGCAATCCCAGAGGGGAGTGGGGAACCCCAGTCCAGCAAACCAGGAACCCCAGGGGGAAATGCAACACCCCAGCCCACCACCCAATAGGGCCCTCCCCCCCCCCCCAGCACAAACCCTTCCTTGCCCCTGCACAATGCCCATCAGGAAACCGAAATCCTTCCCCTTACCCTACTTTTCCAGCCCCCAGGACTTCTTCCTGCACCAAGCAGGCCTGAGGAAGACCTAAGCCCTCCATCCCTCACTCCACCTCCCCTGAACCCCCTGGCAACTACCTCACAGGAGGATGAGCCTACCGAAGTAGCAATGACCATGGAACAACATCCTACACTTGTGGGGAGTGAGGGTGAAATTGGATATAAGAAAGTAAGCTCCAAGGTAATGTACTCAAACATTGATGGGATTACCAATAAAGCAAGTGAACTGGCAGAAAGGGCGCAAGAAGAAAACCCTGATGTAATAGGCCTAACGGAAACAAAATTGTCAGGAGTCATAACAGATGCTGTGTTTCCAAAGGACTACTATCCTTGAGATGATTTCGGGGCTTTTTTTTAGGATCCCCGTGGCCCAGTCACTATATTGTAAGGAAAGAGAGGGAAGGGCGAGGAGGTGGAGGAGTGGCCCTGCTGATAAGGAAAGACTGGAGTTTTGATGAGATGGAAATTCCGGGCTGTGACGGATTCAGAGATTACATAACAGGAACTATAACAATGGGTGGACATAAGATAATTGTGGCAGTCATTTACAACCCTCCCCTAAATGACAGAAGACCTAGACAGGAGTTTGATAGGAACAGCATGGCAACCATTAATATAATAGAGAGAGCAGCTTCAGTTGCCTGCAGGAATGGCTCAAAACTCTTAATCATGGGCGATTTCAACCATGGAAAGATAAAATGGGAGAATGGGGACCCACATGGAGGTGCAGATAAGTGGAGAGCTAAACTCTTGGAAGTGGCAACAAGGAATTTTCTGAGTCAACATGTCAAGGAACCCACAAGAGTGAGAGGCAATGATGAACCAGCTAGACTCGACTTGATATTCACCCAGAATGAGTCAGAAATAAGGGAAGTCAAAGATGAAGCCCCCATAGGAATGAGTGACCACAGTGCACTGACCTTTGAGTACTTGGTGGAGGTAGGGATAACCTATCCAAGGATGGGATCAGAGGGAAAAAGACTGAATTACCAAAGAGGAAAATCTGACGAGATAAGGAACCTCCTCTGGGGAATACCATGGGAAACAGAACTTAGAGACAAGAATGTGCAGGTCATGATGGATTTTGTCAGCCAGAAGTGTCAGGAAGCTGCAGACAGGTTTATCCCCGTCCAAAAGGAGAAAAACGAAAAACAACAGAAAACCCATGGTTCAACCAGGAATGCAAGGTAGCGAAACAACTGAGTAAAAGAACATGGAGAAACTACAGAAATAACAGAGACCAGAGAGCAGGAGAGATACCAGAAGGCCAGAAATGAGTACCTCAGAGTGAGGAGGGAAGCAGAGAGACAGTTGAAAATGACATCACGAGTAAAAGCCAAGACCCAACCAAAGCTGCCTCCACAGCCACAACAGGAGGAAAACANTTCTTGGGGTGCAGGGATGTGAGAGGCGATTTGTTAAGAGTTCTGGGGGTGCGAGTTTATCCCTGATGATGATTTCTTCCCAGCTATATTTAAACAAAATATAATCCAGTGAGATGGAAAATTAGATGAACTTTAAACTTATGGTAGATGTTTAGTCCAGAGTAGGTTTTTGATTTTATATTGAAGCAGATATTTTTCTCTCTGATTCTATGTGGACAACCACCCAGCTGGTTTGAAGGCTGTGGTAATTAAAGTACAGTAAGATTGTGAAAATGTTTAGTTTAAAGATGGGGCTGAGCATTTTGCATGAGATGCAAAACCCGTGTTTGGTTGTGTAAGTTAAAACAAAAATTGAGTTGGTGTATAAAAGTTTTTTTGTGTGAAAAGTATGTGCAAGCTAGTGTCTTGATAGGCTAGGAAGCTGGTGCCTTGTTTTGAGGTCTTTCTATTTTAGTCCTGATATATTTAAGTAAGATTGTGAAATTTGTTTATGTTTAAAGGGTACTAAGTATTTTGTGCGAATGTGGAAGCCCCATGTTTATTTGTGTAAGTTAAAACAAAAAAATGCGTTTGTGTGTATAAGAGTTTTTGTGAAAGTATGTGAAAGATAGTGGCCTTGAGGAGGATAGGAAGCTAGACACTTGTTTTGAAGTCTCTATTTTTGCCCTGAAGTGTTTAAGTAAGTTTGTGGGAGTTTAAGTAAGATTGTGAAACTGTTTTAAGTTTAGGGGGTTATCTTGAGGTTATCTTGAGATGATTTCGGGGCTTTAGTGTCCCCGCGGCCCGGTCCTCGACCAGGCCTCCACCCCTAGGAAGCAGCCCGTGACAGCTGACTAACACCCAGGTACCTATTTTACTGCTAGGAAACAGTGGCATAGGGTGAAAGAAACTCTGCCCATTGTTTCTTGCCGGCGTCCGGGATCGAACCAGGACCACAGGATCTCAAGTCCAGCGTGCTGTCCACTCGGCCGACCAGCTCCCTGTAATGGACCCAATACCCATTCTATGGAATTAGTGAACCCAATACCCATCCTGTGGGCATTAGTAGATGCTAAAATCATTCTGTAAGTTAAAACAGAAAATTTAGTTTGTTTGTGTATGAGTTTTTGCGAGCAAATTTGTTTAAGCATGTGCTATCATTAAAACTTCCAGAGTAATGACAGGAATGCCAAAAATGAATTCATCTTCTCACATTTTAATAGGTGGTGATCTAACATATTCTAAAACCCTTTGCGTTTGATATAAGTCAAGCGCAAAGGGTTTTAGTTAGCCTTGCATCAAAAGTGACTGAGGGATTCCACTTTTAAATTTTTAGCCATGATAGCAAAAAGCATGGTATGGCAACAGTCAACCTGCTCTCGCACAAGACAGCACATATATGACTTATTGCTTATAGTCTGTATTTTGCTTATAAATAAGTACATATGTGACATATTCCAAGCCATATTTTTTTCAACGCACTAAATTTTTTTCTGCTTTATTAAACAGTAGAGATTTTACACCAAATTTGGCAATATCCTGAGTTACTTAACAATTTATTTAAATATTTTAGTTTGGTTTTATTAAAACTGTAATATCAATATACAACCCGTTCTTGCACTTGCTTATAATCAATATCTTGCTTATGAATAAGAGCATATGTGACATACAAATTTATTGTGAATATTTGAGTTTACCTTGAAAAACTGAATTTCAACCTGCCTGCTCTCGCACAAGGCAGCACATATGACTTATTCCTTTTAGCCACTATGTTGCTTATAAATAAGTATATATGTGACATTCCAAGCCATATTTTTTTCAAGGTACTAACTTTATCTCTCAGTTTTATTAAACAATAGAGATTTTATACAAAATTTGACAATATCCTGAGTTACTTCACAATTTATTTAAATAGTTTAGTTTTGTTTTATAAATTTTATATAACTGTAATATCAATATAGGTATAGGTTTAGTACTAATTGTAATATCTTAACATACTAAGAAGATTAGGTTAGGTTGTGGTTTCTATTCAGCTTTTCATAGTAAACTCAAATATTCACAATAAATTAGTCTGTGACATATGCACTTATTCATAAGCAAGTGCAAGAACAGGTTGCAACAGTAGTCATGCTACATGAGTTATTGGGGCTCCCACCACAATAGCTGTGATCTATTGTGGTGTTTCAAATATAGAATTTAATACGGAATATGCACAGATTCCTAATATGTATTAAGTTGTTCAGATTAAAAACACTCAACTATTTGGCCATCATAGTATATTTACAAGTGTCAAATTTATGTGTAGGGGTGTCAAATCCAGTACAACATGGCTGAGGCCCTGCTATTTAGCAACGTTTTTTTTATTCTATAAAATATCGCAGCTAATATCAATGTTTTTAATGTTAATTACAAAAGATAGACATACATTTCATTTTATTTTTCATATAAAAACTAATTTAAGGCCCCACAAATATATCTATAAACAGTGTAGAACCATAAAACTAGAAGAATGTCTTTTTCACCAGTAATCATCTGAATTCCATAGAAAACAGAATCTTTACTTTGGCTACAGAATATAACACAAAGCCAAGGGGGGGGGGGGGGTGACTGGAATAAACCGTTTCAACCTGACTTGCCCAACATATAAACATGTGTTCTTAACCTCATTTTTTAATATAAAGTGTACTGCAAGCTCATTTCTCTGGCAAATAAACTAAGGTACTCATTTTTGCTAGAACGTAAACTGAGACTCGTTTACAATATATGCTCGAGAATTATTGATTGAACACTCATTCCCCCATCAAAACACGGAATCTGTGATGCTATTTAGACAAGTTTTAAACCCCTAATAAGATCTCCCTCATATGCATGCCCTGTTCCATGATTTGGCCGTTATGGTCATGAATACAACAGCGTCACGAAAACTCAGATTAAGGCTTACTACACCCCAAAAATATTATGCATGTTCAGTCATGAACTAGACCCCCCCCAATCCCATATACTTGACCCCAATGGGGTAATCGTAGGTAGGGGCCCCTATTGATGACGTCAGGTCACATGACGACACGGCTCAATGCAGGGTGAATTTTTCTCCTGGAGACCCAATTTGCCAGCGACAATGGATTTGGCCTCAAGCAATCATTGACCAGGTGTTTTCGTTAGAACAAAATCTAGAGAAAATGGGACATATATCTGGGGAAACAAGCACAAATATAACTAGTTTTGTTCCCATTTATTTTTTCACTTGACTATTTTTACCCGATTATTGAAACCTTACCAAATGTAGGGGAAAACTCTTTATTTTAGATACACTTCTCAGCAAGAATTATAAACAGATATATTGTATATACATAAAAACACACACACACGCATACTCGCGCTATTAAAATACTCCAAAAAAGTTTTATATTCCTGTCTCCAGTGTATTTTTTTGTTTTAATCTATTAAACATTCACTCTCTGAACCATTCATAAGTGGGGACCCCCTATTGATGCCTCAGAACTCGTGTAACATCCCAGGGCCAATTCGTGAAAAAAGTGGTTGGGTTAGGGCATGATTCGATCAGGCTCACCCTTGGAGGAGGGTGGGGGGCATTGGTGGGACAGGGGCATGGACTACCACCCCACCATCTAGCCAGGCCCACACTTAGCAACTTGTGCCCTAACCCAACCGTTTTTTTTACGAATTGGCCCCAAGGTTCAAGTCAGCAAGGCAGTGCCCAATCGGATCTGAAGGTCAATTCACGATTTGTCTCATTATGGTAAAGTTTAAATAAGAGCAAGTTATGGTATACAGTATCAAAGGCCTTTCTCCTGTCAATGTAGAGTCCAATTGAGAACTTATTTTTGTCAGGGGCTGTAAAGATTATTTCAAGCAGCCTAATAATTGCATCATCAGTACTCTTCTTGGGAGCAGACCCCCTCCCTTTCGGCCCATTGTTGCTGTGAGGGGGCTTGGTGGGAGACTGCTGGAGTGTGATGCTCCATCGGACAATCCTCTGTCCTTTTGTAGCCTTATGCTCCTGCTGCTGTATTCTCGAATTATGCCGAATAACTTTCCCTTTTCCTTTTCCCAGTCTGTCATTTCTCCTGTGATCCTCCTTCCCATTTTTCTCCTCCATCTCTTAGCTCTCTATGCCACCTGTCATTGGGGGCTAATGTCCATCACTCTCCCAGCAGTCATTGTGTTGTTTGCTCTCATTCTTCTCCTTTTGAGACACTTGAATCTGTTGCCCAGTACGATGTTGCTGGGACGCCTGTCTCTCTGAGACAGAAGCAAAAACCTGTCTTATCTCCCTCCTCCCCAGTGGGTATGAAGGCTTAGCTTTCTTCCTCGTCCCCCACCTCTGACTCTCTTGATCCATCCCCTCCCATTTCGGTGGTCGTGCCCTCTGTTTCTGCTATGGAGGTTTCTTTAGCCCCCACTTCCCTCTCAGTTGCTGCCTTGCCGCCCTTGCTGAGGTGCGCTCGCCGGTTTCTGCCCCTTCTCCTGCTGCTGTCCTATACCCTCGGTTGTGCCGTCCTCCTCCTCCTGACCCTTCTCGTCCGCCTCTGGTCAGTCCTCCCTCTCCCTTCCCTCCATCCTTACACAGTTTACCCATGCCCCCTAACCCTGATTTTGCTGAAGCTGATCTTGATCCTGCGTTTTTTTTAACGTGCTGTGTTCCTTTTTCACCTTTGTTTCTTAATTGTTCTCTGTTGCTGTCCTTTCTCTTCTTGTCGATATCTATTCTTCAATGGAATATTTGTGGACATTGTCAACTTTCATGAACTCCAACTTCTGATTTCACAGTTTTTGCCCCTTTGTGTCTGTCTCCAGGAGTCGATGCTTAGTGCTCGTCCTGGTCTCTTCCGTGGCTGTTCCTTTCTCTCCCCCCCCCTCTCTTTTGCTGGGCCCATTACTGTTCTGCTCTCTTGATTCGTTTTGATGTTCCCTTCGTCCCTCTACTTTTTCTGTCTCCTCTCCAATGTTCTGCTGTACGCGTGTCTGTGCGGAAATGGTACATGGTTTGTTCCATTTACCTCCCCCAAATGTCCAGGTATCTCTTCCCAATCTCAAACACCTACTGGACTCCTTTCCAGAGCCTGTGTGCCTGCTGGGTGATTTCACTTTTTGACAGACTCTCTGGGGTGATGTTCTGACAAACACCCAGGGTCGCCTTCTCGAACCATTCATCTTCTCTTCTGAATTCTGGTGAGCCCACTCATTTGGACTCTCAGACTCGCACCCTTTCCTGTCTCCTCGTCATCTCTTAACTTGGATTTCACATGGTGGGTTCTTGACGACCTCCATGGCAGTGACCATTTCCCCCTCGTTATTATCTTTTTCTCTTGTCACCCTCCCTTCTCCTCCACTAGGTGGCAGTTATCCAAGACAGACTGGAACCTATTTACTCTCCTTGTTGTTCTCTCCGACCTCTCCATTCTGCCTCTCCCTCGTGCCCTCCTCCTATTTCATGACACCATCTTCGACGCTGCCTTCCGCTCTATTCCTCGCTCTTCCTCTTGGGCACCACGGAAGTGTGTTCCCTGGTGGAATGTGGACTGTGCATGGGCTGTCCGCTGTAAGCGTGCAGCCTGGAAGAGACACCGCCGCCAGCAGACGGCTGTTTCCTTTCTTTTGTTTCGGAAGGCAAGTGCAGTGACCTTAGGACCATCTGTACAACTAAGTGTGAGTGTTGGAAGTCTTATGTTTCCACCATTACGTCCGTATCTCCTCTGCTACAGATCTGGAAGCTTATCCGCAAGATAGTTGGTAAGTTCATTCCCGATGTCTCGTTGGTTTTTCACCTCCATGGTATACTTCTGGCAGACCAGTTGTTGGTTGCGACTGAACTGGGTTCCCACTTTTCTTCTGTTAGCTCTGGTTTTCATCTTCCTCAATCTTTCCTTCTTCGTAAGCCTGTTCTTGAATCTCATCCATTAGATTTCTGCACCCTTCTCAGACTTGCCTATAACGATCCTTTCCCTCTCTCTGAACTTCAGTCTGCCCTGGCCCTCTGTGGTTCTACGGCGGTGGGCTCCGATGGCATTCATTATGCTTTGCTTTGCCATCTCCCTCTATCCCTCCGTGCACGTCTCAGTATTTACTGAGTCTGTATAATCAGGTCTGGGAGTCGTCGTCAGTCCCTGAGGACTAGATCGATGCCGATGTCCTCCCTGTTCTGAAACTAGGCTCTCTTGGGACATCCCCTAAGGACTTCCGCCCTATTGCCCTCACGAGTTGTGTCTTCAAACTCTTTGAACGTATGGTTAACGTTTATCTGATGTGGTTCTTAGAACACTATCACCACCTCAACCCCCTTCTCAATTTGTTTTTTGCAAATGTCACAGCACAATAGATGTCCTAGTGAACTTGGAGGTCTATATACGTACTGCTTTTGATGCAAAAACCTCCGTTGTTGTAGTCCATTTTTACCTGGAAAAGGCTTACAACACCACCTGGGGATATCATATTCTGTTCCAACTACATTCTTTTGGCCTTCGTGGTAATCTCCCTCTCTTTCTCCAAAGCTTCCACTCTCGTCGTTCCTTTCGAGTGAGGCTTGGTACCACTCTCTCTCTCTCTGCCCCTTTACGGCAATATGAGGGTGAATCCCAAGGTAGTGTTCTGAGCACTGCTGTTTTTCTGGTTTCCCTCAATGGTCTTTCCTCCCTTCCTTCTGGCGTCTTCTCCGCTCTCTATGTCGACGATCTTACCCTTTACTGTCGGGGTGATGATTCGCCTCTCCTTCAACGGCGGCTTTAATTTGCGATTGATGCCACATCATCTTGGACCACCGTTCATGGTTTCAGGTTCTCTACCTCTAAGACTTGTGCTGTGACTTTTACCCGAAAGCATATCGTTCTTCGTCCCTCTTTGTTGTTTTATGGTCATCCCCTCGTGTACAAGGATTCTGCTAAGCTTTTGGGGTTAATCTTTGACAATCGTTTAACTTGGTCGGCCCATACCTCTTACCTCCAAGTTGAATGCTTTAAGGCCCTTACCATCCTCAAGGTTTTATCCCATACATCTTGAGGAGCAGATAGGCACACTTTCCTCGCTTTACTCTCCTTCTAGTCCTGTCTAAAATCGATTATGGCTTCTCTGCTTATTCGTCTGCTTCTCCTTCTACTCTTTGGCGTCTTGATGCTTTGCATCATACTGGGTTGCGCCTTAGCTCTGGTGCCTTTCATTCGACTTCCGCCCTCAGCTTGTATGTTGACACTGGCTTCCTCTCTCTCCCCAGGACCGTCGTGATCGCTACTGTCTTCACTATCTTGTGCGGTTATGCAACATATTTCCTCTCGCCTCTGTTATGCTTTGACTTTTACCCCTCCTGCAGTTCCCGTTCCTCTTCACCACCTTCCTCTTTCTCTCCGGTTTTCTTACAGGATTCTTTCAGTTTGTATTTTTAATATTTACCATTGTATTGTTCCTTTCTTGCTCTCATGGAGAGTCCCCCATTCCGAAGTTTTGTACATCCTTGACCAGCATCACTACAGCTTTTACCCCTCCTATGGTTCTGAAACGGCTTTTTCTTGAGCACTTTTCTTCGCACTCCCGCTCTGTTTCCATCTTCACCGATTGGTCTAAGTCTGCGGACGGCTACTCTGTTGTTTTCTTGACGGCACTTATATGTGTCGCCTACCTCCGGAGACTAGCATCTTCACAGCAGAAATTTATGCTATTCTCTATGCTCTCCGTCTCCTGCTTTCTCATTGTCAATCCTATTTTGTGGTTTTAATTGACTC
>WNGS01000543.1:21347433-21381772 GCA_020271785.1 Procambarus virginalis | reverse complement strand
TTGATAGGGCTATAGAGTCTCCCGGCTTGGCGCCTTCTTTTGATAATCACTTACTTACCTTGCCAGCTAACATTTGATAATGTGCGATGTGGATTCTACTCTTTTGCAGCCACATAAGAGAAGCATTGGCTTTTTTCCAGCGGCTTTATTGTCTAGGTGCTGGCAACAATAAGAACTGCATTTATTTGCAACTGAACAGAGTTCAGCTACTCATAGGTGTGTCTAAATCACTTGTTCATCAGATTCGATCTATCACCAGGGCTGTGGAGAGTCCGGCCCATAATTACCGATTCTTACCACAAACTTGCCTGGAAATGTATCTGAAAAGATAAAGGGATTAGAATGCAGCTCCCCGCCTCCGGTCCCACATCCAGAAAATGTCTAAATATACTTAGGAAGAGAAAATGTTGTTTGGATCAACACAAAGAGTGGCAAACAGGAAAATGGTTTTGGAGGGAAGTCAAATAATTGTTTTCTCCTAAAAAAAAAGTCGTTTCAGAAGGTGGAACCGAGATAATGTATGGAACTGGATCTGGTTGAAAGAACCTTTTGTATACAGAGTCACTGCTATAATTACACCCATCAACAGAGTTAGAATTATGAAAGGCAACAATCAGTACTAGTCAGAACAAGTTCAACGTGCCAACGCATAATGGACCTGCCAAAAATCTCGAAGTCAAAATACCCAAACAGAGAACCTCATTCATTTTGCCAACATACAAGGACTAAAAATAAGGGCAAAAGTAAATTACATTCTTAAATTGGCTCCTTACAAAGACAAATGCAGAGTTTGAATCTTTCACAGCAACCCACACGGGAGTATTTATGGACAGTTTGTGGTATCTGAGATTAAAATGTCCCTTATTATTCTTCAATTTTTAAAGATCAGATGCAGAATATTTTCGGTCCTAGTTGGCTCTGTTCTCTAATGTTGAGTGAAACTTTGCCACACTCTAAATATTTCTCTGACCTGTGGCTGGTTATTTCCAGATAGATTTCCTGGAATAATATTATTGTTTGCCGTTCTCCATCATGGACTATGAGAGTTGAAGTCACCAGGAGGATACCTGGTATTAGGTTTGTCAAATATCGATAACTCTATTTATTTATTGTTCTGATATTTCCTCAGCCGTTGCATCTGGAGGATTGTATATTAGAATAATACTACTTTTATTTTCTCTATTTTTACTCCCTGTAACTCTACCACCTAATTTGTAGAGTTAATGAGCCCGATCATACAAGGTCTTAATGAAAACCTTTGAAAGTGGAAAACCACTGTCAAATTAAACCTGTCCTTACAAGTTGAACGTTCATACACAGAGGTCGACAACGAAATTGTGAAATCCTAAAAAGCAGTATGATGACATTTTAGCACCCCAGTAAATAGCTTGAAAGTGTAAGATCCAGACAGAATCTTTATGTGGGATATCCAAACCTCTGAAAATATTATTGATATCAACATGAACTCTGCAAATTTTGAAAGTGAAATATATAACATGGCCATTCACTAAGCCCTGGGTCCAGACCCCTAGAATTCAATATTTATAAAGAAATGCATAGTGCCATTAGAAAAAGCACTGTGTTTTTGGAGCAAGAGCATGGACACGGGGAGATACCAGAAGCGCTTAAATCAGCAGCTATAGCTCTCCTTTCATGAGGGAGGAAGCAAAGCATTGGCAAAGAATGATAGACCAGTCGTGCTTGCATATCATATAATAAAGGTTTTTGAGAGTTATCAGGAGTCTGATCTCCTGTTTGATGAAGACCAATGACCTCCACAAACAAGGCCAACATAGATTTAGAGGGGGAACATTATGCCTTTTACAGTTACTCGACCATTATGACAAAATCACTGATGCTTTAGAAGGAAAAACAGAATGCAGATGTGGTAGACACAGATTTTGCTCAATTAATAAATTTTACCATTGAGTTATAGCCCCCGAACTGAAGTCAGAAGTAATAACAGGTAAAGTAGGGCGATGGATGCTAATTTTTTTGTCAAACAGAATGCAAAGAGTAACAGTTAGCCAAATAAAATAGTATCCAAGCGCAGTTAAAAGCCCTTTACTTCAGGGTACAGTCCTTGCATCACTGCCATTCATTATTCTCATATCAGATATAGACAAAACATACAAGTCACAGCTTTGTATCAACTTTTGCACATGATCCAAAAATCACAATGAAAATTACGTCTATAAATGATACTGAAAAACACTTCTATAGAAGACAAGCTGATATTAATAAAGTTTTCAATTCGACAGCAGAAATAAATGGTGTTTACCCGTCACAACTTCCAGGTACTCAGGTAAGGTAAAAATAAAGACCCTAAACAAAATACAATTTACAAAACACAATCAAATCTGCCCATAGTAGGAAAGTAACATGTGAACGACTTGGGGATAATGACACCTGGCTACCTAACGTTAAGGGAACATTACCAAGCAAATATAACACCAACTAGAAAATGAAAGGATGCATTATGAGAACCTTCAAATTCTGGGATCCCATCGCAATGCTCATACTATTCAAATCATTTGTGCTGTCCCATCTTCCGTACTGCTCGGTATTCACTTCCAAGTTTAGAGCGGGAGAGATTGCTGAAATGGAGGTAATACAGAGAATATGTACTGTAAGAATATGTACTTGTACTGTAACTCTGCAACTATGTACGTACTTTTCCTAAATAAATTATTATTATTATTATTATTATTATTATTATATATTATTATTATTATTATATACAGCACGAATAGGCACGATAAAGCACCTGAACTATTGGGATTGTCTCAAGTACTCAAAAAACCTCGCTCATTTCTTTTCTAGAGAATATATCCCATAGAATACACATGGAAAATACTGGAGGGCCAGGTCCCAAATTTGTTCAGTAAAATAACAACAGTGAATGATATGGAAGAAAAACAGAAAAGCGCTAGATAAAAGGTGCCATAGGCACAATCTTAGAACACTGTAAGAACATCAGAGGTCCACAGTTGTTCAGTATCCTCCCAGCAAACATAAGAAATATTACCAGAAGACAAGATAGAAAAAATGGACACATTTCTGCAAGAGGTGCTGGATCAACCGGCCTGTAGTGGATATGTGGTCCTGCGGATCACTCCAGGCAGCAGCCAGCTGGACCAAGCACTCGCAAGTCAAGCCTTGTCCTGGGCAGAGCTTACGGAACAGAACTTATAAAAACCCATCCAGGTACAATTCAGTACACACGTTTAGTGACGTTGTGAATGCTTGAGAGGAGGGGCTGAAGAATCAGCCAGTATGACATTTTGAAATCAGTCTTGAGGGTGTTATCAGGGTCAGATTTTGATGGATTTTGGATATGTTAATTGGCAATCATTCCTAAGCTGGAACCAGCTTCTGGATCCAGAATGCTCATCTTGTCTCTTAGTTCCCTGCCTACCATGCTCACCTGGTCTGTGTGTTCCCTGCCTACCATGCTCACCTGGTCTGTGTGTTCCCTGCCTACCATGCTCACCTGGTCTGTGTGTTCCCTGCCAACCATGCTCACCTGGTCTGTGTGTTCCCTGCCTACCATGCTCACCTGGTCTGTGTGTTCCCTGTCTACCATGCTCACCTGGTCTGTGTGTTCCCTGCCTACCATGCTCACCTGGTCTGTGTGTTCCCTGCCTACCATGCTCACCTGGTCTGTGTGTTCCCTGCCTACCATGCTCACCTGGTCTGTGTGTTCCCTGCCTACCATGCTCACCTGGTCACTGTGTTCCCTGCCTACCATGCTCCCCACGTGTTCCTGTACTTTACATATTATTTACGTGGTTTATGTTTAGTTTATGCCACCGTGAGAGCAATATTTATATTGCCGTCCCAATGGCACAGTGGTGAAACACTCGCCCGACGTTTCGCGAGCGCTTTGGCGTGGATTATATGCTGGCCGGGGAGGATTGATTGGGCACCAATCCTTACATGTAGCCTCTGTTCACCCAGCAGTGATTTGGTACCTGGTTGTTAAACAATTTGGCGGGTCGTATTCCAGGGGAAATATTTCGATTAAGAACCTGCCATCAACGCTATGAGTGCTGGTGGCTGTACACAAATGTTAGAACTTTTGTATATATAAAAATATATAAACAAATATGAAGTTGTGTGATCCGTGACTCACACGTGCCTGATCCTTGACTTTTGCTTGACTGATCCCTGACTCGTGTGTGAGTGATACGTGACTCATGTGTGACTGATCCGTAACTCATGTGTGACTGAGCGTGACTGATCCCTGACTCATGTGTGACTGATTCCTGACTCATATGTTACTGATCCCTGACTCATGTGTTACTGATCCCTGACTCATGTGTTACTGATCCTTGACTTGTAATAACCCTGCACCTCTATATTCGTTCAGAACGCTACCCTTGCTGTAACTCTCTCTCTCTACTCTTTCCCTTCATCCAATACTCCAGCTTAACACTGTTACAGTCCAGTATGACCCCTCACAGGACTGCCACAAATACAAACTGAATATTAAATGAGAACACAACAAGAATAGGGGTTATTAATTATAACTGATAATTCAAAAATCATTAAACACTGCCACCACCTTCCCAACATAAATGAATGTCTAAAATTATTGTGTCCCCAGGAAGGAAAGGACTCAATAACCAGGGAACTCAAAGGGCAAGTAAATGAATCTTAATGGATTAATACTGTAATCTTACTGAACTGAACAGGAGATTCTAGAGCGATTTTACTATACATAAGATGGAGAACACAGGGGAATTTCTAGCACTGCAAATGAGAGTCACAAGAATGAATAACACAGTCATTAATCAAAGGGAACAGATAACTAAACACAAATCCATTAAAATACTTTATTATTGGAACCCGTATATTTAAACCAAAATTGAAACATAGCTTACTCTTACCTACGAGGCAATGGAATGTAATACTATAATATATACAACTCAAGCACACAATTACCTTCAATAATGCAGCTTGCCAAAGGATGTTGATTGGCTGCCCGCAGGTCACCTGACCTGTACCTCAGTTGAGGCCCCAAGACACACTAACTAATCTTCAATAAAACGCTTACCAGTGGGACAGGCTCCACCCCGTAGTTCCTAGGCCCAAATTAACTCCGCCTATCCCAAGCCTATGGCCAATGGCATTAAACGTAACTAGGTGATCTAGAATCTGGGCCAATGGCATGGACAGGCACTACCCTGTGAGGCCCCGCCTCCACAAGCCTACATGTCTTCAACCAATCCAGATCAGGCTTGACCATAAGGGTCAATTCCTCTTGACAGAAAACTCCAAAAACTGGGAAGGCACCAACGACTTTCCCGTGGGAATGCCGGCTGGGCACCCACGTGCAACTTGAGAATTACGGTAATTCGTTTCTGTTCTTAAAACTGTCAAATGGTTAGTGGCAAAGGCAGGAGATGAGGGGAAACGGATTGGAAAAAGGGGATTGGAAATGACTGCGAGACAAATGATTTGGAAAGATTGGAGACATAGGGATTGGGGAACAAGTGACTTGACCACCTGCCTAAGGGGTAATTTGACTCTGGTAAGAAGGGGAACTGCCCACAGGGAGGGGGAGAATGACCAGAGGTCGGACTGAGGATTGAGAATTACCATTACAACTCCCCTGATTCTTCCCTCCATGTGATCAGTGAGGGAGTGCTGGCTGTGCCACCAGAGGGTGCAGACGTCGAGCTCTGGCGGTCAGTGGTCATCTGACGTTGTTGAGTGGCGGTTGCTGTGGGGGGGGGGGTGTGGCGCTCCCGCTGGTCGGGGCCCCACCTACCAGTATGGACGAGGCTGGTACTAGCCGTCTTCGCAGAATAGACACAGTGCGGCTGGATTTTTCTGCTGATGTGGACTGGCCCATTGTAGAAGTTGCCCTCCTCGACGTCCTCCATGTTGACATCCCTGAGCTCCTGGGCCTAGAGAAGTTGTCGCCCACCCGTGTTGCGGTGTCATTCGCCACGTCACTGGTATACCGGGAGTTTGTGGCTCGCTGGAATGGCCGCACGCTTCCTCTTCCGGCTTCGGCTGTGTCTGTAGAGATCTCGGATCCCTATGGGCCATTAACGTTTGTGAGTATTCACGGCGTGCCGGTGACCTTCCCCGAGGCGGCCCTCATGGCCTTGTTTACGCGGTTTGGGTCGGTGGTGAAGCACCGGTTCAACACTTTGAGTGCGGGCCGATTGAAGGGGGTCCGGCTGGGTTCACGCACGCTTGTCATGCGACTCACAGGCCCTATACATTCCAGGGTCTCGTATCGTGGGCTGTCTCTGAGGACTTTCTATCAGGGGAAGACCCGTACGTGTTTCCGGTGTGGTGCTGAGGGCCACGTTGTGGCCGGCTGTGACGCTCCTCGTACTGAAGCCCCGTCAGTCTTCCTAGAGGATGATTTTCCTCGGTTGTCAGTGCATGTGGACTCCCTGGCCGGTTCTCGCTCTGAGCAAGTGACTGGTGTGGATCCCACGGCGGTTCCCGATGTCGTTACGTCTGGACCGGACGTGTCTGCCCTGCCGGTGAGTTCGGAGGATTTGGGGGCGCCTGTTCCGGAACTTCATCGTCCGGTGTCTGTGGAGGTGCATTCGCCTCCGATGGCCTTGGGGGCTGATATGAAGGTGCAGGCACATGGTCCCCTGCTGGGGCCATGTGCCTCCCGGGGCTGACGGTGCGGTGGAGGGTGTATCTCCACCCGCGTCCTCTGCCTTGTCGCCTCTGGGGGTTTCATCGCTGAAGAGTACCTCTTCTCTTCTACATGTACCGTCGCCCTCCCTGGATACCTCCCGTGTGCTGACGTCTTCCCTGGCTGAGGATGCCCTTCTGCGTAGTCGTGCGCTCCCGGATGTGGGGCGCCCCGCCGCTGGCCCTTCTCGGGTGCCTCCTGTAGGGGGCGATAGTTCGGATGACCGCCGACCTGTTCCGAAGCGTTCCCGGATTGTGTCCCCCCCTCGTGCGTGGGCGGATGAGTGTGATGCCATGGATGAGGATGCAGTGGCGGGCTCTGCATTGCATCCTGTGTTAAGCCCTTCGCCTTCTGCTGTTGGCTCCCCTCCGTGGGAGGTTACCCAGTGTGACCGTGACCTCGTCGTGATCTTGAAGAAGGATGGGCGTCGGAGGGCCTCTGCTCCTGTTCATGGGAGTGGGGGCCCTGGTGCGACTGCGGATCCCCCCTGTGCGCAGCGCTGTGAGCCGTCTCGTGCGGTTTCCGGTGCGATTCCCGATGCTCGGCTCTCTGGGGAGGTGCCCCTCCCTCTCTTATCGCCCGCCGAGGTAGTGTTGGAGGAGTCGGGTTCTTTGACGGTTAGTTATGATTTCCGGGTGCGTCCTATCCCGAGTGACCCTTCTACCATTTGGGTTCCTCGGGTGAAGAAATTTTTTAGTGGGGTGCCGGATTTCATGATTCGGCCGTGTGACTCTCCTGGGCGTCCGGTATCTGATGTTCTGATGGCGGTATGTGAGGCTTATTGCCTGCGCTTTCTGGTGCAGGAGTACCCTGAAAAATATGTGTAGTCATTGAGGTTGGGGGTGTTTCTGTAATTCTGTCTTTATGCCTGGGTGTGTATGTCTGGCTGTGTTTGTGCCTGCATTTATGTGTGCGTAGGTGTTTATTCCTGGCTCCTGCGTGTGCTTGTTAGGTGCTGTTTCGGGGTTTCCTGTTTTGTAGCACGAGTCTTTCACTTTGGCTGCTCTTGTGTGTTCGTGTTATGTCCGTATGAGTGTGGGTGTGTGGTTTTGGGGGGTTTTGGCTCCTGTGTGGGCCTGGGTTTTTTTTCTGTTGTACTGATTTCTACTATTCATTTTGTAGCCGTGTTTCGCTTTGGCCTGTGACCCATTATGTTGTGTGCATAGATGCTGTGTGGTGTGCGGTTGTGGTGTGGGTGGGTATGAGTGTGTTTGTTTTGTTATTTAGGGTGTGTTTAGTGTGTGTGTACATACTTTCTTCTCATTTAGTGTATATTGTATTCCTTGGTAGCGAGTGTATGGTCCTATACTCTTTTTGTTCTTCTGTGTGTGTGGTTGGTGTGGTTTTGTGCACGTGGTTCTCTGTCTATGTCTGTGTCTGTTTTAAGTCTCTTAGCTCCAGGTGTGTTAATTGTTATCTTTTCATGTCCTTTTCTTTGCCGTGTTCTGTGTTGCTCAGTGGTTTTGTATTGTTTGGCCTATTATTTCTGTGTAATGTTTTAGCAATTATTTCCCTGTACTATTTGGCCCTTTGATTTGATGTGTTTTTAATTTGCTCCTCGCTTGTTTGTTTTGCGGTTCCTGTTATGTGTTTGTTATTGTACTGTTATCATGTTACTACTCACTGTTAATACTATTGTTTGTATTGTTCCTGTTATTGTTTGATGTACAATTTTTGTTCTTGTGTACTGTTCCTCCTTCCTCGGTATACTTGCTGTGTACAGTTTTTTTGTGTTCTTGTTTTGTATTGTACTTTTATAAATATGTACATATTTTTTCTTGCCATGTTATGTGTTTTTTATGTATGTATACTGCTTGGCCTTTGTTGCCTTGTGCTAGGTTTGCACTTTTTTGGTTTTCCATGTATTGTTACTTTTGCTCACCACTTATTCAGTTTTGTGGTTACTGTGTTTTGTTATTATTTGTTATTGTTAATTTTTGTACTCTTCTTATTTACCGTTGATCCACTTGTTTCTGTTGTTTCTATTATTATTATTGTATTGATTATTGTACGGGTTTGTTCCTATGTTATTGTTTGTGATTGTTTGTATACTTATATAAATAATAAAAAAAAAATTACAACTCCCCATCTTCGGAAATTAAGAAATTTGTGTAAAGAAGTTTAGAGCACACTTTTCTTATCCAGAAATCCTGCCCTATCATAATCATTAACTCCAAAAGCAACATTTAACTCAACAATAAATGACCCAATGCCTCAAAACAACAGAAATAATTATCTAAACTTAACTAATTCCATACAATCCTCCAAAACAAATAATGGCACCCCCCAAAAGGTGTGCCTCAGCATGTATGCATACATAACAAACACAGTAATAATACATAAAACATAAGGACAGAGACCGTCCCTATAATCCTGGCTGTCCACTTGGATGCAGCCCTGTACCCTTCCAACTACCTGGAAGACAAAACATCCTATACCTGTCTGGATATAGTAACAAATAACTGGAAAAATCCAAACCTAACAACTACCAACTTGCTAAAATCAGCCGATAGCCTTCAGCTATCCCAGTATTCTACCTGGAATAAAGATCAAACACATCACAGCACATCTCATAGAAACATTAAAAAAAATCAATGTCATTAAAAAATTATATAAAAATAGAGGAACACTACCTCTCAGGGACCTAGTGTTCCACTCCAAACCTGTGGCAACTGCCCACCGCAGTGTATCAGATCCTTAAAATCTAAAGAAAATACACAAAAATATTTTTATTAAAAAAAAATCAATGTCCACAGACATGTCTCTTAACCAACAACAACACACTGGATATGAGTTTCTCAAACTCCTAATATCCTAGATTTCATACTCAATTCTACAACAACAGCGGGTGAACACTTTTTCCAGACTGTGTACCGCACCCTTATTGTTCAGTAAACCACAAAAAAATAAAAAAATATATATAAATGTCAGTATCTAGGATCTCGAAAAATCTAGATAAAGTTCGATACTGATCAACGTTTCTAGAGACCCTACTAGATGGTTCTGAAATCAGTTCACTCATACAACTTATCTAGAGACAGGGTAATTTTCTAATAACAATTTTCTAAATGTTCACTTTCTAGATTTATTTCTCTATTTCACTAGTTCTAGCTTTCAACATTTAACACTGTCCAGAGAACTTTCCGAAGGTGTGTAGGTGTTTTACTATGAGATGGGAAATTGAAAGTTGAACTAATTGTTCCGAGTTAACACCGTTTATTATATTACTACAATTATTTTATATTAAACTTTTCTATAAAGAAGTTCTATAGTTCTTTCCTGGTGACATCTCGTTGCTGTAGATTCCGGCAACTACCTCATGTTGCTTGAAGATCCTGGTCATCTGGAAGTTCAATTTCCGGCCTCGGCCAACTACGGACAGTACAGGGGGTCTCTACTACCCGCACCTGACCTGAGTGACAGCTGGCGGCTGTCAGCTCAGGTGGACCCCGCTAACAGGAACCCGGGTTCACCTCTTCTTATTGCTCCCATACAGTCCTGATGGATTGTTGTTAACCATGGCTGCTACAGTAGAGCACAGCTTCGACGTGTCACGATGTCTCACGTTGGTAGTGAGGTTCGAGTAGCGTTGAAGAGGATGGCATGGTGACAGGACAGGTGGGCCCTGCCTCAGCTCCTGGGCGACGTCATCTACCGGCGTTTACTTGTTATCCCGGTACTACTGGGCCGGTACACCTTCCGTGCAACCCCTCGTGCAGCTGAGCTTGGGCCGAGGTACAGGGTTGTACCTCATCTGGCGATTCAGCAGCACTCTGTAGGGGTAGTGTTGTTCGTACCCGAGACCACCGCGTTCCATCTTGGTTTCCACATACGACGCAACCGCAGTTTTTGAGAGAGCTGACAAGTCGTTGCAATTAGCGTTCTTCTTCGTAGACCACTCGTCTTCCACTTGCAGTTTTTCCCGCAGTCTTGACTACGCGGCTGGTGGGCTTGGTTGGTGACTGAGACAGCTAGCCCATGGCGTGATGGTGACTGGACTCTGCTCCGTGAAGACAGCATGGCTGGACTGGGACAACCTCGTTAGTGACGTGAGGTGTCGGCTGGGTGACTGTACGCCAGTCACCCCTTCCGGATAACCACTTGACGAGTTACCGGGCACAAGGGGGAGGACTTTATGTAACGTGCCTCAGACCCCGATCTTATCAGCCAGGTGGGTCATCCCCAGACCTGCTGATCTCGATCCTTGGTTCACGTGTGACTGGGAGGCTAGAACTGGTGTACCATCAGACCTGAGAAAGACAGACAACAACAAATGGCGGAAGCATGGATATTACTCTGAGGTATAGGAAGTTGGAAACCCCAGAGCAAGGCAAGTATGCTACCTGAGTCATGCACATCAGTAAATACACACCATTGCCTCTACAGGATAATATTATGAACTTACTAAACCTGACTAGGGGGAGATCGTTAACAATTTACTGTACAGCTCGCGTCCTTGTTACCATGGGGTGACAAGATTGAACTTGACTACTGACGAGACCTGACAGGAGGTCATCCTCATCATCTGACTCAGCACTTGGATCATTAGACAGGTCAGGAATTAGACTTGCTAAAGGCAACTCTAGTTCCTCCCTCCCGTGATTTGGTTTTAATTTATTAATATGAATCGTTCTCTCAACTTGGTCTTCAAAAATACCTTTAATAACAAAATTAACAGGGCCTTTTCTTTCAATTACTCGGTAAGGGCCCCGCCATCTAGGTGCAAGTTTCCTACTTTGGCAGGAGCCGCCTCATTAACTCTCAACACAAGACTCCCGTCTTTCAACTCAAGAGGTCGTACCTTTTTGTCATAATGCTGAGCATTGCGGTCTCGTGCTGTCTTGGAAGCCCTAGCTATAATTCTCCATGCATTTTTCATCTTATTTAAAACTTCTGATGGGTAATCTTCCCCATATACAATGTTCTGTCTGTTAAGCAGACCTGATGGGAAATTACATGACTGACCTGTGAACAGCAAAAGGGGTTGGGTGTTAATGGACTGATGGATGGCAGTGTTCAGAGCCAGCTGGACATAGGGGAGTTGTTCGTCCCACGCATTCGCATCATGCTCTGCAAGAATTGCAAGCATATCTTTAACTGACCGGTTCGTCCGTTCTGTCATACCGTTAGCCTGAGAGCAATAAGCCGTAGTGATTGCTGAAGTGGCTTCTACAATTTTACATACTTCTCTAAAAATATTCCCATTAAATTCCTGATCTCGGTCAGAAACTAACACTTTAGGGGGACCGAATACAGTGACGAACCTATCTAAGAACGCCTTTGCAACAGTTCGTGAATCTTTCTGAGGAAATGCAATCAGTGTGGTGTACCTGGAAAGGTGGTCTACCAACACCAATACGTAACGGTTTCCTGAATGACTGTGATGCAGATCAATCAGATCAGCCCCCACCCGATCTAAAGGTTCCAAAATTTCTGGGAATTCTTGCAATGGAGCTTGTACCTTAAGGGTACCTTTCCTCCTCTGGCAGTGACCACAGGACTTAACGAAGTTAATGACCTCTGTTAACATACCGGGGAAGAAAAAGAGTGACTTGGCTTTCATGTGAGTTTTAAAATCCCCGGATGACCTGCAATCTTAGACGCATGTGCGAGTTTCAATGCTGACTTGTTCAATACCTCTGGGATAACCAGCTGAAAAACTGCACGATCCTTCTGTCCGTTTACATAAAATAAGACCCCATCCTCATTTCAAAATCATGAATTGCCAAATTACGTTTCTTCGACGGATATTTTCCTCCCTCCAAATGTTCAATAATTTCCTTCCACCTCGGTTCGTTCATCTGGAATTCTCGCATTTTTTGCTGGAAATATTTTCAATATTAAGATTTACGTTAATAGTAGCAATGTTTTCTACTCAAGGTGTCTGGTACAACATGTGATGGACCAGGCTTGTAAAGTATTTGGAATGAGTGAGCAGCTAGTTCATGAGACCAACATGACATGCGAGGGCACTTAGTTCTTTTCTAAAAATATGAGTTAAAGCCCTGTGATCTGTATAAATGACAAAGTGACGTTGGAAAACATACGGTTCAAAGTACCTGACACTTTCTACCACAGCCAAAGCCTCCCTATCCGTTGCAGAATAGCGAACCTCCGGACCCTTAACCTTCCTGCTGAAAATGCTATTGGTGAGGAAGATTTCATTATCACGTTGCATTAAGCACCCACTAATAGCTATGCCACTGGGGTCAGTGTGTACTTCCCACTCCTTATCAAAATCAGTACTGCCANCACAAGTGATACCTGGCCACTGACACACATAAGTGATACTGGCCACAGACTCTCACAATTGATACTGGCCACCAAACACAAACAAGTGATACCTGGCCACAGACACTCACAAAGTGTTACCTGGACACAGACACACACAGTGATACCTGGCACAGACACACCAAGTGATACCTGGCACAGACCACACAGTGATACCTTGCCACAGACACACACACACACACAAGTGATACCTGACCACAGACACACACACACATGAGATACCTGGTAATAGACACTCAAAGTGATACCTGGCCACAGACACTCACAAGTATACCTGGCTACAGACTCACAAGTAATACTAGGCCACAGACACTCATCAGTGATACCTGGCCACAGACACAAGTAATACCTGGTCACAGACTCACGCAAGAGATACTGGTCACAGACACACGTAAGTAATACTTGGCCACAGACAACCGCATGTGAAACCTGGGCACAGGCTCTCACAAGTGATACCCTGGCCACAGACACTCACAAGTTATAAAATCAAAGACACACAGAAATGATCTCTCCACAGACTCAAACAAGGTATACCTGGACACAGACTCAAACAAGTGATACCTGGCCACAGATACTCACAGTGATCCTAGCCACAGACACTCATAAATGATATCTGGCCACAGACACACACACAAGTGATACCTGGCCGCAGACTCTCGCAAATGATACCTTGCCACAGACTCAAACAAGTGATACCTGGCCTCTGACACACACAAGTGATACCTGGCCACAGACACACACACATGAGATACCTGGCCACAGACACTCACAAGTGATTCCTGGCCACGACACTCATAAGTGATACCTGGCCACAGACACTCACAAGTGATACCAGGCTACAGACTCTCATAAGTGATACCTGGCCACAGACACTCACAAGTGATACCAGGCCACAGACACTCATAAGTGATACCTGGCCACAGACACTCACAAGTGATACCTTGCCACAGACTCAAACAAGTGATACCTGGCCTCTGACACACACAAGTGATACCTGGCCACAGACACACACACATGAGATACCTGGCCATAGACACTCACAAGTGATACCTGGCCACAGACACTCACAAGTGATTCCTGGCACAGACACTCATAAGTGATACCTGGCCACAGACACTCATAAGTGATACCTGGCCGCAGACACTCACAAGTGATACCAGGCTACAGACTCTCATAAGTGATACCTGGCCACAGACACTCACAGTGATACCAGGCCACAGACACTCATAAGTGATACCTGGCCACAGACACTCACAAGTGATACCTGGCCACAGACTCTCACAAGTGATACCTGACCACAGACACTCATAAGTGGTACCTGTCACAGACACTCACATGTGATACCTGGCTACAGACATCCACAAGTGATACCTAGCACAGACACTCACAAGTGATAACTGATCAAAGACACACAGAAATGATATCTCTCCACAGACTCAAACAAGAAATACCTGGGCACAAACTCAAACAAGTGATACCTGGCCACAGACACTCACAAGTGATACCTGGTCACAGATACCCACAAGTGATACCTGGCCACAGACACTCACAAGTGATTCCTGGCCACAGACACACACAATAGATACCTGGCTACAGACTCTCGCAAGTGATACCTGGCCACAGACACATACACACACAGTGATAACTGACCACAGACACAAACAAGTGATACCTGACCACAGACACACACACATGAGATACCTGGCCACAGACACTGTTAAGTGATACCTGGCAACAGACACTCATAAGAGATACCTGGCTACAGATTCACATAAGTGATTCCGGGCACCAGACACTCACAAGTGATATCTTGACACAGACACTCATAAGTTATATCTGGCATCAGGCAAACACAAGTGATACCTGGCCACAGACTCATACAAATGTTCACTTGTCACAGACACTCACAAGTGATACCTGACCACAGACACACACAAGTAACACCTGACCACAGACTCTCATAAGTGATACAAGACCACAGACACTCATAAGTGTGACCTGGCCACAGACACTCATAAGTGTGACCAGGCCACAGACACTTATAAGTGATACCTGGCCACAGACACTCATAAGTGATACCTGGCCACAGACACTCACAAGTGATACCTGGCCACAGACTCACGCAAGTGATACCTGGCCACAGAATCACGCATGTGATACCTGGCCACAGACTCACACATGTAACACCTGGCAACAGACACTCACAAGTGATACCTGGCCACAGACTCACACATGTAACACCTGGCAACAGACACTCACAAGTGATACCTGGCCACAGACTCACACATGTAACACCTGGCAACAGACACTCACAAGTAATACCTGACCACAGACACACACAAGTGATACCTAGCCACAGACTCTCAGAAATGATACCTGGCCACAAACACACACACATATGATACCTGGCCACAGACACACACACACACACACACACAAGTGATACCTGACTACAGACACACACAGGTGATACCTAACCACAGACACACACACATGAGATACCTGGCCATAGACACACACAAGTGATACCTGGCCACAGACACACACAAGTGATATCCGCCACAGACACACACACGAGTGATACTTGGCCACAGACTCTCACAAGTGATACCTGATCACAGATACACACACGAGTGATACCTGGTCACAGACACTGAAAAGTGATACCTTTCCACAGACACTCACAAATGATACCTGGCCACAGACTCACACAAGTGATACCTGGTCACAAACACTCACAAGTGATACCTGACCACAGACACTCATTAGTGATACCTGTTCACAGACGCTCACACGTAATACCTGGTCACAGACACTCACAAGTGATACCTGGTCAAAGACTCACGCAAGTGATACCTGGCCACAGACTCACACAAGTAATACCTGGCCACAGACTCACACAAGAAATTATTGGCCACAGACACCCACAAGTGATACCTGGCCACAGACACCCACAAGTAATACCTGGCAACAAACTCACACAAGAAATTACTGGCCACAGACACCCACAAGTGCTACCTGGCCACAAACACACACACAAGTAAGACTTGTCCACAGACACCCACAAGTGATACCTAAAGACACACAGAAATGATATCTCTCCACAGACTCAAACAAGTGATACCTGGCCACAGACACTCACAAGAGATACCTGGCCACAGACACCCACAAGTGATACCTTGCCACAGACACACATAAGTGATACCTGGCCACAGACTCTCACAAGTGATACCTAGCCACAACACACATACAAGTGATACCTGGCCACAGACACACACACACATGAGACACCTGGCCATAGAGACTCACAAGTTATATCTGGCCACAGACTCAAAAAATGATACCTGGCTACAGACACTCACAAGTGATACCAGGCAACAGATACTCACAAGTGATACCTGGCCACAGACTCTCACAAGTGATACCTGGCCACAATCACACACAAGTGATACCTGGCCACAGACACACACAAGTGATACCTGGCCACAGACACACACAAGTGATACGTTGCCACACACAAGTGATACGTTGCCGCAGACACACACAAGTGATACCTGACCACAGACACACACAAGTGATATCTGACCACAGACACACACATGAGATACCTGGCTACAGACTCAAAAGTAATACTTGGCCACAGACACTCACAAGTGATACTTGGCCACAGACACAAGTAATACCTGGTCACAGACTCACGCAAGTGATACCTGGTCACTGACACACGTAAGTAATACTTGGCCACAGACACCCACATGTGATACCTGGGCACAGGCACTCACAAGTGATACCTGGCCACAGACACTCACAAATGATAACTAATCAAAGACACACATAATTGATATCGCTCCAAAGACTCAAACAAGTGATACCTGGCCACAGACTCAAACAAGTGATACCTGGTCACAGACATTCACACGTGATACCTGGTCTCAGACACCCACAAGTGTTACCTGGCCACAGACACTCACAAGTGATATCTGGCCACAGACACACACAAGTGATATCTGGCCACAGACACACACAAGTGATACCTGGCCACAGACTCTCACAAGTGATACCTTGCCACAGACTCAAACAAGTGACACCTGGCCACAAACACACACAAGTGATACGTGGCCACAGACACTTACAAGTGATACCTGGCCACACACACACACAAGTGATGCCTTGCCACAGACACGCACACACATGTGATACCTGACCACAGACCCACACACGTGATACCTGTCCACAGACACACACACATGAGATACATGGCCACAGACACTCACAAGTGATTCCTGGCCACAGACACTCACAAAAGATACCTGGCCACAGACACTCACAAGTGATACTTGGCTACAGACTCTCATAATTGATACCATGACCACAGACACTCACAAGTGATACCTGGCCACAGACTCACGCAAGTGATACCTGACCACAGAATCACGCATGTGATACCTGGCCACAGACTCACACATGTAACACCTGGCAACAGACACTCACAAGTGATACCTGGCCACAGACACACACAAGTGATACCTGGCCACAGACTCTCACTAATGATACCTGGCCACAAACACGCACATGTGATACCTGGCCACAGACACACACACACACACACACACACAAAGTGATACCTGGCCACAGACACTCATAAGTGATACCTGGCCACAGACACTCATAAGTGATACCTGGCCACAGACACTCGCAAGTGAGACTTGGCTACAGACTCTCATAAGTGATACCTGGCCACAGACACTAACAAGTGATACCAGGCCACAGACTCACGCAAGTGATACCTGGCCACAGAATCACGCATGTGATACCTGGCCACAGACTCACACATGTAACACCTGGCAACAGACACTCACAAGTGATACTTGGCCACAGACTCTCACAAATGATACCTGGCCACAAAGACACACATGTGATACCTGGCCACAGACACATACACACACATGTGATACCTGACCACAGACACACACACACAAGTGATACCTGGCCACAGACACTTATAAGTGATACCTGGCCACAGACACTCATAAGTGATACCTGGCCACAGACACTCACAAGTGATACCAGGCCACAGACTCACGCAAGTGATACCTGGCAACAGACACTCACAAGTGATACCTGGCCACAGACTCACACATGTAACACCTGGCAACAGACACTCACAAGTGATACCTGGCCACAGACTCACACATGTAACACCTGGCAACAGACACTCACAAGTAATACCTGACCACAGACACACACAAGTGATACCTAGCCACAGACTCTCAGAAATGATACCTGGCCACAAACACACACACATATGATACCTGGCCACAGACACACACACACACACACACACAAGTGATACCTGACTACAGACACACACAGGTGATACCTAACCACAGACACACACACATGAGATACCTGGCCATAGACACACACAAGTGATACCTGGCCACAGACACACACAAGTGATATCCGCCACAGACACACACACGAGTGATACTTGGCCACAGACTCTCACAAGTGATACCTGATCACAGATACACACACGAGTGATACCTGGTCACAGACACTGAAAAGTGATACCTTTCCACAGACACTCACAAATGATACCTGGCCACAGACTCACACAAGTGATACCTGGTCACAAACACTCACAAGTGATACCTGGTCACAGACACTGAAAAGTGATACCCGCTCACAGACGCTCACAAGTGATACCTGGCCACGGACTCACACAAGTGATACCTGGTCACAAACACTCACAAGTGATACCTGACCACAGACACTCATTAGTGATACCTGTTCACAGACGCTCACACGTAATACCTGGTCACAGACACTCACAAGTGATACCTGGTCAAAGACTCACGCAAGTGATACCTGGCCACAAACACACACAAGTGTTACCTGACCACAGACACACACAAGAGATACCTGGTCACAGACACACACAGGTGATACCTGGCCACAGACACACACAAGTGATTCATCGTCACAGACACATAAGTGATACCTTGTCTCAGACACTCACAAATGATACCTGGCCACAGACACACACACGAGTGATACCTGGCCACAGACACTCACAAGTGATACCTGGCCACAGGCACTCACAAGCGATACCTGGTTACATACACTCAAGAAACACCTGGTCACAGACATTCACAAGTGATCCCTGGCCACAGGCACCCTCAAGTGATACTTGGCCACAGACATACATTGTGATACCTGGCCACAGACTCACTCATGTGATACCTGGCTATAGACACACACAAGTGATACCTGGCCGCAGACACTCACAAGTGATACCTGATCACGGACTCACTCAAGTAATACCGGTTTTTTGTCATCACATTCATCACCGGTGTTTAAGTTGTTATTACAACTACTGATGTAACTCACAAGAGTGAGCACACTAGATTAGATAGTCTGGAGCTGGCAGTGCGGTGTAGACTGTTTGAATGTAGAAACTATTCCTCGCTGACCGACCCAACTCTTCTCCACTCGTCTTTTCTTCTGTAAACGCAAAGATTCTGATTTGAAAATATGTTCGGAAGCTGTGGTACTTTGTGTACGAATCTGTACGTGGCAAATGTTTGAGAGTAATAACGATTTAGCTGCTGCTACCTTTACAGTTTCCCCTACTGCCAAGCCTGTATGTTGACACCGGCGTCCTGTCCCTACAGGATCGTCGTGATCCTCACTGTCTCGCTACTTTGCTGGTTCCTCCAACATTCTCACTCTCGCATATGTCGTACTTTGACCATTACCTTCCTCTGAGTAGTGTTCCCTCATTCACCACCTTCCCATTTCTGCACGATTGTCTCGCTTCAAAGGTCTCTCTCAGTTTATGTTACCAATGTTTCTCCTCGTGTCATTCCGTCCTTACCACCATAGAGGGTCTCACTTCCTAAGTTTTGCAAAACCTTGACCCATATGGCAAAGGCTTCTATCCCTCCTACAGTTCTGAAACACACTTTCGTTGCACACTTTTCTTCACATTCCCGCTCTGTTGCTATCTTCACAAATGGATCTAAGTCTGGCGACGGTGTAGGCTCCTCGATTGTATTTCCTATATGTATTACCACACCTATATGTGTCGCCTGCCCCCGGAGACTAGCATCTTCATGGTAGAACTTTATGCAATTGTGAAGGGTCTTTGACAACTTTTTTGCTGTCAGCCTTCCTTTGTTGTAGTTGACTCTCGCAGTGCCCTCATAGTTCTGGAGTCATTTAATCCAGTCCATCTTATTTTCGTCGAACTTCAATATTCAATATTGTCTGTTTCTTATCTCCGACAGATTTAAGACAGTCGAGTTTTGTTGGGTTCCCAGATATATTGGTGTTTCCTTATATTAGCGTGCGGACACTGACCCAAACACAGCGTGTGGACACAGAATCACTAAGGAGGCTATCTGCATTTGTCCTGTTTCCCGCAAAGATGTTCCTTATTCCGTCTTCTACCCAGTCATTCATTCCACAATCCGTGACCGTTGGCAGAGTCGTTAGTCTTCGGTTTTTGGTAACAAATTGCGCGCTCTTAAGGGTAGTGTGTCCCCGTGGCCTTCCTCCTACCACCGTAACCAGAGGTGGGAAAAGGCTCTGGCGAGGTTACGTATTGGCCATAAACGTTTAACTCACAGGCACTTAATGACACGCCGCCCTGCTCCTTTTTGCCCAAACTGCATTGTCCCTCTTATGGTCGTGCATTTCTTTGTTGAATGTTCAGCCTTCCATGACGTGCCTGTGTTTTGCTTCCTGATCGTCTCTCGTGGTCTCTTGTCCCTCGATAGGATCCTTGGTGAATCAGATACCTTTGATATCGCTCGCCTTATGCGCTTTTGCTCACGTGTTGGTATCCCTGGTGATATTTAAGTGCCTTTTGAGCATCATGCATCTTTGATAGGGCTATAGAGTCTCCCCGGCTTGGCGCCTTCTTTTGATAATCACTTACTTACCTTGCCAGCTAACATTTGATAATGTGCGATTGTGGATTCTACTCTTTTGCAGCCACATAAGAGAAGCATTGGCTTTTTTCCAGCGGCTTTTATTGTCTAGGTGCTGGCAACAATAAGAACTGCATTTATTTGCAACTGAACAGAGTTCAGCTACCTTCATAGGTGTGTCTAAATCACTTGTTCATTCAGATTCGATCTATCACCAGGGCTGTGGAGAGTCCGGCCCATAATTTACCGATTCTTACCACAAACTTGCCTGGAAATGTATCTGAAAAGATAAAGGGATTAGAATGCAGCTCCCCCTCCTCCGGTCCCACATCCCAGAAAATGTCTAAATATACTTAGGAAGAGAAAATGTTGTTTGGATCAACACAAAGAGTGGCAAACAGGAAAATGGTTTTGGAGGGAAGTCAAATAATTGTTTTCTCCTAAAAAAAAGTCGTTTCAGAAGGTGGAACCGAGATAATGTATGGAACTGGATCTGGTTGAAAGAACCTTTTGTATACAAGAGTCACTGCTATAATTACACCCATCAACAGAGTTAGAATTATGACAGGCAACAATCAGTACTAGTCAGAACAAGTTCAACGTGCCAACGCATAATGGACCTGCCAAAACATCTCGAAGTCAAAATACCCCAAACAGAGTAACCTCATTCATGTTTGCCAACATACAAGGACTAAAAATAAGGGCAAAAAGTAAATTACCATTCTTAAATTGGCTCCTTACAAAGACAAATGCAGAGTTTGAATCTTTCACAGCAACCCACACGGGAGTATTTATGGACAGTTTGTGGTATCTGAGATTAAAATGTCCCTTATTATTTCTTCAATGTTTTTGAAGATCAGATGCAGAATATTTTCGGTCCTAGTTGGCTCTGTTCTCTAATGTTGAGTGAAACTTTGCCACACTCTAAATATTTCTCTGACCTGTGGCTGGTTATTTCCAGATAGATTTCCTGGAATAATATTATTGTTTGCCGTTCTCCATCATGGACTATGAGAGTTGAAGTCACCAGGAGGATACCTGGTATTAGGTTTGTCAAATTATCGATAACTCTATTTATTTATTTGTTCTGATATTTCCTCAGCCGTTGCATCTGGAGGATTGTATATTAGAATAATACTACTTTTATTTTCTCTATTTTTTACTCCCTGTAACTCTACCACCTAATTTGTAGAGTTAATGAGCCCGATCATACAAGGTCTTAATGAAAACCTTTGAAAGTGGAAAACCACTGTCAAAATTAAACCTGTCCTTACAAGTTGAACGTTCATACACAGAGGTCGACAACGAAATTAGTGAAATCCTAAAAAAGCAGTATGATGACATTTTAGCACCCCAGTAAATAGCTTGAAAGTGTAAGATCCAGACAGAATCTTTATGTGGGATATCCAAACCTCTGAAAATATTATTGATATCAACATGAACTCTGCAAATTTTGAAAGTGAAATATATAACATGGCCATTCACTAAGCCCTGGGTCCAGACCCCTAGAATTCAATATTTATAAAGAAATGCATAGTGCCATTAGAAAAAGCACTGTGTTTTTTGGAGCAAGAGCATGGACACGGGGGAGATACCAGAAGCGCTTAAATCAGCAGCTATAGCTCTCCTTTCATGAGGGAGGAAGCAAAGCATTGGCAAAGAATGATAGACCAGTCGTGCTTGCATATCATATAATAAAGGTTTTTGAGAGTTATCAGGAGTCTGATCTCCTGTTTGATGAAGACCAATGACCTCCACAAACAAGGCCAACATAGATTTAGAGGGGGAACATTATGCCTTTTACAGTTACTCGACCATTATGACAAAATCACTGATGCTTTAGAAGGAAAAACAGAATGCAGATGTGGTAGACACAGATTTTGCTCAATTAATAAATTTTACCATTGAGTTATAGCCCCCGAACTGAAGTCAGAAGTAATAACAGGTAAAGTAGGGCGATGGATGCTAATTTTTTTGTCAAACAGAATGCAAAGAGTAACAGTTAGCCAAATAAAATAGTATCCAAGCGCAGTTAAAAGCCCTTTACTTCAGGGTACAGTCCTTGCATCACTGCCATTCATTATTCTCATATCAGATATAGACAAAACATACAAGTCACAGCTTTGTATCAACTTTTGCACATGATCCAAAAATCACAATGAAAATTACGTCTATAAATGATACTGAAAAACACTTCTATAGAAGACAAGCTGATATTAATAAAGTTTTCAATTCGACAGCAGAAAATAAATGGTGTTTACCCGTCACAACTTCCAGGTACTCAGGTAAGGTAAAAATAAAGACCCTAAACAAAATACAATTTACAAAACACAATCAAATCTGCCCATAGTAGGAAAGTAACATGTGAACGACTTGGGGATAATGACACCTGGCTACCTAACGTTAAGGGAACATTACCAAGCAAATATAACACCAACTAGAAAATGAAAGGATGCATTATGAGAACCTTCAAATTCTGGGATCCCATCGCAATGCTCATACTATTCAAATCATTTGTGCTGTCCCATCTTCCGTACTGCTCGGTATTCACTTCCAAGTTTAGAGCGGGAGAGATTGCTGAAATGGAGGTAATACAGAGAATATGTACTGTAAGAATATGTACTTGTACTGTAACTCTGCAACTATGTACGTACTTTTCCTAAATAAATTATTATTATTATTATTATTATTATAATATACAGCACGAATAGGCACGATAAAGCACCTGAACTATTGGGATTGTCTCAAGTACTCAAAAAACCTCGCTCATTTCTTTTCTAGAGAATATATCCCATAGAATACACATGGAAAATACTGGAGGGCCAGGTCCCAAATTTGTTCAGTAAAATAACAACAGTGAATGATATGGAAGAAAAACAGAAAAGCGCTAGATAAAAGGTGCCATAGGCACAATCTTAGAACACTGTAAGAACATCAGAGGTCCACAGTTGTTCAGTATCCTCCCAGCAAACATAAGAAATATTACCAGAAGACAAGATAGAAAAAACTGGACACATTTCTGCAAGAGGTGCTGGATCAACCGGCCTGTAGTGGATATGTGGTCCTGCGGATCACTCCAGGCAGCAGCCAGCTGGACCAAGCACTCGCAAGTCAAGCCTTGTCCTGGGCAGAGCTTACGGAACAGAACTTATAAAAACCCATCCAGGTACAATTCAGTACACACGTTTAGTGACGTTGTGAATGCTTGAGAGGAGGGGCTGAAGAATCAGCCAGTATGACATTTTGAAATCAGTCTTGAGGGTGTTATCAGGGTCAGATTTTGATGGATTTTGGATATGTTAATTGGCAATCATTCCTAAGCTGGAACCAGCTTCTGGATCCAGAGTGCTCATCTTGTCTCTTAGTTCCCTGCCTACCATGCTCACCTGGTCTGTGTGTTCCCTGCCTACCATGCTCACCTGGTCTGTGTGTTCCCTGCCTACCATGCTCACCTGGTCTGTGTGTTCCCTGCCTACCATGCTCACCTGGTCTGTGTGTTCCCTGCCTACCATGCTCACCTGGTCTGTGTGTTCCCTGCCAACCATGCTCACCTGGTCTGTGTGTTCCCTGCCTACCATGCTCACCTGGTCTGTGTGTTCCCTGTCTACCGTGCTCACCTGGTCTGTGTGTTCCCTGCCTACCATGCTCACCTGGTCTGTGTGTTCCCTGCCTACCATGCTCACCTGGTCTGTGTGTTCCCTGCCTACCATGCTCACCTGGTCTGTGTGTTCCCTGCCTACCATGCTCACCTGGTCACTGTGTTCCCTGCCTACCATGCCCCCCATGTGTTCCTGTACTTTACATATTATTTACGTGGTTTATGTTTAGTTTATGCCACCGTGAGAGCAATATTTATATTGCCGTCCCAATGGCACAGTGGTGAAACACTCGCCCGACGTTTCGCGAGCGCTTTGGCGTGGATTCATATGCTGGCCGGGGAGGATTGATTGGGCACCAATCCTTACATGTAGCCTCTGTTCATCCAGCAGTGATTTGGTACCTGGTTGTTAAACAATTTGGCGGGTCGTATTCCAGGGGAAATATTTCGATTAAGAACCTGCCATCAACGCTATGAGTGCTGGTGGCTGTACACAAATGTTAGAACTTTTGTATATATAAAAATATATAAACAAATATGAAGTTGTGTGATCCGTGACTCACACGTGCCTGATCCTTGACTTTTGTTTGACTGATCCCTGACTCGTGTGTGAGTGATACGTGACTCATGTGTGACTGATCCGTAACTCATGTGTGACTGAGCGTGACTGATCCCTGACTCATGTGTGACTGATTCCTGACTCATATGTTACTGATCCCTGACTCATGTGTTACTGATCCCTGACTCATGTGTTACTGATCCTTGACTTGTAATAACCCTGCACCTCTATAATCGTTCAGAACGCTACCCTTGCTGTAACTCTCTCTCTCTACTCTTTCCCTTCATCCAATACTCCAGCTTAACACTGTTACAGTCCAGTATGACCCCTCACAGGACTGCCACAAATATAAACTGAATATTAAATGAGAACACAACAAGAATAGGGGTTATTAATTATAACTGATAATTCAAAAATCATTAAAACACTGCCACCACCTTCCCAACATAAATGAATGTGTCTAAAATTATTGTGTCCCCAGGAAGGAAAGGACTCAATAACCAGGGAACTCAAAGGGCAAGTAAATGAATCTTAATGGATTAATACTGTAATCTTACTGAACTGAACAGGAGATTCTAGAGCGATTTTACTATTCATAAGATGGAGAACACAGGGTAATTTCTAGCACTGCAAATGAGAATCACAAGAATGAATAACACAGTCATTAATCAAAGGGAACAGATAACTAAACACAAATCCATTAAAATACTTTATTATTGGAACCCGTATATTTAAATCAAAATTGAAACATGGCTTACTCTTACCTACGAGGCAATGGAATGTAATACTATAATATACACAACTCAAGTACACAATTACCTTCAATAATGCAGCTTGCCAAAGGACGTTGATTGGCTGCCCGCAGGTCACCTGACCTGTACCTCAGTTGAGGCCCCAAGACACACTAACTAATCTTCATTAAAACGCTTACCAGTGGGACAGGCTCCACCCCGTAGTTCCTAGGCCCAAAATAACTCCGCCTATCCCAAGCCTATGGCCAATGGCATTAAACGTAACTAGGTGATCTAGAATCTGGGCCAATGGCATGGACAGGCACTACCCTGTGAGGCCCCGCCTCCACAAGCCTACATGTCTTCAACCAATCCGGATCAGGCTTGACCATAAGGGTCAATTCCTCTTGACAGAAAACTCCAAAAACTGGGAAGGCACCAACGACTTTCCCGTGGGAATGCCGGCTGGGCACCCACGTGCAACTTGAGAATTACGGTAATTCGTCTCTGTTCTTAAAACTGTCAAATGGTTAGTGGCAAAGGCAGGAGATGAGGGGAAACGGATTGGAAAAAGGGGATTGGAAATGACTGGGAGACAAATGATTTGGAAAGATTGGAGACATAGGGATTGGGGAACAAGTGACTTGACCACCTGCCTAAGGGGTAATTTGACTCTGGTAAGAAGGGGAACTGCCCACAGGGAGGGGGAGAATGACGAGAGGTCGGACTGAGGATTGAGAATTACCATTACAACTCCCCTGATTCTTCCCTCCATGTGATCAGTGAGGGAGTGCTGGCTGTGCCACCAGAGGGTGCAGACGTCGAGCTCTGGCGGTCAGTGGTCATCTGACGTTGCTGAGTGGCGGTTGCTGTGGGGGGGGGGGGGTGTGGCGCTCCCGCTGGTCGGGGCCCCACCTACCAGTATGGACGAGGCTGGTACTAGCCGTCTTCGCAGGATAGACACAGTGCGGCTGGATTTTTCTGCTGATGTGGACTGGCCCGTTGTAGAAATTGCCCTCCTCGACGTCCTCCATGTTGACATCCCCGAGCTCCTGGGCCTAGAGAAGTTGTCGCCCACCCATGTTGCGGTGTCATTCGCCACGTCACTGGTATACCGGGAGTTTGTGGCTCGCTGGAATGGCCGCACGCTTCCTCTTCCGGCTTCGGCTGTGTCTGTAGAGATCTCGGATCCCTGGGGGCCATTAACGTTTGTGAGTATTCACGGCGTGTCGGTGACCTTCCCCGAGGCGGCCCTCATGGCCTTGTTTACGCGGTTTGGATCGGTGGTGAAGCACCGGTTCAACACTTTGAGTGGGGGCCGATTGAAGGGGGTTCGGCTGGGTTCACGCACGCTTGTCATGCGACTCACAGGCCCTATACCGTCCAGGGTCTCGTATCGTGGGCTGTCTCTGAGGACTTTCTATCAGGGGAAGACCCGTACGTGTTTCCGGTGTGGTGCTGAGGGCCACGTTGTGGCCGGCTGTGACGCTCCTCGTACTGAAGCCCCGTCAGTCTTCCTAGAGGATGATTTTCCTCGGTTGTCAGTGCGTGTGGACTCCCTGGCCGGTTCTTGCTCTGAGCAAGTGACTGGTGTGGTTCCACGGCGGTTCCCGATGTCGTTACGTCTGGACCGGACGTGTCTGCCCCGCCAGTGAGTTCGGAGGATTTGGGGGGCGCCTGTTCCGGAACTTCTTCGTCCGGTGTCTGTGGAGGTGCATCCGCCTCCGATGGCCTTGGGGGCTGATATGAGTAGTATAAAGTACGCCAAATCGGCGCCGTTTTGCTTTTTTCAACGGCGCCGACTTGGCGTACCTGTTTTTAGTTGCCCCAGTGAGATTCAACGGCGCCGACTTGGCGTACCCGTTTTTAGTTGCCCCAGTGAGATTGGACGGCTCCGACTTGGCGTACCTGTTTTTAGTTGCCCCAGTGAGATTGGACGGCTCCGACTTGGCGTACCTGTTTTTAGTTACCCCAGTGAGATTCAACGGCTCCGACTTGGCGTACCCGTTTTTAGTTGCCCCAGTGAGATTGGACGGCTCCGACTTGGCGTACCTGTTTTTAGTTGCCCCAGTGAGATTGGACGGCTCCGACTTGGCGTACCCGTTTTTAGTTGCCCCAGTGAGATTGGACGGCTCCGACTTGGCGTACCTGTTTTTAGTTGCCCCAGTGAGATTGGACGGCTCCAACTTGGCGTACCCGTTTTTAGTTACCCCAGTGAGATTGGACGGCTCCGACTTGGCGTACCTGTTTTTAGTTGCCCCAGTGAGATTGGACGGCTCCAACTTGGCGTACCCGTTTTTAGTTACCCCAGTGAGATTGGACGGCTCCGACTTGGCGTACCCGTTTTTAGTTGCCCCAGTGAGATTGGACGGCTCCAACTTGGCGTACCCGTTTTTAGTTGCCCCAGTGAGATTGGACGGCTCCGACTTGGCGTACCCGTTTTTAGTTGCCCCAGTGAGATTGGACGGCTCCGACTTGGCATACCCGTTTTTAGTTGCCCCAGTGAGATTTGACGGACACGACTTGGCATACCCATTTTTAGTTGCCCCAGTGAGATTTGACGGACACGACTTGGCATACCCATTTTTAGTTGCCCCAGTGAGATTTGACGGACACGACTTGGCATACCCATTTTTAGTTACCCCGGTGACCCTTGCACAGACATCGCTAATGGTCAATGACGTCACCAGCAAGCCGCTCAGTGTTCCTGTACAGGGGCGTTCAAGGGGATTAAAAAGCCGGTCTATGAGTCATGTGTTTTTTCGTTACAACAATGACCCTGAAACCTAATGCAACATACCATCATCCCTAGTCTATTTTAAATTTCATATTTACTTCCAACCATCGCCCATTACATGTAATAAAGGAGGAGCAACACAGAGCATGAACTACCATGTATCTCAGCGTTCATCCCTGTAACCGAACCAGTATTTACCCAGGTCTTTTTTCCTAAATGTAAAATGTATCCAATTCCCATTCTTTCATTCTTTCATGCTCTGTCTAGTGTTGATAATTTTAATAGCCTATTAATATCCCCCTTTGTCATGTCCATTCATTCGCAGCTCTATCATGTCACATCTATTTCTTCGCCTTTCTGGAGAATGTAATTTAAGCTTTGTCGATCTTTTCTTCAGAGATTGCTTATTGAGCATAGGACAAATAAAAATGAAAACCTACTATCATCCATTTGTATGAAAACAGTCCCCTGCCAGGCATGGTGACTTCAATGCGATTTCAGTACTAATCCAATATTGCTTCATAACGCATAAATATATATGTATGTACATAAATATATATGCACGTACATAAATATATATGCACATCTCACATTCGCTCAAAAACATGCCTCCCCTACACCTTACTGTAGCATATAACAAATTCAAATATTCATTCAGTAAAAGCAAGTCTCTCATGTTTTAAAATAAAGGCCTTCTGCAGTCACCTTCTTTTCTGACGTCATCATCCCTAATGCGCTGTAAGCTACCCAATGAGCTCCCAGCCAACGTGCTAATGCGGTCCTATAGGAGGTTCACACATAAGTGTGAACTCTTAATCGCTCCCAATACCTCACCTATACTCTGTGCTTCACCAGAGTCGATATTCAGCTACAATAGCTTATATTTTCGCTCATTGCTCCTATTTTTCTGTTATTCATAAACCCGATCAAACCATCCTAACCTAACCTAACCTAACTTATTATTATTATTTATAACAATCAAGTACATTCTACAGACCAGTTGCTGTCATTGTTTAGTGACATCACAAAAAGCGATCTCAGGTATAGGGATGAGGTATTGTTTGCCATTAGCATGTAAGTGTCAAGGGATCACAGCACCTGATTTTTCAAACTATGTGTGACGTCACCAGATGACCAATGCGGCCTTTAGCGTCCTACTGGCATGTGAATTTGATGTTATTATTCAAAATGGCTAGACTAACCATCCCCACCTAACCTAATCAGTGGTTTAAGAATATGCATTTTAATTAGCCACAAATGTAATCATCATTCGGTAATAAGTGCAAAAGTATAAGAGCAACCCAAATGTCATACCGCAATTTTTTGCAGAATCGTACATCTGGCAGCATAGCAGGTGCTGAACATAAGAATAAAGGTAACTGCAGAAGTCCTATTGGCCCATACGAGGCAGCTCCTATATATTTCCACCCAATCTCATTCATATTCATGTCCACCTTATGCTTAAAACAACCAAGGGATCCCACTTAAAGTATTAGTTTACAATAATAGCTTTAATAAATAGCTCTCATTCTAGTTTTATACACAACAGTAATTATGAAACCCTATAGCTAGATATCGTACTATAAGCCACAAGTAGTTACCACACATCTGGCAGCACAGCGGATTAGTAGCTGTGTTCATAGACTAGTCAACTGTCCTCACATCTATCAAATAGCTATTCAAATGTCGCACCTCAATTCTTCCATCTAGCAACTCAGCTGGATGCTAACCACTATATTCATAGGCTAATCATTTCTACACCTCAAAAAATCCTAGTCTTGCTACGAAAATCAGGTAACTTGTTTCTAAACAAACACTCGCAAATACATGCATACACACCTACACATACTTCACATCCTATACATTCATAGAGAATAGCCTAGTTTTTTGCCACCATTTCCCCATTAATCAGATGTAATTTATGCCACACAGAAAATACAGCATTTACACACCAAATATATCATTTATGCACAAAATATAATATTTACACTCAAAATATACCATCACACAAAAATAAAACATTTACATACAAAATATGACAGTTGCACACACAAAAATATACCATTTACACAATATTGCATGTACACACAGAGTATGACATTTACACAAAGTATGGAATCTGCACAAATATAACAAAAGTCTTATGCATTTAGACAATCAAAAATGCGCTTTCACTAAAAATACACAATTACACATACATAATTTTCACATAATACCCACACATTGTCTCATAAACCAAATACACTTACACCATTAAGATATATTTTTTCAGATTACAGAGCTTACACAAAATACACAATTTGCACACAAAAATACAGTTGCACCAGTTCCACTTCAGCAAATTAAAAACACAACTTGCATAAATGCACTATTAGCACAAAAATTATTATAAAACATGGACAATTATCACACAATTTGTGTAATTATTATACATCTTTGCACAATTAATACAAGAAAACTTGCTATATAATTACTCAACTTGCACAATGACAATCAATGCACAAAGGTATAAATAAAACAATTCGTCCATATGCAATTACACAACATGCGCAATTAATACAAAACTTTCACAAATATTACACATCTTTCATAATTATTACACAACTTGCACAAATACATATCTAGCACAAATACGTACAATACATTCCTACCCCAAATATGAAAATACACAACTAGCATAAATACACGATTTACACAAATACAATTGCGACATTTACACAACTTGCTCAAAAATAAAATCAATACACAATTGAACAATACATAACTAGCGCATATTCATTAAATACACAACTACACCATTTCCACAAATACACATACAAACACATATACAATTAATACACAACTTGCACAAACCAACACACAATTTATGGAAATATAATCAATACATAATTGCAATAATCATACAACTTTTGCAAAATGCAAAATCTACACAATTAATACACGAGTATATTAATTGTGCTATATATGTACAAATACTAACACAACCAACTAGGTCAAACAATACACAATTTGCATGATATTTTTCTAGGTATATTTAGGACATGAATTATAATATGCTTAGTTTAACCAACTCCCCCAAAGTTGGAATTTTACATATAAAAATGGTACATATGACTCCCGATCAGCTCTATATAAAACACATTCATTCTCCATTAATATTTCAACATTATTAATGCTAAACTATTCATCTAACATATGTCCATTGTTTTTAATGTCTTAATAATACCTTCCTTGTTACATCCTCTCCAATGAGACCACCCATATTTATTTATGCAAACCATCTAACAGACTTATACTACACAAATTTGCCTAAATTGAACCTAGCAAAAGCTGAACTAACTAAATATGAGCATCCCATATCCTCACATACAAGCCTATGTCGCCTCTGTCCAAACATTACATGAGTTGGCCATATAGCTCGAACCTCAAATAGGAAAATTTACACTATTTCATAAACATGCTAGTTCATTAACCCTAAGATATTATATATCCTTTCCTACACGACCTCACCTAACCTGACCTAGCATATCCAAACCTAGATTTAGTTCAAGTTGGTAAAATTTGAGCTATGCAACCTAAATTCGACCTAATTTAAGACAATTCTCACCAAATATATCCAAATGTTGTGTATCGCAGCACTGCCAAAGCCCATTTTTACCTACATTTTTTCCAATTCCATCCTACCCTATTCAACCTTACCTAACCTAACCTAGCATATTCAAACCTAGATTTGGTTAAAGTTGATGGAATTTATGCTATCCCACATAAATTCGACCAAATTTAAGACAATTCCCGCCAAATATACCCAAATGTTGTGTAACACAGCACTGCCAAAGCCCAATTTTACCTACATTTTCTCCTATTCCATCGTACCCTATGCAATCTTACCTAACGTAACCTAGCATATCCAAACCAAGATTTGGTTAAAGTTAATGAAATTTAAGCTATTCCCACCTAAATTTGACCTAATTTAAGACAATTTCCAACCAAATATATCCAAATGTTGTGTATCACAGCACTGCCAAAGCCCATTTTTTCCTATTTCATCCTACCCTATGCAACCTTACGTAACCTAACCTTACATATCCAAACCAAGATTTGCTTAAAGTTGATGAATTTTAAGCTATTCCCACCTAAATTTAACCTAATTTAAGACAATTTCCACCAAATATATCCAAATGTTGTGTATCATAGCACTGTCAAAGCCCATTATTTTCTATTTCCATCCTACCCTACACAACCTTACCTAACCTAACCTAGCATATCCAAACCAAGATTTGGTTGAAGTTGATGAAATTTAAGCTATTCCCACCTAAATTTGACCTAATTCAAGACAATTTTCCACCAAATATACTCAAATGTTGTGTATCATAGCACTGCCAAAGCCCATTTTTAACCATATTTTCTCCTATTCCATCCTACCTTATGCAACCTTACCTAACCTAGCATATCCAAAACCTAGATTTTGTTAAAGTCGGCGAAATTTAAGCTATTCCCACCCAAATTTAACCTAATTTAAGACTATTTTCCACCAAATATACCCAAATGTTGTGTATCATAGCCCATTTTTTTTTCTCCTATTTCCATCCTACCCTACACAACCTTACCTAACCTAGCATATCCAAACCTAGATTTAGTTAAAGTCGGGGAAATTTAAGTTGTCCCACATAAATTTAACCTAATTTAAGACAATTTCCACCAAATATACCAAAAAAGTTTTATAACACAACACGGCCAAAGCTCATTTTAGCTAAGTTTTCACCTATTCCAACCCACCCTAGACAAACCCTACCCAGCCTCACCTGGCATATCCAAAGTTAGATTTGATTAAAGTTGGCAAATTTATGCCTTTCCCACCTAATTTCAACCTAATTTAAACCATTTTCCACCGAATTTACCCAAATGTTTTGTATCTTAGCATAGCCAAAGTTCATTTCACCCAAGTTTTCACCTATTCCATCTTACCCTACACCACCCTACCCAACCTGTCCTAGCATATCCCAAGCTAGATTTGATTAAAGTTCGTGAAATTTATGCTTACTCACCTAAATTCAACCTAATTTAGACAATTTCTACAAAATATACCCAAAATGTTTTTGTAACATAGCACAGCCAAAGACATTTTGCCAAGTTTTCACCTATTCCAGCCTACCCTAGACAACCCTACCTAACCTAACCTAGCAGATTTGATTAAAGTTGGGGGAAATTTAAGCTATCGCCACAAATTGGAGACAATTTCCACCAAATATACCCAAATGATGTGTATCATAGCACAGTCAAAGCCCATTTTACCCACATTTCCACCCATGCCATCTAAACCTGGACCTACCTTTGATACGACATATACTCAGAGAAGTGATGTTATTTGGATATGAACCCAATGCCCGTGCCTAACCTGCAAGAGTCTTGGAGCTTTGTTGAATATTTTATCAATATTCTTCGAAAAGTAAAGTTTTGGATATGAACCTATCCGCACTGTGCCTAACCTACTAGGTTCTTTGTTGAACATTGTAACCATATTCATAGAAAAGTGATGTTTTGGATATGTCCTAACAGCCCTTTCCTTTAAAACTTGGAATTGTGTTCAATATTGTGGTATATTGTTGGGTAGGTGTTTTTGTTTTAACACTTCAACCCAACCCGTCCTGGACCTAACCTCCCTTTATCTAACTTCAAATTTATCGTAAATATGGGAGGAACGTGTGTTGTTTATGCATCAACCCAACCACCCTGGACTAACTCTGATACACCGATCTTGGTTCAATATGCATCATATTCGTAACATTTTTTCACATCAATACAACCATCCTCAA
>WNGS01000543.1:21333587-21347377 GCA_020271785.1 Procambarus virginalis | reverse complement strand
TTCACAAGTAATAAATGGTTGTCGATGCCGTCGTGTATTCTATCTGTGTGCGTATTAATTTTACGAATGAGAGAAGAGGATAATAAGAATTAGGAAATGCTTCATTGGTGGAGCATAGTCAGCGAGATTCGGCCGCCTTCATCAGTCACCGCCTTGCAATGGGCTAGGTCCTCACTGGGCTCGAGAATCGATTAGGAGGGAGGAATAAATGGTACTGATTCCGGTTTGGACACACGGAACATTTTTCCAAGGATTGAGGTTGGAAACGTTTGTGTTTTTACTAGAGGTTTTTATGAAACCAAATTGTGTGTTAAATTTTCACCCTGATCCGACGACGGGTCTTGAAGTTACGTTTTGGGGTGAAAATGGTTTTTATCAATGAAGGACAATGTATGCAGACGCACCCTCCCCAATACCCCATCCTTACCCATGCACCCCTCCCTGCCTACAACCCTCAACCTCATCCCCTCCTTACCCATACTCCCCTTCCCTGCCTACACCCCCAACCTCAAACCCTCCCTACCTACAACCCGGTTCCCCAACCTTACCTCCAGGCCAACCCATGTCCACCCCAATCCCTGGCAGACTCATACCAACCCCAGCCAAATAACACCCAACCCTTGTCGACGCGTTATTGGAATTGTGGAAAACTACATTTCCCTCTCAACTTCCACCCTTACAACACCCTGTTTACAACCCCCCACCACAACCCACCCGCGGCCTGCCCTCACCCTCCCTCTTATCCCCCCAACCCATCCAACCAACTCCTCCTGTTTCCCACCCTACCCCCTCAATTAATCCTACACCTTGCTCCTCACCTCCCCGCCACCCCTCTTCTCTCCCTACCCTCATTCCTAGTGTCGCCTCTTCAGAAGTTGCTGGGGAATGTAGCCAGCGGGCTTCTGGGACGCGCAAAATTGGTGAAGAAATTTGTGGAGGTGTCATGGCCGAGGCCATTACAGGTATGTGTGCACGAGCACACGGGTCAAGGGACCCAGAACAGGTCAGTACGTTGGGTGGCAGACCTACGTTTGAGATGACAGTTGAAGGTGTGAGATTGACAGTTTTTGTGGACACCGGAAGTCAAGCAACTCTCATTAAAAAGTCAGCCTTCAGCACACTTAAAGAGACACGCCTTAAGTGTTGTGGGAAGCATTTAACAGCAGTGAATGGCCAATATATTAATATCTTGGGCTAGGCTACTCTTAATTTTGAAGTGGGTAAGGGGGGAAGCTTACCCACACAACTGCACGATTGTCGAGAATCTTGCATTCCCGGGTCAGGTTTTATTGGGAATTGATTTTCTGGGACGAGTTAACTTTTCTTTGTCTTCTCAAGAGGGAGCAAGGAAGTGCAGATTGAAGTTGCGCCAGGTAGTTTATCCCATTAAAATGGTAGATCATCCACCAGTAATTGCTTCCATTAGCAAGAAACAGAAGTACAACATTCACTACCCTAAGTTGTTGTTTAAGTCTCTTCCAGACACAAATAAGAAATCATGTGTGTTACATGCCTTGGTGAAACAATGTTGCCCACCCCATTCAGTTAAATTCATTAAAGTATCAGTGGGACGACACATTGCACCAGGTACCACCCTTCAGGTGGCTGGGAGATGTGACAGGATGTTGATCCCTCATCATTTGATCACAGTGCTTGATAAAGGTGCCCTTATTCCAGTTCTCAATCTCTCACACAAAACCTATCATTTCAGGGCAGGTGATAGGGTGTCTCATGCTATAATTAGAGAAAATACAGGAATTTTTCAGCACCAAATCCAGGAGGAGATGCCAGCCACCACAGCACAATGTAGTGCGCTGAATGTTACAGATAGTAGTACACATGGGAAACACAAGACCGAGACAGGAAAAAGTAGTAATACTCAGGAAGTTGATAAGTTAATCTCGACTCTGGATTTGCAACATGTGCAACAGTCAGATAGGAAACTTTTGAGAGGGATTTTACGTAAATTCCCTAGACTGTTTGCAACAGAAGACGATCAAATTGGGCTTCTGGATAGGATCGAGCATGTTATTCCTACAGGCGATGATCCTCCGATTTACACCCGCCAATGAAGGCTTCTGGAACGGGTGAAGGAAGTAATTAGGGATGAGTGTCAGAAGATGTTGAGACAGAATGTGATAGAGCCTAGTACATCACAATGGTTGTCGCCAGTAGTGTTGGTACGTAAACCGGATGGTAGTTATAGGTTTTGCGTTGACTACCGAAAGATCAACGAAATTACTGAAGGTGATGTGTATCCTTTGCCACGGATACAAGAAATAATAGATCAGTTTGGGGCAGCAAAATACTTTTCCACTCTGGATGCGAAATCTGCGTGTTGGGCCATCCCAGTCGCTGAGAAGGATAGAGAGAAGACCGCCTTCTCTGATAGGGTTCATACTTATCAATTCAAGCGGATGCCTTTCAGGTTAAAGACAGCGCCTTCATCATTTCAGAGGGCAATCAATTACATATTAAACCCAGTCTTGGGAAGGCACTCATTAGCGTACCTGGATGATGTGGTTATCAACTCCAGGACGTTTGATGAGCACTTACGAGATTTGACAGAGACGTTGACACTGTTAGATAAGGCAGGGTTCAAACTTAACGTGAGTAAGTGCTCTCTGGCATCTCAGAAATTCAAGTTTCTGGGATTCCAGGTGAGCACAGATGGTATCCGACCTAACCCCGACTCCTGTCGTGCCATTGCTGACATGCCTACCCCTAAGACAGCAAAGGATGTTCGAAGGTTTCTTGGGGCAGCCGGATATTTCTGTCGCTACATTGAGGGTTTTGCAAGTACAACAGCACCGTTAACTGAGCTCACTAAGAAAAATGTTAAATTCATTTGGAAACCCGAGGATGATAACGCTTATGCAAAATTGAAAAGACAACTCATTACAAACCCAGTTTTGGCAGTACCTGATTTTGATAAGGAGTGGGAAGTACACACTGACCCCAGTGGCATAGCTATTAGTGGGTGCTTAATGCAACGTGATAATGACAATCTTCCTCACCCAATAGCATATTTCAGCAGGAAGGTTAAGGGTCCGGAGGTTCGCTATTCTGCAACGGATAGGGAGGCTTTGGCTGTGGTAGAAAGTGTCAGGTACTTTGAACCGTATGTTTTCCAACGTCACTTTGTCATTTATACAGATCACAGAGCTTTAACTCATATTTTTAAGAAAAGAACTAAGTGCCCTCGCATGTCATGCTGGTCTCATGAACTAGCTGCTCACTCATTCCAAATACTTTACAAGCCTGGTCCATCACATGTTCTACCAGAGACCTTGAGTAGAAACATTGCTACTATTAACGTAAATCTTAATATTGAAAATATTTCCAGCAAAAAAATGCGAGAATTCCAGATGAACGAACCAAGGTGGAAGGAAATTATTGAACATTTGGAGGGAGGAAAATATCCGTCGAAGAAACGTAATTTGGCAATTCATGATTTTGAAATGAGGGATGGGGTCTTATTTTATGTAAACGGACAGAAGGATCGTGCAGTTTTTCAGCTGGTTATCCCAGAGGTATTGAACAAGTCAGCATTAAAACTCGCACATGCGTCTAAGATTGCAGGTCATCCGGGGATTTTTAAAACTCACATGAAAGCCAAGTCGCTCTTTTTCTTCCCCGGTATGTTAACAGAGGTCATTAACTTCGTTAAGTCCTGTGGTCACTGCCAGAGGAGGAAAGGTACCCTTAAGGTACAAGCTCCATTGCAAGAATTCCCAGAAATTTTGGAACCTTTAGATCGGGTGGGGGCTGATCTGATTGATCTGCATCACAGTCATTCAGGAAACTGTTACGTATTGGTGTTGGTAGACCACCTTTCCAGGTACACCACACTGATTGCATTTCCTCAGAAAGATTCACGAACTGTTGCAAAGGCGTTCTTAGATAGGTTCGTCACTGTATTCGGTCCCCCTAAAGTGTTAGTTTCTGACCGAGATCAGGAATTTAATGGGAATATTTTTAGAGAAGTATGTAAAATTGTAGAAGCCACTTCAGCAATCACTACGGCTTATTGCTCTCAGGCTAACGGTATGACAGAACGGACGAACCGGTCAGTTAAAGATATGCTTGCAATTCTTGCAGAGCATGATGCGAATGCGTGGGACGAACAACTCCCCTATGTCCAGCTGGCTCTGAACACTGCCATCCATCAGTCCATTAACACCCAACCCCTTTTGCTGTTCACAGGTCAGTCATGTAATTTCCCATCAGGTCTGCTTAACAGACAGAACATTGTATATGGGGAAGATTACCCATCAGAAGTTTTAAATAAGATGAAAAATGCATGGAGAATTATAGCTAGGGCTTCCAAGACAGCACGAGACCGCAATGCTCAACATTATGACAAAAAGGTACGACCTCTTGAGTTGAAAGACGGGAGTCTTGTGTTGAGAGTTAATGAGGCGGCTCCTGCCAATCAAAGTAGGAAACTTGCACCTAGATGGCGGGGCCCTTACCGAGTAATTGAAAGAAAAGGCCCTGTTAATTTTGTTATTAAAGGTATTTTTGAAGACCAAGTTGAGAGAACGATTCATATTAATAAATTAAAACCAAATCACGGGAGGGAGGAACTAGAGTTGCCTTTAGCAAGTCTAATTCCTGACCTGTCTAATGATCCAAGTGCTGAGTCAGATGATGAGGATGACCTTCTGTCAAGTCTCGTCAGTAGTCAAGTTCAATCTTGTCACCCCATGGTAACAAGGACGCGAGCTGTACAGTAAATTGTTAACGATCTCCCCCTAGTCAGGTTTAGTAAGTTCATAATATTTATCCTGTAGAGGCAATGGTGTGTATTTACTGATGTGCATGACTCAGGTAGCATACTTGCCTTGCTCTGGGGTTTCCAACTTCCTATACCTCAGAGTAATATCCATGCTTCCGCCATTTGTTGTTGACTGTTTTTCTCAGGTCTGAGGGTACACCAGTTCTAGCCTCCCAGTCACACGTGAACCAAGGATCGAGATCAGCAGGTCTGTGGATGACCCACCTGGCTGATAAGATCGGGGTCTGAGGCACGTTACATAAAGTCCTCCCCCTTGTACCCGGTAACTCGTCAATTGGTTATCCGGAAGGGGTGACTGTTGTACAGTCACCTGGCCGACACCTCCCGTCACTAACGAGGTTGTCCCAGTCCAGCCATGCTGTCTTCACGGAGCAAAGTCCAGTCACCATCACGCCATGGGCTAGCTGTCTCAAAGTCACCAACCAAGCCCACCAGCCGCGTAGTCAAGACTGCGGGAAAAACTGCAAGTGGAAGACGAGTGGTCTACGAAGAAGAACGCTAATTGCAACGACTTGTCAGCTCTCTCAAAAACTGCGGTTGCGTCGTATGTGGAAACCAAGATGGAACGCGGTGGTCTCGGGTACGAACAACACTACCCCTACAGAGTGCTGCTGAATCGCCAGATGAGGTACAACCCTGTACCTCGGCCCAAGCTCAGCTGCACGAGGGGTTGCACGGAAGGTGTACCGGCCCAGTAGTACCGGGATAACAAGTAAACGCCGGTAGATGACGTCGCCCAGGAGCTGAGGCAGGGCCCACCTGTCCTGTCACCATGCCATCCTCTTCAACGCTACTCGAACCTCACTACCAACGTGAGACATCGTGACACGTCGAAGCTGTGCTCTACTGTAGCAGCCATGGTTAACAACAATCCATCAGGACTGTATGGGAGCAATAAGAAGAGGTGAACCCGGGTTCCTGTTAGCGGGGTCCACCTGAGCTGACAGCCGCCAGCTGTCACTCAGGTCAGGTGCGGGTAGTAAGAGACCCCCTGTACTGTCCGTAGTTGGCCGAGGCCGGAAATTGAACTTCCAGATGACCAGGATCTTCAAGCAACATGAGGTAGTTGCCGGAATCTACAGCAACGAGATGTCACCAGGAAAGAACTATAGAACTTCTTTATAGAAAAGTTTAATATAAAATAAATTATAGTAATATAATAAACGGTGTTATCTCGGAACAATTAGTTCAACTTTCAATTTCCCATCTCATAGTAAAACACCTACACACCTTCGGAAAGTTCTCTGGACAGTGTTAAATGGACAGTGTTAAATAAACTAGAGGGTTCAGTTCATGAACCGATTATGTGCCTCTGTATCCTTTACACCACCGCCCACGGGATGGGTATGGGGTGCATAATAAAGAAAGAAATTGAAAGAAATTGAGTGTTAAATGTTGAAAGCTAGAGCTAGTGAAATAGAGAAATAAATCTAGAAAGTGAACATTTAGAAAATTGTTATTAGAAAATTACCCTGTCTCTAGATAAGTTGTATGAGTGAACTGATTTCAGAACCATCTAGTAGGGTCTTTAGAAACGTTGATCAGTGGGGAACTTTATCTAGATTTTTCGAGATCCTAGATACTGACATTTATATATATTTTTTTATTTTTTTGTGGTTTACTGAACAATAAGGGTGCGGTACACAGTCTGGAAAAAGTGTTCACCCGCTGTTGTTGTAGAATTGAGTATGAAATCTAGGATATTAGGAGTTTGAGAAACTCATATCCAGTGTGTTGTTGTTGGTTAAGAGACATGTCTGTGGACATTGATTTTTTTTTTAATAAAAATATTTTTGTGTATTTTCTTTAGATTTTAAGGATCTGGATACACTGCGGTGAGCAGTTGCCACAAGTGTGGAGTGGAACACTAGGTCCCTGAGAGGTAGTGTTCCTCTATTTTTATATAATTTTTTAATGACATTGATTTTTTTTAATGTTTCTATGAGATGTGCTGTGATGTGTTTGATCTTTATTCCAGGTAGAATACTGGGATAGCTGAAGGCTATCGGCTGATTTTAGCAAGTTGGTAGTTGTTAGGTTTGGATTTTTCCAGTTATTTTTTACTATATCCACACAGGTATAGGATGTTTTGTCTTCCAGGTAGTTGGAAGGGTACAGGGCTGCATCCAAGTGGACAGCCAGGATTATAGGGACGGTCTCTGTCCTTATGTTTTATGTATTATTACTGTGTTTGTAATGTATGCATACATGCTAGGGCACACCTTTTGGGGGTGTCATTATTTGTTTTGGAGGATTGTATGGAATTAGTTAAGTTTAGATAATTATTTCTGTTGTTTTGAGGCATTGGGTCATTTATTGTTGAGTTAAATGTTGCTTTTGGAGTTAATGATTATAATAGGGCAGGATTTCTGGATAAGAAAAGTGTGCTCTAAACTTCTTTACACAAATTTCTTAATTTCCGAAGATGGGGAGTTGTAATTTTTTTTTTATTTATATAAGTATACAAACAATCACAAACAATAACATAGGAACAAACCCGTACAATAATGAATACAATAATAACAATAGAAACAACAGAAACAAGTGGATCAACGGTAAATAAGAAGAGTACAAAAATTAACAATAACAAATAATAACAAAACACAGTAACACAAAACTGAATAAGCGGTGAGCAAAAGTAACAATACATGGAAAACCAAAAAAGTGCAAACCTAGCACAAGGCAACAAAGGCCAAGCAGTATACATACATAAAAAACACATAACATGGCAAGAAAAAATATGTACATATTTATAAAAGTACAATACAAAACAAGAACACAAAAAAACCTGTACACAGCAAGTATACCGAGGAAGGAACAGTACACAAGAACAAAAATTGTACAACAAACAATAACAGGAACAATACAAACAATAGTATTAACAGTGAGTAGTAACATGATAACAGTACAATAACAAACACATAACAGGAACCGCAAAACAAACAAGCGGGGAGCAAATTAAAAACACATCAAATCAAAGGGCCAAATAGTACAGGGAAATAATTGCTAAAACATTACACAGAAATAATAGGCCAAACAATACAAAACCACTGAGCAACACAGAACACGGCAAAGAAAAGGACATGAAAAGATAACAATTAACACACCTGGAGCTAAGAGACTTAAAACAGACACAGACATAGAGAACCACGTGCACAAAACCACACCAACCACACACACAGAAGAACAAAAAGAGTATAGGACCATACTTTCGCTACCAAGGAATACAATATACACTAAATGAGAAGAAAGTATGTACACACACACTAAACACACCCTAAATAACAAAACAAACACACTCATACCCACCCACACCACAACCGCACACCACACAGCATCCATGCACACAACATAATGGGTCACAGGCCAAAGCGAAACACGGCTACAAAATGAATAGTAGAAATCAGTACAACAGAAAAAAAAAACCAGGCCCACACAGAAGCCAAAACCCCCCAAACCACACACCCACACTCATACGGACATAACACGAACACACAAGAGCAGCCAAAGTGAAAGACTCGTGCTACAAAACAGGAAACCCCGAAACAGCACCTAACAGGCACACGCAGGAGCCTGGAATAAACACCTACGCACACACAAACGCAGGCACAAACACAGCCAGACATACACACCGAGGCATAAAGACAGAATTACAGAAACACCCCCAACCTCAATGACTACACATATTTTTCAGGGTACTCCTGCACCGGAAAGCGCAGGCAATAAGCCTCCCATATCGCCATCAGAACATCAGATACCGGACGCCCAGGAGAGTCACACGGCCGAATCATGAAATCCGGCACCCCACTAAAAAATTTCTTCACCCGAGGAACCCAAATGGTAGAAGGGTCACACGGGATAGGACGCACCCGGAAATCATAACTAACCGTCAAAGAACCCGACTCCTCCAACACTACCTTGGCGGGCGATAAGAGAGGGAGGGGCACCTTCCCAGAGAGCCGAGCATCGGGAATCGCACCGGAAACCGCACGAGACGGCTCACAGGGCTGCGCACAGGGGGATCCGCAGTCGCACCGGGGCCCCCACTCCCATGAACAGGAGCAGAGGCCCTCCGACGCCCATCCTTCTTCAAGATCACGACGAGGTCACGGTCACACGGGGTAACCTCCCACGGAGGGGAGCCAACAGCAGAAGGCGAAGGGCTTAACACAGGATGCAATGCAGAGCCTGCCACTGCATCCTCATCCATGGCATCACACTCATCCGCCAACGCACGAGGGGGGGACACAATCCGGGAACGCTTCGGAACAGGTCGGCGGTCATCCGAACTATCGCCCCCTACAGGAGGCACCCGAGAAGGGCCAGCGGCGGGGCGCCCCACATCCGGGAGCGCACGACTACGCAGAAGGGCATCCTCAACCAGGGAAGACGTCAGCAAACGGGAGGTATCCAGGGAGGGCGACGGTACATGCAGAAGAGAAGAGGTACTCTTCAACGATGAAACCCCCAGAGGCGACAAGGCAGAGGACGCGGGTGGAGATACACCCTCCACCGCACTGTCAGCCCCGGGAGGCACATGGCCCCAGCAGGGGACGCAGGCACCACCTTCATATCAGTAGTATAAAGTACGCCAAATCGGCGCCGTTTTGCTTTTTTCAACGGCGCCAACTTGGCGTACCCGTTTTTAGTTGCCCCAGTGAGATTGGACGGCTCCGACTTGGCGTACCTGTTTTTAGTTGCCCCAGTGAGATTGGACGGCTCCCACTTGGCGTACCTGTTTTTAGTTACCCCAGTGAGATTCAACGGCTCCGACTTGGCGTACCCGTTTTTAGTTGCCCCAGTGAGATTGGACGGCTCCGACTTGGCGTACCTGTTTTTAGTTGCCCCAGTGAGATTGGACGGCTCCCACTTGGCGTACCTGTTTTTAGTTACCCCAGTGAGATTCAACGGCTCCGACTTGGCGTACCCGTTTTTAGTTGCCCCAGTGAGATTGGACGGCTCCGACTTGGCGTACCCGTTTTTAGTTGCCCCAGTGAGATTGGACGGCTCCGACTTGGCGTACCCGTTTTTAGTTGCCCCAGTGAGATTTGACGGACATGACTTGGCATACCCATTTTTAGTTGCCCCAGTAAGATTTGACGGGCACGACTTGGCATACCCGTTTTTAGTTACCCCAGTGAGATTTGACGGACACGACTTGGCATACCCATTTTTAGTTGCCCCAGTGAGATTTGACGGACACGACTTGGCATACCCATTTTTAGTTACCCCGGTGACCCATGCACAGACATCGCTAATGGTCAGTGACATCACCAGCAAGCCGCTCAGTGTTCCTGTACAGGGGCGTTCAAGGGGATTAAAAAGCCGGTCTATGAGTCATGTGTTTTTTCGTTACAACAATGACCCTGAAACCTAATGCAACATACCATCATCCCTAGTCTATTTTAAATTTCATATTTACTTCCAACCATCGCCCATTACATGTAACAAAGGAGGAGCAACACAGAGCATGAACTACCATGTATCTCAGCGTTCATCCCTGTAACCGAACCAGTATTTACCCAGGTCTTTTTTCCTAAATGTAAAATGTATCCAATTCCCATTCTTTCATTCTTTCATGCTCTGTCTAGTGTTGATAATTTTAATAGCCTATTAATATCCCCCTTTGTCATGTCCATTCATTCGCAGCTCTATCATGTCACATCTATTTCTTCGCCTTTCTGGAGAATGTAATTTAAGCTTTGTCGATCTTTTCTTCAGAGATTGCTTATTGAGCATAGGACAAATAAAAATGAAAACCTACTATCATCCATTTGTATGAAAACAGTCCCCTGCCAGGCATGGTGACTTCAATGCGATTTCAGTACTAATCCAATATTGCTTCATAACGCATAAATATATATGTATGTACATAAATATATATGCACGTACATAAATATATATGCACATCTCACATTCGCTCAAAAACATGCCTCCCCTACACCTTACTGTAGCATATAACAAATTCAAATATTCATTCAGTAAAAGCAAGTCTCTCATGTTTTAAAATAAAGGCCTTCTGCAGTCACCTTCTTTTCTGACGTCATCATCCCTAATGCGCTGTAAGCTACCCAATGAGCTCCCAGCCAACGTGCTAATGCGGTCCTATAGGAGGTTCACACATAAGTGTGAACTCTTAATCGCTCCCAATACCTCACCTATACTCTGTGCTTCACCAGAGTCGATATTCAGCTACAATAGCTTATATTTTCGCTCATTGCTCCTATTTTTCTGTTATTCATAAACCCGATCAAACCATCCTAACCTAACCTAACCTAACTTATTATTATTATTTATAACAATCAAGTACATTCTACAGACCAGTTGCTGTCATTGTTTAGTGACATCACAAAAAGCGATCTCAGGTATAGGGATGAGGTATTGTTTGCCATTAGCATGTAAGTGTCAAGGGATCACAGCACCTGATTTTTCAAACTATGTGTGACGTCACCAGATGACCAATGCGGCCTTTAGCGTCCTACTGGCATGTGAATTTGATGTTATTATTCAAAATGGCTAGACTAACCATCCCCACCTAACCTAATCAGTGGTTTAAGAATATGCATTTTAATTAGCCACAAATGTAATCATCATTCGGTAATAAGTGCAAAAGTATAAGAGCAACCCAAATGTCATACCGCAATTTTTTTGCAGAATCGTACATCTGGCAGCATAGCAGGTGCTGAACATAAGAATAAAGGTAACTGCAGAAGTCCTATTGGCCCATACGAGGCAGCTCCTATATATTTCCACCCAATCTCATTCATATTCATGTCCACCTTATGCTTAAAACAACCAAGGGATCCCACTTAAAGTATTAGTTTACAATAATAGCTTTAATAAATAGCTCTCATTCTAGTTTTATACACAACAGTAATTATGAAACCCTATAGCTAGATATCGTACTATAAGCCACAAGTAGTTACCACACATCTGGCAGCACAGCGGATTAGTAGCTGTGTTCATAGACTAGTCAACTGTCCTCACATCTATCAAATAGCTATTCAAATGTCGCACCTCAATTCTTCCATCTAGCAACTCAGCTGGATGCTAACCACTATATTCATAGGCTAATCATTTCTACACCTCAAAAAATCCTAGTCTTGCTACGAAAATCAGGTAACTTGTTTCTAAACAAACACTCGCAAATACATGCATACACACCTACACATACTTCACATCCTATACATTCATAGAGAATAGCCTAGTTTTTTGCCACCATTTCCCCATTAATCAGATGTAATTTATGCCACACAGAAAATACAGCATTTACACACCAAATATATCATTTATGCACAAAATATAATATTTACACTCAAAATATACCATCACACAAAAATATAACATTTACATACAAAATATGACAGTTGCACACACAAAAATATACCATTTACACAATATTGCATGTACACACAGAGTATGACATTTACACAAAGTATGGTATCTGCACAAATATAACAAAGTCTTATGCATTTAGACAATCAAAAATGCGCTTTCACTAAAAATACACAATTACACATACATAATTTTCACATAATACCCACACATTGTCTCATAAACCAAATACACTTACACCATTAAGATATATTTTTTCAGATTACAGAGCTTGCACAAAATACACAATTTGCACACAAAAATACAGTTGCACCAGTTCCACTTCAGCAAATTAAAAACACAACTTGCATAAATGCACTATTAGCACAAAAATTATTATAAAACATGGACAATTATCACACAATTTGTGTAATTATTATACATCTTTGCACAATTAATACAAGAAAACTTGCTATATAATTACTCAACTTGCACAATGACAATCAATGCACAAAGGTATAAATAAAACAATTCGTCCATATGCAATTACACAACATGCGCAATTAATACACAACTTTCACAAATATTACACATCTTTCATAATTATTACACAACTTGCACAAATACATATCTAGCACAAATACGTACAATACATTCCTACCCCAAATATGAAAATACACAACTAGCATAAATACACGATTTACACAAATACAATTGCGACATTTACACAACTTGCTCAAAAATAAAATCAATACACAATTGAACAATACATAACTAGCGCATATTCATTAAATACACAACTACACCATTTCCACAAATACACATACAAACACATATACAATTAATACACAACTTGCACAAACCAACACACAATTTATGGAAATAATCAATACATAATTGCAATAATCATACAACTTTTGCAAAATGCAAAATCTACACAATTAATACACGAGTATATTAATTGTGCTATATATGTACAAATACTAACACAACCAACTAGGTCAAACAATACACAATTTGCATGATATTTTTTCTAGGTATATTTAGGACATGAATTATAATATGTTAGTTTAACCAACTCCCCCAAAGTTGGAATTTTACATATAAAAATGGTACATAGACTCCCGATCACTCTATATAAAACACATCATTCTCCATAATATTTCAACATTATTAATGCTAAACTATTCATCTAACATATGTCCATTGTTTTTTAATGTCTTAATAATACCTTCCTTGTTACATCCTCTCCAATCAGACCACCCATATTTATTTATGCAAACCATCTAACTGACTTATACTACACAAATTTGCCTAAATTGAACCTAGCAAAGCTGAACTAACTAAATATGAGCATCCCATATCCTCACATACAAGCCTATGTCGCCTCTGTCCAACATTACATGAGTTGGCCATATAGCTCGAACCTCAAATAGGAAAATTTACACTATTCATAAACATGCTAGTTCATAACCCTAAGATATTATATATCCTTTCCTACACGACCTCACCTAACTGACCTAGCATATCCAAACCTAGACTTAGTTCAAGTTGGTAAAATTTGAGCTATGCAACCTAAATTCGACCTAATTTAAGACAATTCTCACCAAATATATCCAAATGTTGTGTATCACATCACTGCCAAAGCCCATTTTTACCTACATTTTTTCCAATT
>WNGS01000543.1:21327892-21329016 GCA_020271785.1 Procambarus virginalis | reverse complement strand
TGTTTTTCCTGATCACACTTATATGTGTCACTTACCTCCAGAGACTACATCTTTAACACTTTCGCTCACCCCCGCGCGCCACCTCTCAACTGTGCGTAGTGGGTCCCGGCGTGTCACGGGAGCGCGTTAATTCCGTAAAGTGTATACTCTCTTCAACTTTGTCACCTCAATTCGTTCTACGAGATTAAATTTGGTATCATTGTGTTCGCAATAGAATTCTCTACAGCACTAAATGCATATAAACTCCAAAAGCCTGGCTAATTACCCGCAGCAAACAGAGAAAGTGCGAAGGTTTACCCAGGAGCGCGCGAAAGCGATAAAATGTTTTCACTATTTTCACTCTGGTCACCTCAATTTTCGTCCTAGGTCTTTCATTTTGGTCTCAATGGGTTCGCAATAAAATTCTCTAGAGGAACAATAGCATATAAAATAAAAAACCTGGTCACGCTCCAACCGCCGACGAGTTGAAGACGGGCCACATTAGCCGCGAGTGAGCGCCCAGACGCCTTCCAGCTAAACTCCCAATTCCTGCCCGCAAATGTTTGTACTATTGTGTGTTGAACACGACATAGGCGTGTAGGAAGACATAGGCACGCATTTTAAAACCAGTCCCAAAAAATAGGATAAAAAACCTGATTTTTGGCGATTATTTAAAGTGGATGACGCAATGCTGCGTCATGCCCGGAAGCACCGCCAGTAAACAGATGACGCAATGCTGCGTCATGCCCGAGCGAAAGTGTTACAGCGGAGCTTTATGCTCTTCTCTATGCTCTTCGTCTCCTGCTTTCTCGTTGTCAGTCTTCCTTTGTGGTTGTTGTTGACTCTCGTAGTGCCCTCATGGCTCTCGGGTCCTTTAATCCGGTTCATCCAGTAGTTGTCATGATCCAGCATTGGCTGTTTCTTGTTCACAGTATGTTTAAGTCAGTTGAGTTTTGTTGGGTTCCCAGCCATATTGGTGTGTCTTTAAATGAGAGTGCGGATGCTGCCGCCAAGGAAGCTGTCTGCTCTTGTCCCATCTCTCGTAAAGGTATTCCATATTCCGACTTTTACCCGGTTATCCATTCCTCTATCCTTACCGTTGGCAGGCTTCTTGGTCGTCTGTTACTGGTAACAAACTCCGTACT
>WNGS01000543.1:21317892-21322892 GCA_020271785.1 Procambarus virginalis | reverse complement strand
AGACCGATTTATCCCCATTCGGTGCTGCTGGTGATCACACAAATGAGGACGAGGAGACTGGTAGCATGGTGATAAGTGAAGGTTCTGGTGCAGGTGTTACCCCAGCTTGTGCCCAGGACCTTGATGTGGATGTTCTGCCAGATTCGTGTAATGGGGGTAACAAGGTCGTGCATACAGCTCAAGATGTGGTGGTACATGTGGTCAAGATATTGTGACTGTGGAGGTGCATCCGGTGGGAGATCTTGTGGACGATGGAGGCATGTCGGAATTGAAGAAGATTGTGGAGCAGTGGTGTCCTGCACCTCAGGTGGAGGGCAGTGTGGACAGCTTTCATGGCCCACATGCGATGGACAGCAAATTCTTCGAGGGTTCTTTGCCGTACGTGCAGAAGCGACGGAAGATGGAGGACAAGGTGTCCATGTCGGTAGTGATGGTAAAAGGAGGATCAGGTGTGTATGGAACGAGGTGGTGAGGCATTGTAAGCCTCGGGTTCCCAGGTGGACGACATTGTTCAGAACCGGTTGTATGTTCCTATTGGTGGGGATGTGATGCAGTGGGGAGTGGGGTGTGGTTGAGTCTGAGGCTCATTGTGAGTCTGGTGATGCTTTGGAGGGAGTATTGCAGAAGGGGCATGTGACCCCAGTGCTTGGGGGATCTGGTTCACAAGGAGTGTTTGTGATGTGGGATGTTATTAAGGTTTCCGCTCTTGTTCCTTTGTTGGGAGTTGTTAAAAATTTGGCTAGTGTTTGATGTTTGATGTAACTCTGAATTCTGGTTCTCGGGTCGATAGATCGTATATAGATCGGTGACAGTGTGTTGTTAGCTCCCATATTATGATCCCAGTTTAGTTCTCAGTTCATTGTATGATTGTTGCTAAGGTAGAGGTTCGGAGTCAGGTTCGAGTAGGGGAAAGGTGGCGGAAACTCAACTGTAGTTTGTTACAGTGTGAGGAAGTTGTTCATCAGATTAGGGTTTTCTGGGAGTCATTGGTGCACAAGTAACGGGTGTTTCCCTATCTTTTGAACTGATAGAATTGGTGTAAGAACGTGTATAAAAAAGTGTTTATTTCTCTGGCGAAGACGAGGGCTGCAGAAAGTTCGTCCTATTGAATTTGTTGCAACTCATGTTAGCCTCACTTGCAACAAATTAAATTTACTTGTTAGTGAATTGCGAGTTCGTCAGGTTTATGGAGATTTCTAAGTGCAAAAAATATTTTTAGATTGTGTGATAAGATAGCGGAAGGGATATGATTTCGATCAGGTGTGGAGGAATGGGTGAATGGGGAACAGTTTTCTCGGTTTATGCTCCAGAAAGAGAAAACCGCATACAGTTAACTCGCTCGCAAAATATACAGGTTCAGTTTTATTCAATATAGATTGCGTATTTTCGTACGTTTGTGAAGATAAAGAAATACTATAAGTATGTGATAGCCCTAAGGGAATTTCAGGGGGTCTTCCTAAGTTATTGCTCTCAGGTCTTGTCACATGTTGATAACCAGGCTTTGTCATGTGAGGTAGAGGGCAGTGAGGTTTGGAATGCGGTTAGTATCTTGAAAAGACATATGGCTCCTGGTTGTGATAGACTTGCGGCTGAATTCTACATTTGTTTTGGGAATGTGATTGGTGACGATTTTGTGCAAGATGTTGCCTTGGGCACGAATGGCTTGCCAAGTCCCAGTCGCTTCGGATTGTGTGGATTTTACCGAAGTCAGGTGAGTTGAGACGTTTTCTAATTGGCATCCGATTACCTTTCTGAATCAGGACTATAACATTATATGCAAATTATTGGGAATAGATTTCGGACAGTATGTGTTAGGTGTATTTCTCGAGAGAAGTTTTTTTTAGTCCGTGGCCGATCAATTGTTCGCTGCAACTACTTAGTTACACCCGAATGTCGTCACATGGAACGTAAGTCATAGTAAGTTCTCCAGAGCTGGGTGTAGTGTGTGTGTCTGTGACTTAAGACAATGTTTGTGTGATAGTGTGCGAGTCAGGAAGAGTGGTGGACCCTTGGGCGTCTAGCCTGCGCCTCCTGACCCGGTGTCATGGCAACCAGACATACCAACCTACTTTCTGCTATGCTTGATATTCCAAGTGATTTCCAAGCAATGGAACCTAAATCCGTCGGTGAGGAAAATGTTGCTGCTCGAAGTGTGTTGCAGTCAAACGATGAAATAGAATTAGATGTAAATTTGGATAGTGACTGTGGGTGGCAACTGCAACAATCACGGAGAGTAAGAAAAAATTCTAGGCGTTCAGACTCTGCTGATGGGGAGGAGATAGTAGGCAATGATGAGTGTAAAGGGGAAACCCGTATGAAGAATGTGGAGGTGGGCGGTAGGGTACCCACACAGCAAGGGGAACGCCCACCCAGGCCTCCTCTTGTTCCCCGAGCTGATTATGTGTGCCTGACATTCCCAGCTGGAACAACCACCTAAGCTAAGCTTGTATAGTTCCAACAACTTTCTAATGACTTCCTCAGAACATTACTAGATTTAGTCCGACCTTGAGTAACATCTACATCTATGTGTCTCGTAAACAAGAAGATATCACTCAACTGGTTGAAGGTAAGATCGGTAATGTTGTTTTTACTAGAAAAGACGTCATCAATCGCCCTAAAAAATGTAAGGAGTATCTTTGTTACCAGTTTTCCCTAAGAGTTTCCTGTTAATTGAGCTTCTAATCATGAACAGGTATACAAGGGAAGAGGGATATATATATATATATATATATATTAAATATGACCGAAAAAGTAAGATTAATAATTCTAACACGAATTTTCTCGATCTTCCTTATGTTTCTTTTTACTGTCGACGGTAAATGAAAAATCAATTCTCCAAAATTAATTTTTATTTCTAGTCTGACGCGACGCTTGAGTGCGTTTTGTAAAACTTATTACATTTTCAAAGACTTAAGTTTACACACACACAACTTATAACTGAATGTTGTTGTTGTTTGGGTCTTTTATACCTGCATTTGGGTGAGGTGATGCAATACAATAGAAAGGTGAAAACAAACTTTCAACAAAACACAGAACACGGAACAATAAGTATAAGTTAAAGGGCAGACTTGTAACTGCAGACGGCCTATTGGACCATATTTCTTGATGCTTCTATATTGGAGCGGAGTCTTGAAGTGGGTAGAATATAGTTGTGCATTAATTGGCTGTTGATTGCTGGTGTTGACTTCTTGATGTGTAGTGCCTCGAAGATGTCAAGCCGCCTGCTGTCGCTGTATCTATCAATGATTTCTGTGTTGTTTGCTAAGATTTCTCTGGTGATGGCTTGGTTGTGGGAAGAGATTATATGTTCCTTAATGGAGCCCTGTTGCTTATGCATCGTTAAACGCCTGGAAAGAGATGTTGTTGTCTTGCCTATATACTGAGTTTTTTGAGGCTTACAGTCCCCAAGAGGGCATTGAAGGCATAGACGACGTTGGTCTCTTTCAGAGCATTCTGCTCAGTGTCTGGAGAGTTTCTCATGAGTAGGCTGGCCGTTTTTTTTTTTTTTTTTTTTTTTTTTTTTTGAGATATATACAAGAGTTGTTACTCTTGTATATATTTATATTACTCTTGTTACTCTTGTTTTCTTGGTTTTATAGTAAATCGTCAGTTGTATCTTCTGATTTTTGTCTGTAGGGATCTGCAGGTATAAAAGACCCAAACAACAACAGCATTCAGTTATAAATTGTGTGTGTGCAAACTAAAGTCTTTGAAAATGTAATAAGTTTTACGAAACGCGCTCAAGTGTCGCATCAGACTAGAAATAAAAATGAATTTTGGAGAATTGATTTTTCATTTACCGTCGACAGTAAAAAGAAACATAAGGAAGATCGAGAAAATTCGTGTTAGAATTATTAATCTTACTTTTTCGGTCATATTTAATAACATATGTCTGCAGGAAAGACTGCTACCAAAATATACTAATATATATATATATATATATATATATATATATATATATATATATATATATATATATATATAGTATATTTTGGTAGCAGTCTTTCCTGCAGACATATGTTATTAAATATGACCGAAAAAGTAAGATTAATAATTCTAACACGAATTTTCTCTATTTCTTATGATTCTTTTCACTGTCGATGGTAATTGAAAAATCAGTTCTCCAAAATTCATTTTTATTTCTAGTCTGACGCGACGCTTGAACGCGTTTCGTAATAACTTATTACATTTTCAAAGACTTTTAGTTTACACACACACAACTATAACCTGCAAACACTAAAGAGTTCTCACTATGCTATGATTTAACCAACTTTCATTTTCTATTCTATACCCGCATTTTGGGTGACGATTTACTATAAAACCAAAACAACGGCCAGCCTACTCATGAGAAACTCTCCAGACACAAAGCATAACGCTTTAAAAGAGACCAACATCGTCTATGCATTCAAATGCCCTCTTGGGGATTGTAAGCCTCAAAAAACTCAGTATATAGGCATGACAACATCATCTCTTTCCAGGCGATTAACAATGCATAAGAAACAGGGCTTCATTAAGGAACATATAATCTCTTCCCACAACCAGACCATCACCAGAGAAATCTTAGCAAACAACACAGAAATCATCGATAGATACAGCGATAGCAGGCGGCTTGACATCTGCAAGGCACTACGCATCAAGAAGTCAACACCAGCAATCAACAGCCAATTAATGCACAGCTATATTCTACCCACTTCAAGACTCCGCTCCAATATAGATGCATCAAGAAATATGGGCCAATAGGCCCTCTGCAGTTACTTCCATTCGTACCTTCAATTTACCCAAATTAATACCCCCAATATTTCGTGTTCTGTCCTGCGTTGAAAGTTTTGTTCACCTCATCCAAAACTGTTGTAACATCTCACCTCACCCAAAATGCAGGTATAAAATAGAAAAAGAAAGCTGTTTAAATCATAGCATAGTGAGAACTCTGTTTAGTGTTTGCAGGTTATAGTTGTGTGTGTGTGTATTGACTTGTGTTACTGTCTGCTATTACATGATCT
>WNGS01000543.1:21249948-21317867 GCA_020271785.1 Procambarus virginalis | reverse complement strand
AACTAAAGTCTTTGAAATGTAATAAGTTATTACGAAACCGTTCAAGCGTCGCGCCAGAATAGAAATAATAATGAATTTTGAGAATTGATTTTCAATTACCATCACAGTGAATATATATATATATACATACAGTGGTACCTCGATAACGATCGCCCCAAAAGCGAACATTTTGGGTAACGACGGCCTGATCGGCGTCAAATCGTCCCGTATGACGAACGTTGGTTTGAGTAACGTCAACACCACAGGGTGGGGTCGCACTGCTTCTTGCACATTCTTAGACGCCTCCGGCGATGCACATAAACTATGTTGTCCTTGTTTAAAGATGCTATGATGCTGGGATATAAAAGGGTGACTGCTGAGATGTTACAAGCATTGACGTTTTTGTAGAAAAAAAGAAATGAAATGTCTGATATACAACAAATGTCAAAAAGGTTCGTTCGGTGTTCGGCAGGTCGGCTGCTCCATTATAACAATCTTTCTTTTTCAAATGTGTTCCATTTTTTTGTATTTTGATTTATGCTCAATAATGGAGCAGCCTACCTTACATATACACTCAACAAACCATTATGAAATTTTCATTTCTTCAAATGTGTCAATGTTTATTGCATTTGTCTTATAGCAAAGGTTCGTTCAGTGGTCGGCAGGTAGGCTGCTCCATGTTTCTTACATACAAAAACGTAAATAATAAAAAAATGAAGAATTTGAAAACCAGTACAAATGTCAAAAAGGTTCGGTCGGTGGTCTACAGGTCGGCTGCTCCATTGTTCTTAAAAAAAAACGAAAAATAAAAGAACTGTTGAAACAATTTGAAAAATGACAAATGCCATAAAGGTTCGTTCAGTGTTTGTCGGGTTGGATGCTCCTTATTGCGAATGTAAGTTGACAAATACAAACACAATGGAAGCACATTGTTGAAACAAAGAAAGATTGTCATAAGGAGCAGCCTACACAACAAAAACTGAACGAACCTTGTCTGCTATACGAATAGTGAAAGACAAGGGCGTGCTGGTGGGTTAGTACGAAGCTTGCTGACCAACCTTTTGTGGCACAGCCCTTTGGCTCCCAAAACACCTTCCGACCCGGTGTTGAAAGACCGCGCTCAGTTGGTGCAATTCAGACCCTATTGTTTCGAAGAACATAAGGGTTATAACATTGGTGAAGCTAGGCGAACAAGGGCTTAACACAACGGTCGAGTGCCAGTGATATAGCCAGCCCTAGGGATGATACAGCGAGCATATCCAGTTGTAGCTCTGAGCCCCCCCTTGCCATCTCTACTTATATAGACGATACATAGATGAATCGTTTTCTGCATTCAGTTATGATTGCATCTGATACAAGTAGCACAGATGAACAGTGTTAGCGGCTCACATGGTGGTGTTTTTCCTTAGATATTTTCAAGAATACCGGAATCTCTTCCTGACTGATCGGACACTCTTTGAGGCTAGCTGACTCTCTTTCTGACTGATGGACACTCTTTTGAGGCTAGCTGAATCTCTTCCTGTGTGGGGACCTTACAAAGCCATCTTTTCAAGACTACCTTACAAATTGAGCTTTTCCGATAATCGTTTCAATACTACCTTATGCTTTACAAGCTGGGCTACATACAACCTACAAGTACTAAACCCAAGGGTGTACGCGAGTGCATTATTTGCAAGCACACAGAATGATGAAACAGGAAACAAAAATCTATCTGGTGCTGGTTGCAAGGAGAGCAAAGTCGCGCTGTGTACCATGGACTACTTCGTTTACTATTACTCACCTCCAAAGTACTGAGTGTGGAATACAGTGTGTTACTGTGTAAATAGTATGTGGAAACACTAGGTACATATTGTAATTTTAGTGAATTTTTACCACGTAATATTGTGACAATAAACATTTATTGTGGACACATTACTGACAACATGTATCACATTTCCATGGAAAATTATGAACATTCTACTGTATACATATTGTAAAGGTCACAACTATGCATCAATATAAGATAAAAAACAAATAAAAACGCATTGGAAATACAATAGAAAAAAATATTTGAAATATATTTGTGGCAACCCGCGGTGCTTGAATGGCCTGCGCGACCGTGTCGGGGAGCTTCACACACGGGCGACTAGCAGTGATGACGTCACAGCTCACCTTGTCCACGCCCTCACAGCCAAATTAAGTTGAATTTGGTAATTATTTTTACATAGAAATGCTCAGGGAAGATAATTTATCATTTTACAAAGAAAATTATATTTTGGGGAACATTTGATGTCATGCACACTGGGGGAATTTCAAAATAAACACAGTGCATCACACTGGTTAAATGGGGACACTCGTTTTGTATGATGTCCGTTTCACATGACAAACATGGAACGGATTAAATTCGTTACTCGAGGTACCACTGCATATATATATATATATATATATATATATATATATATATATATATATATATATATATATATATATATAATATATTTGTGACGGTAAAGTAGTGGAGTATGGTGGGTCGTCAGTTTCCCACTGGCAGATGTTAAGGCCGGGACACATAATATAAAAAAAGTAAAAAAAAAGGAAAAAAAAAGAATGACTGTGTGTTTGATAATCTGTGGTAAGGTAAGAGACTAAATACAATAATATACACAATGCTCTTTAATAACACTAAGAAAAAAATTGAAATAAAGGCAAATCTGGCTGAAGGGTGCAGAACAACAGTGGAAAAATAACTGAACATAAACTGAATTACAATTAAAGGGAGGAGGAGTGACAAGTAAATAATATTAGTGCTGGGAATATATGCGCTAGCTATAAACCTCTATTTGATCACACGAGGTGAGTCAAACTAGGTGTTCACAGCAGGAGCACAAGATATATTCTGACTGGTAGGGCTGCTAGGGGACTCCAACATTGACTGGCGAGGAATGGGATTGGCGTGGAGCGGGAGTGGTGTGTTGTGAACGGCCAATCAAAATGCCGGACGGCCACAAGTCGATAGTTTGGCTGGGAGCAGCAGTTGGCAGTCGACCAGGTGTGCAGAAGTGGGGGGAAGGAGGGAGTTGCAGGTGCGTGTGGCTGTCTTGATATATACGATAAGCCACTGTAAAAGGTATCTTGAATCTTGTAGAGAACGGGATGAAGGAAGGAAATAGCAGGCTTAAATCTCTGATAAGAGATTATCGTCACAAACTCTCCCCAATGCTTGCGGTTCTGGTAGAGTGACGTTCACGAGAGGTAGAGTGGGAGGTGGAGCTGCCTCTACTCCATGCACTTTGGAGAGGGCGTCAGCGATGATTTTATCAGTCCCCTTGATGTAACAGATCTATAAATTGAAGCCTTGAAGATATAAAGCCCATCACAGCAGACAGTTGGTTATTAAATTGGGCTTGATGTAGGAATCTCAGGGGGTTGTGGTCCAAATAGATAGTAGTGGACCTACCACCTTGCAGATATGGTGCAAAGTTGTTTGTAAGCCCTCAGAGGACGATGGGGAGGAGTGCCTTCTCTATAGTACTGTAAAGGTCAGATACACCGGGAATTTTGACAATAACTTTGTTAGTGTGTGAGAATGTAGTAGAGTGTCTTGGTGCAAGATGCCTCTGACCTGATTGATGTTAGACTCCAGGCAAGTAAGGTAATGAACAATTGCTGGGCCCCTTGCAAAGATTCATTGACCTCACCGTCCTGTGAGATTGTGTGGTTGCGTGATGGACTGGTGTCAATAAGTGATTGAGTGATTGCTTTGTTTGGGCGTGACTGGTAAAGTGTATCCTGGTCACTCCTTCATTTATGTAACTGATATAGTCCCTATGGTTGGTGAACTTGTGTCTAGTGGCGAACACACCACAAAGAGGTACTATTGGGACACCAATTGTTTTTCCCAACGATAACATCAATAGCAATTCTGTAGTCTCTCATAGTGTTCAGTCCTAGTATGATGTCTCCTGGGGGAACCGAATATTATCAACTAGGAAACATGTCATGGCGAGCGATCTGTCATCAACTATTACTTTTCAACTTCACCCCAACACTGCAGTCATTCCACCAGAAACTCCACTAAGGTTGGGGAGAGAAGGCGAGCGTACGGCATGTCTGTCGTGTATGTCATGCAAGGCAGCTTGTTTGATGATGTTGACTCTAGCTCCTGTGTTTATGAAAATTTTAACTGGTCGACCTTTCAGAGTGGCTGTAATCAGAGGTCCTTCTGTGTCTTTGTAAGGCATGTTATTATGAGACTGGTGTGGTCGACGTGGTGTCTGGAGCACATGACTGTGTGTGCTGTCAGCATGTAGGTAGTGTAGGGTATCCTCCTCTGCTAATACACTAAACCTGTTATGGGTAAGCACTGAGCATGCAGGGAGGTCATCTCGCTACCCTACGTCATGATGTTGACGAAGGCTGCTATGCCTTCCTCCCTGATTGGGAGCCATAGGTCTGGTCTGGGTGTCTGTAGGTCTGGTCTGTTATCTCATGATGGTCGTAGCGCTGTTTGTTATCCGCGAGTCACAGTGTCCGTCAGTGTTGTGATTGTCTATTGTCGTGAACCTAACATGGGCAGTAGGTCGGGTTGCAGGAGCACGTGCATGGCTCAGTCTGCGCTGGTTAAGGGTTACAGCATGCGATTGGTTATTGGCAGGAGGAGCAGGGCTATAGCAGTTAGCTTGGTGAGGAGCAGGGCTATAATGGTTAGCTTGGTGAGGAGGAGCAGGGCTATTGTGATTAGCTTGGCGAGGAGCAAGTCCATAGTGGTTAGCTTGGTTATTACCGTTGTGAGCGCGACAGTCAGCAATGTCATGGCCAGGCATCTGGTGGTAAGAGCAGAACGGTGCAGGAGCAGCTCGGCAGTCTTATGTGTCATGTCCAGGTCTGCGGTGAAATGTTCAACAAGGACGGTTGTGATAGTTAGTTTGGCCTGCATTGTTAAGTCTGGCATGCAGATGGTAACGAGTATTGTTTGATGTGCATTCTGCCTTATGATGACCTGGTTTGCCACAGTTAAAGCATCCTGGCTATCGCGAGCATGGAGGATACTGAGGAGAGTTAGTCTTGGAGTATGACCTTGGGCTATATGAGGGTGGAGCATGAATCAACCAACCAACCTAGCATGAATCTGAACGTTACTAGGGAAAGAACTCGTGACAACATTCACAGGGTTATGGGGATTGTTTGCACTGAAAACGACAGAGTGCTGGGCAGAGACCCGGTTCTTAGCCTCTCAGTAGAATCTACCATCTCATCCATTAATTCCAAAATAGTATTGTTTGGACCAAAGTCCTTAGCTTCTATGTCCTTCAATAAGGCCTCGGGAACATGACGCTGCATGGCACCAAACGTCTGTAGCCAACACACATTGTCTATGGTGAGGCTTCCCTGTGCTTCCCATCTAGAACCCTAAAGCTTGTCGAAAATCCGATACCATTTACTAATATCACATTCAACAGGCAGAAATATTGCTGCGTTGTATACACAAGTTAACCCATAGAAAATGCAACTTGTAGTGGAACTTTCCGTCTATAGAAAACGGGATATCATTACCACATACTATTATAATTCACCAGCTATTGTGTTGGGAATTATTCTTAAATACATTGTCTTTGGACTTTTACTATCATAAAAACATCTTATTTTAATTAACTTAATTATTAGTAGCAAAATAGAGTAAATTGACCCTTCTATCAAGTTACTGACATCTCTACAAAGTGAGGGGGCGTCAGGAGGTAGGAGGGTTAACCATTGTTTAAGACCAGAGGCGCTCGGGAGTAAAAGGCTCCTGTAATTTCTCTTGGACGAAGTGTTATGGAAACCAAAGGTCTGCCATCGTCAACACGCTGTCAACAATCACAAGGAAGTGTTCTGCCGAAACCCATTTATCTAATCATGTTGACCATTAATGTCTGTAGATAGGGCGAGCCGGTTAGAATGCTAACAGCCTCTTAATAAAAGGTAATTAAGTCTTGGTCTTTATGGTTCAATGTACAGTGTTTTCTCTGATATAGCTGTCATATATTAGGATTCTGGCTTCATAGCTAGCGCCCTTTTGACAGGTCAAGACGAGGAAGCATGCTTTGTGTATCAGTTACCAGGGTGATGGAAGCTACCTCACACGAGGAAAATTGGTGTCTATATCCTAGTTATACCTGGTGGACTAAGGCCTGCTGTACAATAAGATAAGGAACCTCTTCAATGTTTAACAATATATGTAGTTTAATACTGTAGTTTGATTGGCTGCATATATATAAATTCAATATAACCCCCCCCTAATGTGCAAGGATCGATTTGTGAGATTATTGCAGAAATACAGTCCACGTGACATCATACAAATTGCTATCGAATATATAAATTAACGTGAATATAAATTCTATATAATTCATATAAATTAAATATAAATCTCACAGGTCGGTTCCACAAAGCTGATTTCGGTGAACTATGTAGTTTATCTAGGCGTCTGCCAAAAACATTGTGTGTCTCATCAGGACGCATTGCTGCATAAGCTATTTGGCGAGCAATGCCAAAGAGTTCAAGATCGACAGCTGATGAATATCTCTTATGAAAGATTTTTTAAAGTCGTCCCACTTAGTCACAATTTTCTTTAAGTCGTATGGTTCTGCCACGAGATGTACATCTCAGGTTTTATAGTCAAGGAAAGACGACGTCATACTGATGTAATCTGCATCTGTGACAGCAGTACCCTTGGCCTGTACTCTAACTTTCTACACTAGAGAACCAAGATTCCAGGAGGGCTGGATCCTTGCCACTAAATGGGCGTATGTCAACAGACTGGGTAAGAACCGTTACGGTACTCGAGTTAACACCTGCTGTATTTGAGGTGTGAGCCATGTTCGATACTGAGTCGCTGCTGGCTGAAGAGGAAATAGAATCGAAGCTACCGGGAGATGAGAGCAATCGCGTATTCTCGGGCAATTCACTGGCTAGCAGCTCTAAGTTACTCTCAGAGAGTAAGCGAGTCCAGAAACCGTAGGAGTACTTGTGCAAACGAGGCTTAAGTAAATATTGGTTGTCCATAAGTTCAAAGAGTTTATATTGTGCCCATAATGGTCAACAGTTCGACTCTATCAAACGATTAACAAAGGGTACTTAACTAGAGCTGAAGGCCGCTGGGGCTGCAATCCATTCAACGAGATAGGAATGATCAGGTCGTGGCAGGTCCGGCGTCGTGCTGCGGCGTCGGGAGGCGGCAGGAGACGTCAGGCCAGGTGTCGGGCGGAGTCAGGCAGGGCAAGAGGCAATGAGGCACTGTGAGTCACGGCAAGTCGCGGTGAGACAGCTGTGGGCACGAGGTGGGTGAGTCAGCTGTGGGCGTGTTCTGAGTGAGCCAGACACGGCGGGGCGCGCGTGATACCCAGGGTGGCAGTGTGGCACACTGTATATTCAGTGATGTCAATCATGACAATGTCTATGTCACTGGTGTCACTAGTGAGGTCACACACGGCGAGTTGTTATGTTGCCTGGCTGCTATGCTTCAGCTGCTGTGATATGCCGTAGCTGCTGTGCTGCATATGCATCAGATAGCTGGGCCGGGAGTTGGAGTTTGTCGGCTGATCCCACTAAGCTGCCAACAGTATTAATTGCTGTTTGGTTGGTGTTGCAGCTCTCTTGTAATGGGGAGGGATGTAGAACAAACAGCTAGGGCCTTTTCTTCTTTATTAAACAAAATATATTATTTACTGGGCCACGAGCTAGCTATCGAGTGTGTGTGCAGCGCCGCTGCTCAAGATGGTGTGCTTGTTGGAGTGTAGTCACACTTGGAGAAGATGCACATCTGCGTGCAGTGTTGATGCTGCTTGTGGGGAATTTCCTAACACGTATTTCTTAGAATTATTATTAGATTTATTGAGTGGACTGTATTAAAATTGGGTTACTTGTTAGGCGTTTCCACTTCTACAAAATTTTGGGGGTAGATTTAATAATGCTAAATCTACCTGGTAATTTGAATATACATGAAAATTTAAATAGAATTAATTAAATGAATTAGTAAGTAGGCTACTAGTGATTAGTTATATGATATCTTCGGCTTAGCTGGTCTGAAGATTTCCTCCTAGACCAGCAAGAACACAGGAATATACATCAGGTGGGTTATGCAGTAAATGTTGACCTCGTGGCCACTGAATAATGTACTCCAGCCCTGAACTCCAACGTGTTGAAACTGGTAGGATAATTCACCTCGTCGCCACTGTAGATCTACCGGGGAATTACAATGTACTAGTTGCAACAGCCTACTATATTGACGTTATAACATAGGAAATGATATCTAATTAAATTGAAAGTGGTTTACTGTTTTTTTTGTTAATCATGCCTCGTAACCCGGTTTGAATTCTAATGTTAAGAACTCAAAACAAGAGAAATAAAATTATATGACTGGGAAAAGTCCTTTCATGTTTGGAGAATGCGACAGCTTGATACTTGGTAATCAGTTCAACAGCACGACTCTGCTGCTCAATTTGCAAGTCCGTCTCTCACCCTAGGTGTTGCTCGACTGCCTTGTGTGGTGCGGTGTCCCCCCCTCTCATCAGTTGGTAGTCACGGCATGAATTTTCGGTGCAAATTTACGTATGAGAGGAGGTAAATATTAATTTATATGTGAACTTATTATTCTCAATTACTATGTACATTGCTTAAACTCTATCTAAGATAATAATCACAAATGAAAGCAGATTGAAGACGGAGTTTCTGTCAAATGCTCGGCAAAGGAATAGTCACCGCAAACATGTGGCGGCTGATGCAATCACCCCTCAAGGTGGAACACAGGCACCAAGGTTGTGGTCTTCTTGTAAACTCTTCCATTTACAACTAAACAGTGTGAAGCAGGTTGATGATTACTCACCGACAACATGACTACAGTTCACATGCATCACTGGTGATGATCAGAGTAAGTGGAGTGTAATAACTGTTGATCAGCTGATCATTGTGTTATATATCATCATGTGTAAGTATCCACTTAGGGAACTGAAACGAAAATTCCGGGCGTGTTTGTTTCATAAAAGTGGATATTTATCCATAACCGAAGCACATATTTGTTGTGATTATTCTTGCTTCACATGTCCAGTGTGAGAGTTGAATCTAAATTTATTGCTTGAATAAGTGCTTGCAAAATCTAACTTCGTTGTTTGATATGCAAAGTGTGTCAAGTTGGCTATCTATGAGTTCCTCCCCACATGAGGAATCCAAAGAGGTAATAAATTTTGGCCTGAGTCATCTGGATTTGTTGCAATTGAGTTGCAACAGCTCCAAAACCCAGCCTGAGGTACCGGTACCAAGGAGGGAAAATTGTACCTACATGGTGGTAGTGAGACGCTGTGGAACTACGCATGATGTCACGAAGTGCCTACGAGCCACTACCAAAGAGATGAGTTTCTCAGAAAAGGCGCGAGAGGCCTATGGCTGGGATTGGTCAACAAGTGATGACCTCACAGAATCCTGGCCCGGCATTCGGACTCTAGAACTTGTCAGGGGAAACTAGGTTAGCCCCTCAGAGCTCCGGGCAAGTGAGTTTCAACCTAAGTCAGGAGGCACAGTATTCTTTGTAACCAAGAAAGAAACCAGACCTGAATCACTGGTGAATTTTGCGGTGCAATTGGATTATACATTGTACTGGAAGATTGTTAATTACGATACAACAACTCGTTTGAGGACACGCCGAAACCACACGTGTCGTATGTAAAGTACAAGCAGTGTGGATAACTGTGTGAGGAGAATCACGGGTGATTTCACAGGGAGCACAGAGAGAGGTGAAATCTGGAATAACCGGTGTAGTCTTTACCAGTGTAACCAGTGTACTCTCTACCAGTGTACTCTTTACCGATATACTCTTTACCGATGTAACTGGTGTACTCTCTACGGGGGAAGTCTCGTAGCGTATCTTGATTCACAGTGGTAAGACTCAGTGACACATGAAGTCTCAGAGATAGTGATTGTCAGTTCAGCAGTAAAGCACCTTTAGCGACAATGAATTGTGAAATATGCCAACAAGAAGTGTGAAAAGCTTTGGTGATATTGAACAAGTGGTGGATATATGTGGTGGATATGTGGTGGATATATGTGGTGGATATATGTGGTGGATATATGTGGTGGATATATGTGGTGGATATATCAGGTTTGAGAGGAGGTGAGGAGGCATCCCTCACCTGGGGTGTATAATCACCTAGTTGTACTCACCTAGTTGTGAGTGTACGTGCATGCATTATACAGTCACGTGGGACGGGAAGTGAGTAGTGTGAAATGGATGTGGGCCGTTTCTTTTCTCACAAAGTGGGGCTTATTGTACCATAATTCTAAAGGCTGTTTCGTGAGGGTGGTAATTTACGCTAGAGCCATCATTGATGGTCATGTCAAGGTGATTGACCAGCTCACATAGTGCAAACAAAGTACTCCTGGATTTACCTTATCATCTGAAAAGCTAGAGGCTCGATCCTGATTCAACACTGAGGTGGATACAGTGTTGGGTTCCCTCACTTACAGCTACAGTTTTACTGGACGTCTGGAGATGCCTGGAACTTTCCCGATAGTGTGAATGAAATGGATGAATGTAAGTACATAACCCGGGTGATTTAATTGTTGTGTTGTTCACATACTCGTTTTGGTGATCAGTAATCAACAAATCTGGAATCGATGAGAGTATATCTCGCAACGAGCTATCTCCATGTTTTGATTCAATGAGATTGTGAAAGTTTTAAACTCTCAGCTCAGGGAGAAGTGACAGGTCTTAACCTTTAGAGTGTTGTCTCACTGGTGGAGTGACCGACCACGTGTATATGTGTGAACAATGTTATACATATTTCATATAGGATTTGTTACCATCTGTTACAGGAAGTGTTGGGATGGATTAATTAATACGATCGTCTTAGTGTCATGTAAGTTAGTGGTGTGATTAGCAGCTGTCTCAGTGGTACCCTTAATATTATATATTTGTGTGTATTATCTATCTCATTGTGTTGTTGTCTTATCAACTGACACCTTGTTATTGTTTCATCTGTGTGATAAAACGATACTAAGATATTAAAATTATTATAATTATTGAAGTATTGATTATCTTTCATTAACTGTCTGAGTGACAGTATGATTAGCATCAATTAATTTTTGACCAAACGACACACTAGAAGATGAAAATACGATGACGTTTCAGTCCATCCTGGACCATTATCAAATCCATTTTGATCGACTTGTTCACAGGTCTGTATCCAGGATATCTTTTTCTGTCTACCTCAAACCCATACATAGTGGCATGTATATATATACTTCTTTTCCTACCATCCTCCTTTTGTTAAGAAGTGTCCTCGTCTCTCTCTTCCTCCGCGCTCTACGCATCAGTTTACCTCAGTTTCTTGATTCTGAAATTTCCTTTATTTACACATCTTTTTCTAGTCTTGGTTACCCCTCACACTTTATCAACTGTGCCTATTCTCAAGCTAAACATAATTTCCTTTGTCCTAAACCTGCTTCCAACACTACTAGCACTGCGCTTTGCATTCCCTTTATATCTGAACTCAAAACTCTTACTAATACTCCTCGTCCTCTTGACATAAAGCTCGCCTTTCGAGAACCTAACACTCTTGGTACTAGTCTGGTTCACACTTCTCCTCCTGCTTCTAACGCTGCTGGTGTCTACTCTATTTCCTATTTGTTTTGTCTTCTCCAATACGTTGGTGAAACTGGCCGTACACTAAATGACAGACTCAAGGAACACACAAAAGAAGTGTTAAGTCTGCAGACGCAAACAATGCTCTCCTCTGTCATGTCAGGATTCTGATTATCCTATTGATTGGTTTTCTGAAATAACCTTTCCTGCCTCTACACAGATGACATTTTGTCGAATTGGTTCTGATACAAAACCTAGCCAACATGAACCTCAGTCCTTGCTTTGTTGCTGTTGATTTTTCCCTTTCACAGTACATACTCAAATGTTTTAAACTTTCTGACAATTGTGACCTAACATTGGACTATCCATCCTTTTTTTCTTTTTGTTTTCTTTCTTTTCTTTTTCTCATGGTATCGCCATCTTCATTGGAGTGTGGATTGGCGATTTCAGCGCAATCTGTGGGTCGGCACTGCAGTTCCCCGGATATTGAACGCTACGTGGAAAACGCCATCTATTGGTGGTGGTGTGACAGTGACAAATGGCTCTGGTTTCCTGACCTAATCAGTGAGAGAGGTTTCCATGGATGACCTCTGGTGGATGGCGTGTCACAATCAACACCATCTGTTGTGCTACAGAGCATAATGTCAACTCCCAGGCTAATGAGTGTTACCTCATGGTTTCCCCAGTGTACCGTACATCTAACTGATGACGTTTTATGTCCACAGAAGTGGACATAAAAACGTGTGGAGGCAGTGGTACTGAGGAAGGCAGTTTACCTTGGGTAGTCCACGTACTCTCAGCTTGGTCCTGGAAGAAGACTGAGTAAGCGACCTTCGACCTGGGCAGTGTATTTGGCTTAGGAGAGTAATGGATGACAGTGGAGTGCCTATCGTGAAGTGCTGCCAGCAGACTGCTAGAGGCTTCTGCCAGGGGTTAGCTACCCCTGTATATGGTTGTTTGAGACTCCTGCCAGCGTGTTGCTGAAGTCCTCTGCCAGTGAGTAGCTGGAGAGTGAAAAGTGGGGTGTAGGCACCTCGTGAGACTGTGTCCGTGGACAGGCCCACGTAAAAGGTGAATTCGCCAGTATTTGCCACTAAGAGTGGACAAGGTACTGGATGTTGGAAACACTTAAGTTGGTGAACACTGCAAATACTTGTGTCCTGCGTGAAAGTGATACTACTGTATATAAGTGTGGTAATAGTAAATTTTTATATATTTAAAAGTGACGGTAAATACATTGGTGAAAGAATAGTGTCTGGTTTATCCCTCCCCACTTTTATTCTTTATTGCACTATACAGCCAGTTCTTGAAAGCATACTACCGACTTGGGGTCGGATACTATAAAAGAGGTTATAACATCAAGAACCCGGTTCCTGGTCCATAGTGACCATAACACTTTTTCTTACGTTCCCATTTTTACTCCCATTACCCCTTTCACCCTATCCCATCCGTACCTTTTGCCTTGCCCTTAACATCTTCTAAGGTTTCCTCCTCCTCACCTCTTTCTTGCCTTATGCCCGTGCCGCCCTCGTCTCATCACAGATACTATTTCAAATACCTCCATTTTTTCATAGATTAAAGAGAAAATCAAGAAGAAAATACTTCCAACTATCAAAAGTCGCCACAGAGCCAAAATAGCAGAAGGAAGATCCACTGCGATTTAGTACGAATAAGCCACTGATTACTACCCTTTTAAGCCTGACAAAAAGATATCCAGAGACATTACAGTAGCCATACACAGACTAAGACTTGGTTACAAGTGCTGCTGGGAAATAATAAACTCAATAGTTAAAGATTGTCATGTCTGTGGAACAGAAGCAGAGGCACCCTATTGCACTACTTACTGGAATGTGAAGCTACTGAAGCCCTGCGCATCAAACTCAACATTAATCCAACGACAGCAGCTGCATTAGATGCACATTCCGCAGTGACTACAGTGATTAGAAAAGCAGTTGAAGAATGGGACTCACTAATGAGCATTCTGCTTCTACATCCACCACCAAGATAATGTTATTAAAACAAGACTAAAACCAGTGCACTAAAACAGAAGCGAAAAAGAAACAGGGAAAAAGGAGGAAACCCCACCTCCATTTAAAACATTGACCTAAATATCACAGTAACAAATTTATTGCGAATAACCGAACTCAATTACTGGCTCACCATAACCCGTACTACATGGACATTTCATTCTGAGTAGCTAAAATTAAAACAACAACAATGTCTTATTACAAGCAACTTGATAATGCTCCAGGACGGACCGAAACGTAGTCGTTTTTTCATCTTCTAGTGTGTGGCTTGATCGACATTCTTCAGCCACGTTAATGTGACTCGTCTTCTGCATAAATTAATTCAGTGTTAATTGATTCATTGTAATTTAGTGGCTTGATGACATTGTTAAAGTAAATTAATTATTTGTTGTGGTTATGTCTAAGTGACATTGTTCTTTTGCATTCATTTATGTGTGTTAATTTCTTGTTGTTGAAGCGTTTTGATACTGCCAGTAGTGAATTTAGTAATTGCCAAGAGTGTTCACGAACATAAGAATAAAGGTAACTGCAGTAAGCTAATTGGCCCATTTGAGGAAACTCCTATTTATAACCACCCAATCCCACTCATATACATGTCGAAGCCACGTTTTGAAATAATCAAGGGACCCCAACTCCACCACATTACACAGTAACGTGGTGGAGGTGGGGTTCCACAAAGTCAACAACCTGTTACCAAACCAATGTTTACCCAGGTCTTTCCTAAATCAAAACTTATCCAATTTATACTCATTGTTTTATGTTCTGTCTTGTGTTAATACGTTTAATACCCTATTAATATCCCATTTGTTATGACCTTTCATCCACTTGTACATCTCTACCATGTCACCCCTAATTCTTCGTCTTCCTAGAGAATGTAATTTACGCTTTGTCAGTCTTTCTTCGTATGACAGGTTTCTAATTTGGGGGATTACCTTTGTCATCCTACGCTGGACGCATTCTAGTGAATTTATATCCATTCTATAGTACGGCCAACAAAACTGAAATGCTTAATCGAAATAGGGCCTAACCATAGCAAGATATAGCTGACAAATAACACCAGATGTCTTATCAGTATCACTTCAATTAATAAATCCCGGTGTTCTATTTGCCTTATTACTAACATTTATGCATTGATTTTTTTGCTTTTTAAACTTTTACTAATCATAATTCCCATACCCCTTTTGCAATCCCAACACCATCCAGCTCGTATCTTGTAACTCATTACCTAGCCTCAAAACCTGACATTTGGCAGCATTAAACTGCATCTGCCAATCTCTTGACCATTTCAATACCCTATTTGAACCATCTTGAAGTGATAGTGAATCTTTTTCCGAGTTTATTTCCCTCTCGTTTTTTGTATCATAGGCAAATTTGCAAATATTGCTGCTCAAACCTGAATCTAAATCCTTTAAATATATGGTGAATAACAGAGATCCCAGGACAGAACCTTGAGGCACTTCACTTACAACGTTTTCCCACTCTGACTTAATCCCATTTATACTAACTCTGTTTCATTTGGTATAGCCATACCCTAATCCAACTTGATATAGTACCGTCAATACCACGAGCCTCTATCTCTTTAATCAGTCTTTCACGTGGCACTGTATTAAAAGCTTTGCTAAAGTAAAGATACACAACATCACAATCCTTACCACTATCAACTGCCTCAACTTAACTGGAATAAAATGATTGCAAATTTGTTAAACATGAATAGCCATTTGTAAAACCATGTTGTGGATCATTCATTAATTTATGGTTTTCAAGATGAAGATGAATGATATTTGCAATTATCGATTCAATTAATTTCCCACAATAGACGTTAAGCTAATTGGCCGATAGATTGACACAAATGATCTATCTCCTTTCTTGAAAATTGGAATCACAATAGCAACCTTCCACGACTCTGGGTCTCTGCCTGACTCTAATGATTTATTAAATATGGTACATAATGCATCATAAATCTCCTCTTTGCATTCTTTAAGCACTCTGGCAAACTCTTTGTCTGGCCTTGGGGATTTGTTTGGCTTGAGTTTCACTATTTGTTTAATGACATCTCCTTGGTAACTGGTAAACTAGTCAACCTGTCTTCTTCCCCACACACATAGACTTGTTCGGCTGAAGGCATAATATTAAGTTCCTCTTTAGTAAATACAGAGATAAAATATTGATTAAAAATACTACTCATCTCAAGCTATACGAACTTCATAGTTTCTTTTTGCCCTCCCTATCTCTTTTTTAACATTTCTAACCAGTTGGACGATTTCTTGTTCTAAACTGACTTCCTCATTCTTAATCCTTTTGTACCAAGCTCTTTCTACCAGTAAAGTTCTTCAGATCCTTCGTTATTCATTTCAGGTTATTATTTTTCGACCAATTAAATTTGGTATTCTACTTTCCTATGCTTGACTTAGAATATTTTGAAGTAAGTTATATTGTAAATCTACATCGAAGTCCTTTTTTACATTAAATTGACCATTGCTGGGTTCACGTCTTGCTCCAAGACCGGCCCACACCCCCTGTGCCCAGGACTTTTCAATCTATTTCACCCACAAAATTTCTTTGGCCATTAAAATCACCTTTTCAAAAATCTGACACTCTAACAGCATTTTCTCCTACAAATCCATTCCATTCTATGCTAAATCTGATTAATTTTTGATCACCGTACCCTAGCTCACTCCCTATTTCGATGTAATTAATATGTTTCCCTATTTTCCCGTCTTGACTCCTTAAAGTGTTGCTTAAGAAAACAATCGTCAATTAATTCTTGAAAATCTTCTGCTTCATTATTCCCTGTTCTGTTAATCCAGTTTATTTCACTAAAATTAGTCACTCATGGCATAAATTCTGTTTGATCTAGATGCACTAGATATTTCATCTCAGATGCTTTGCTTACGCCTTGTATATAAATAATAAATGAATAAATTTTTATTCAGGTAAGGTACATACATACAAGGTAAGATACAACGGTGATGGATTTATAGATAGAGCTAGTACATACAATGCCTAAAGTCACTATTACGCAAAGCGTTTCGCGCAGGAAAAATATTAAAGACTAAAACTTAATACTAATTGAGTTTAAAGTATAAAATGTGTTGAGAACAAATAAAAATAAGAAAGGGGGGTACATGGCTGAAAAAGCAGCACAAATAGATAGGTCGACAAACAGCGTTGTTTAAAAAAAACAGACATGGGTTGACAATAGAGGCATAAGGTAGGTTACACGGGAATTTATTAGGTAGTGCTTCGTTTTTATCTTAAACTGGTTGAGAGAGGTACAGTCTTTAACATGGTTGGGAAGGTCATTCCACATTTGGGTCCCTTGATTTGTAGAGCATTTCTAGTCTTGGAATATCAAAACTGTATTTGTTTCTGGTGTGGTGCTCATGGGTTCTGTTACAACCTTCAATGAAGCTTTTGAGGTCAGGATTGGCATTACAGTTCAGCGTTTAATATATATATAACACACGTGAGAGAATGTGCAGTGACTTAATATCTAATATATTCAGAGATTTGAGTAGGGGTACCGAGTGATGTCTGGGGCCAGAGTTGGATAATATTGTCCTAATAGCAGCTTTGTGTTGAGTAATTAGAGGACGTAAATGACTTTGGGTAGTAGAGCCCCAAGCACATATACCATAGTTGAGATATGGATAGATGAGGGAATAATAGTCACCAGCGCAGGGCGGGGTACATAATATCTGATCTTAGAGAGAATGCCAACATTTTTTGAAACTTTTTTTTTTATATATTTAGAATGTGTCCCTGGAAATTCAGCTTGTGGTCAATGAGAACGCCAAGGAATTTGCCTTCTATTTTGTTACAAATTTGGGTATTGTTTATTCTGAGATTTATTTGATTAGAGGATTTATTGCCAAACAGAATATAGAAAGTTTTGTCAATGTTAAGGGTGAGTTTGTTGGCAGTTAGCCAAAGATGGACTGTATTTAGCTCAGTATTTACTGTGGCATTTAGAGCAAGGGGGTCAGGACTGGAGCAAATGAAGGTTGTGTCGTCAGCAAATAGAATTGGTTTGAGGTGTTGGGAGGTATTTGGAAGGTCATTAATGTAGATGAGAAAGAGGAGAGGGCCAAGTATGCTGCCCTGAGGAACACCGATGTTGATGGGTAGGGTGGGAGAAATTGAATTATTCACAGAAACATACTGGAGCCTGTCAGTAAGGTAAGATTTGAGGTATTGCAGGGAGTGTCCTCTGACTCCATAAAGATGTAACATAACTTGAATATGTAATGGAACATATAACTCGTATTATAAGATTTCTAGCTTTTTGTTTAATTCTAGGGAAATAGTTTGTGTATGTGTGGCTCAATTTTGATTACCTCTTTGAGACTACTTTTCAAATTTTCCTTAAAATATATGGCTACTCCCCCTCCTCGTCTAATATATCTATCTGTGTGAAATAGTTTAAATCCGTTTATTTGATATTCAGCTAATAGTTCTCTGTTTTCTACATTCATCCATGTTTCGGTAAGTGCAATAATATCTATTGTTTCTGTGCAAACAAGAGCATTTAAATCGTTTATTTTGTTAGACTCCTACTGTTTGTGTAATATACTTTAAGTGAATTGTTATATCGAGGCCCTTCTCCTTCCCTGTTCATTTTGTCATTTTTTCCTCCATCAACGCATACGTTTATTGCCTTCTTTCTCCATGTCAGTTCTCCACACCTGTCAGTGTGGTGGGAATGGATTCCTGCTGTGAGGTGGTGTTGATAGTTGTTGAGGTCCCTGGAAACACAAACCGTAACTGTCTCTATTTTCCGCTTGTTACAACTTGTAATAAAGTTGTTACATCTTGGCTTAACGTGTTTATGACGTATTAGAACGTTGTTACAACTTGCTATATTGGTTGTTATAACTGCTTAGGAGGTCTTAAAAAAATTTCGAACGTTGTAGCAACGTCGTAGTTTCGGTGTGTTTGGCGGGGGTGACACTCTTGAGTAACATAATGAACGGGGTTACATGGATATATACGAGCCTTTGATTTCATTCCTCATTCTGCCCTCAAAGTTCAATTAAATTGTTACTTGATATTGTCATTAATTTGAGTTAGCTCGGGATCCAGCCCAGAGCCTTAAGCACTGAATACAATTTCGATGTGAGGTCCCATCCCCAACCTGCTAGATTTGCTTGCAAGTAAGTTGCAGAGCGAACAACCTAAGTGTGGAAGGTCCGGTATTGCTTGCACAGTAGAAGACCATCGTGGCCTTTATCTCCACCTGGAGTACCTGGACCTTGGCTTCTTGCTCACGCCTCCGGGGCGCATTCATTTGTTTGTCGCTTGGCTGTTGTGACTCCTGCAAGGTGACCTCTTGCTGCGTGGGGGCTACTGGTGTTGGTGCAGTTGCATGCATTTGCAGGTTGTTGCAGGGGCAACAATAACCAAGACAAACATTCGAATCCACGTCCCAACAACCGGTCTGTCACTCACTGTGGTTATTGGTACATATCTTGGGCACGTGTTTTGTGATATTGTGCATATTGTCTAATGTAAAGTTACCCTTTGTGAAAGTTAGGCTGGTCTTCACTCGATAGCCAGTTATTATGGAGCTGATGTTATAAGTATTCTTCCTGACAGGAGTGGAGTGTGTGGACGCTGCTGGGAAGGTGTCAGAGCCCACCCACTGCTTACTTGGGGACCACATAGTGCCAGAGAGCAGCGTTGAGTGCCAGGTGTCATGTAAGGAGGCGTGTGTCATCTCGTCGTGGTCAGCATGGACAGTATGTCCTACTCATCCGCCCTGCGGCCACTCCTCCGTCAGGACACGTCAACTTCTGGGTGAGTTTCCTTATGACTCCTGAACGATATATCATGTCCTCCGTGGCCACACCCCCCATCACGACACAAGTTTTGGCTTAGATGGTTTACACCAAGACGATAATGCTGAGACGGTCTACTGCAAGACAATAATGATAAATTTATTACTGACCTCATCAATGTTCCCACATCTAGGAGATTAATCTAAATATATAAATTCAACAATCTAGTCTACTGAATGGTATTTAGGACTTATGGTTGCTGGAAGTAAATAATAGCAATATGTTCTCCTAGAACCCTTGATGAGACAAGTGCTCCTTGGTGCTAGTGTCTTTGAGGGAGACCCAACAAGTGGTGGTGATGATGTGTTCATTTACCTCCAGGATGAATAAATTTCAGTCAGGTTGTAAAATTAAACCTTAATTGTATTTCAGCATGCACTGGTATCGTATATTTGTTTTGGCCTAGTCTTATAGTTCTGGTTTCTTGTCACATATTACTATACTTAAACAATGGCAGGAATGGTTGCTTTATAACTATTAAGGTAAATTTGTTACTGCGAAGTCTGTCACTAAATTTATTTTCAAACAATTGAAATGTATTACATATTGATTAACCTAGCTAGATATTTTTAATCAGTTGGCAAATATCTCTAACTTCTTTGAGGTCGTAAGTTCATAGTATAACGGGTCTGCATTGGAAAGAGGGTTATGACAAGGGCAAACAGTAAGGAAAAATAGATCCAAATTTTGTATGATAATCTCACCACACTCTCCTTGCTCATTATTTTTATAGTAATGCAGACCCGATGTTCAGTCTTGTATCTTAAGACTTTCTTAACCTGTTGGCGGGCTGAAGCACTGTAATGTTGTAGAGTACTGATGAAAGGTGTGGATATGTGGTAATGGAGGTCGTGGACTCTGTCGGCTGTATAATGGCATTGGTGTGGTCCACTCAGTCTACTTCACTGTATTACTACTCAGTTCTGGTATTATACTCTATATTGCACTTTCTACTTATAAACAAGGTGTCTTATTATGTTTATGTGATTTAGTTAACACACCACACTCAAGGTTCAAAGGGTGATAAACGGTTGGATATTACACAGCTTCACACACTGTGGTGTAGTCTTGGTGTTGAGAAGGACTAGCATACCGCTTGCCACTAGATGGCTTGCTTCAGGGCCCCCCCTCCCCTCTCAGCTCGTTGCTGCCGTGAAGGGGGCTTAGTGGGCGGCTGCCGGAGTGTGATGCTTCTTGGGACAGTCCTCTGTCCTTTTGTAGCCTTGTGCTCCTGCTGCTGTCCTCTCAAATTTTGCTGAGCACCTTTTCCTTTTCCTTCTGTTCGTTTTTCTCCCCCCTCTTCTCCTATCTCCTTGCCGTTTCCTGCCGACCTTTTGCTTGTTTTGGTTATTCCTTTGGACTTCCTCTATTTTGATGCCCGGGTGCTTGAGGAGGCATACTCTGGCACCTGCAGAACTGTAGTACCCAACGTCGAGAGCGAAGGGAACCTTTTATTGTAATCCCCCTTTTGTCACTGAACCCGATCTCGATGGACTGTCGGTCTTAAGTGGGCGTTTGTGGGGCGTATACTCACGACGCACCCCTGGGAGCCCCGGCATGATGGCGGGCGATAGCTTCTTGTTGGGTGTCCTGCCTCTAATTGTGGCTCCATGGTGGGTGTGGGGGCACATTCGTGAATGAATATTCCTTCTCGTAGCGACGATAAATACTGTTTCCCTGTTTCTGCTTTACCTTCTCAAGCTCGTGGGGTGGGCGACCAAGCCCCCGAGTCGGTCCGTGTTGGAAGACCGGGCTCTGTAGCCTCCGCTGCATTGGGCCCCGACCTTGCTCCTCCTTTGGCCTCTCTGACTCCTCCCCTCGGCTCCCTCCCTCCTCTGTGGTTGGGTCGAGCCCAAGCCCCCAGTGGTGACTACCTCGTCCCCTGGCGCGGCTCCATCTCTAGTGTAACTACTGCGCCTTTTAACCCTCTCTCTGGGGGTTCTCACCACCGTCCTCGTCACGGCCGCCCTCGCTCGATTCCTTCCTGTTCTGATACCTATCAAGCTTGTGTGGTCCCGCTTCATGGGCCAAATATTTGATCTCCTCCCTCTTGATTCTGCTCCTCCTGATGATTTCTCCCTCCATCGACATCTCGTTGATTCCGTGCATGCCTCTGTTACTTTCAACCCCTCTCTTCTCGGTACAAGTGTCGTTGCTGCTCCTTCTCAGGATGCTGCTTCCTGCTTGGCTGCCTTATCCTGCCTTGGCGAGACCCCTGTTCGGTTCTCAAAGAACGGTCAGTTGAATGCCAGTGTTGGCACTATTCTGCTCCCGCCCCATGTTGCGACCGGTGTTCGCGATCTGCGAGACTGCCACGACGATATTCGACATATCCTTGCTGCCCAAGGCCATTCTATTCTCCAGGTGGACACGTTTACTCGTCCCCCTCGTGGTAGTCGCCGAGTCAACCCCTTCGGGTTGTGAAGATTACCTTTGATGGTAGGACCCTTCCAATCTGTCATTCTTGCTGGTGCCAGGTGCTCTGTCCAGGAGTACATTTCTTCTCCTCGGCTCTGTAACAAGTGCTGGAGGTTTGGGCATGGTGCCCTCCGCTGCTCTGGGACTGTCTCTCTCTGTCCTTTGTGTGGTGGCGAAGGTCACTCTAAGTCGGAGTGCACTTCTCCCCAGGCTCGTTGCCTCAACTGCGGTGAGGCCCATCCTACCTTTTCCCGTGCGTGTGTCCATTACAAGATTGAGGCAGCCGGCCTCAACTTGAAGCACCGGGAGCGTTTATCTTTTCCTGAGGCGAGGCGCCAGGTTCGCCGGCTCCCGCCTTATGCTAATATCTCTTACGGTCGTGTGTTGCGCTCTTCTTCTCCTCGTCCTTCCCATCTTCCTCTGACTCACAACCGTTTCCGGGCCTTGGACCCTGATACGCCCACTGCCTCCCTCCTCTGTTCCTTTGAGTTCTGTCCCACAGGGTCCGCCTAATGGTCCTCTGTCTGGGGTTCCCCTTCTTTCTACCCGGTCTGTCGTGTCTCCTGTGTCTTCTTCCTCGCCTCCCTCCGATCCTCCTTCCCATCCTTCTCCTCCATCTATTGACTCTCCCCGCCGCCTGTCGGTGCAGGCGGATGTCCATCGCTCTCCTAACGGCCATCGTGTGTGCTCTCGTTCAGCTTCTCCTGTTGAGACACTGGAATCCGTTGCCCGGTACGTAGTTGCAGGGACACCGGTCTCTTTAAGTCAAAAGCGTAAGCCTGGCTGCTCTCCTTCCTCCTCCCCGGCGGGTAAGAAGGCTTCGCTTTTTTCCTCAGCCCCTACTATTGGCTCTATTGCTCCTTCCCCTCCCATTTCCGTGGTTGCGCCCCCTGTTCCTGCTATGGAGGTTTCTTTAGTCCCTGCTTCCCTTTCGGTTACTGCCCTTGCTGAGGTGCACTCCCTTCTTTTTACTCCCCCTCTTCCTGCTGCTGTCATTGACTGCTCCTCTCCGTTGTCTCCTCCTCTTCCTCCGGACCCCGCCCGCCCACCTCTGGTCTGTTCTCCTGCTTCCTTCCCTCCGTCTTTGCTCAGTTTACCCATGCCCCCTAACCCTGACTTTGCTGACCCTGATCCCAGCCCTGATATTCTTTAACGTGCTATGTTGCTCTTTCGCCTTTGTTTCTTCCTTGTTTTCTGTTGTCGTCCTTTCTCTTCTCGTCGATGTCTATTCTTCAATGGAGCGTTCGAGGTTATTACGCTAATTTCTTCGAACTCCAACTTCTGATTTCGCGGTTTTGCCCCTTTGTGTCTGTCTCCAGGAGCCGATGCTTGGTGCTCGTCCTGGTCGTTTTCGTGGCTATTCCTTTCACTCCCCTCCCCCCCCCCACCAGCATTGGGGCTCCTAATTCTTCTGCTCTCTTGATTCGCGCTGATGTTTCCTTTGTTCCTTTACTTTTTCCTTCGCCTCTTCATTGTTCTGCTGCTCGTATCTTTGTGGGGAAATAGTACACAGTTTGTTCCATTTATCTCCCCCCGAGTGTCCGCTTTCTCTTCCTGATTTGAAACATCACCTGGACTCCTTGCCGGAGCCTGTGCTCCTGCTGGGTGACTTCAATTGTCGTCATTCTCTTTGGGGTGATGTTCTGACGAATACCCGGGGTCGCCTTCTTGAGCCATTCTCCTCTCTTCTTCCCTGTCTCTTCTGAATTTGGTGAGCCCACTCATTTGGACTCTCGGACTCGCACCTTTCCTGTCTTGATCTTTCTCTCTGCTCTTCCTCTCTTTACTTAGATTTCACGTGGCAGGTTCTTGATGACCTCCATGGCAGTGATCATTTCCCCATCCTTGTGTCCTTTTTTCTTTTCGCCCTTCCCTCTCTTTCCCTAGGTGGCAGTTTGCTAAAGCGGACTGGAACCGATTTACCCTCAGTGCTGCTCTCTCTGACCTCTCCCTTCTGCCTCTCCCTCGCGCTCTCCTCTTTTTCATGACACTGTCTTCGACGCTGCCCTCCGCTCTATTCCTCGCTTCCTCTCGGGGTCCACGGAAGTGCGTTCCTGGTGGAATGCGGTTGTGCTCGGGCTGTCCGCTGTAAGCGTGCAGCCTGGAAGAGGCACCGCCGTTGGCAGACGACCGATTCTTTTCTTTTCTTTCGGAAAGCGAGTGCTGTGGCCCGTAGGGCCATCCGTACGGCTAAACGTGAATGTTGGCTTCTTATGTCTCCACAATTACGTCCGAAACTCCCTGCCACAGATATGGAAGCGTATCCGCAAGATAGCGGGTAAGTTCGTTCCCGATGTTTCCCGGTCCTTCACCTCCGTGGTACTCTTGTGGCGGACCCGTTGCAGGTCGCTACCGAACTGGGTTCCCACTTTTCTTCTGTTAGCTCTGGTCTTCATCTTCCCAATCTTTCCTTCTTCGTAAACCTGTCCTTGAGTCTCGTCCTTTAGATTTCTGCACTCGTCTTCGACTTTCCTATAACGATCCCTTCTCTCTCTGAACTTCGTTCTGCCCTGGCCCTCTGCGGTTCTACGGCGGCGGGCTCCGATGGTATTCATTATGAGATGCTTCGCCATCTCCCTCCGTGCACGTCTCAGTATTTACTGAGTCTGTATAATCGGATCTGGGAGTCGTCGTCAGTCCCTGAGGACTGGCTCGATGCCGTTGTCCTCCCTGTTCGCAAACCGGGTCTCTGGGAACTTCCCCTAAGGACTTTCGCCCTATTGCCCTCACAAGTTGTGTCTGCAAACTCTTTGAACGTATGGTTAACGTTCGTCTGATGTGGTTCCTGGAACACCATCACCTCCTCTCCCCTTCTCAATTTGGTTTCCGCAAGTGCCGCAGCACGACAGATGTCCTGGTGAACTTGGAGGTCTTATTCGTACTGCTTTTTCTGCAAGGACCTCCGTTGTTGCGTCCTTTTGACCTGGAAAAGGCTTACGACACCACTTGGCGTTATCATATTCTATCCCAGCTTCATTCTTTTGGCCTTCGTGGTCATCTCCCTCTCTTTCTCCGCAGCTTCCTCTCTCGTCGTTCCTTTCGGGTGCGCCTTGGTACCGCTCTCTCTGCCTCTTTTCAGCAATACGAAGTGTGCCCCAGGGTAGTGTTCTGAGCACTACTCTTTTTTTGGTTGCCCTCAATGGTCTTCTTTCCTCTCTTCCTTCAGGTGTCTTCTCCGCTCTCTATGTCGATGATCTTACCCTTTGCTGTCAGGGTGATGATTCGCCTCTCCTTCAGCACCGGCTTCAACTTGCGATTGATGCCGTGTCGTCTTGGGCCACGATCATGGCTTCAAGTTCTCTACTTCTAAGACTTTGCCATGTCTTTTACTCGGAAACGGGTCGTTCTTCGTCCCTCTTTGTCACTTTATGGTCATCCCCTTGAGTACAAAGATTCCGCGAAGCTTTTGGGGTTATTCCTTGACACTCGTTTGTCTTGGTCTCCCCATATCTCTTACCTCCGTGTTGAGTGCTCTAAGGCCCTTACCCTCCTTCGAGTATTGTCCCATACTTCTTGGGGAGCGGATAGGCGCACTCTCCTTGCTTGCATTCCTCTCTCGTCCTGTCTAAGCTCGATATGGTTGCCCTGTTACTCTTGTGCTTCTCCTTCTGCTCTTCGCCGTCTTGATGCTGTGCACCATACTGGGTGCTCTCAGTTCTGGTGCCTTTCGTTCGACTCCCGTCCTTAGCTTGTATGTTGCCTGGCTCCTATCTCTCCAGGAACGCCGTGATCGCTACTGTCTTCGCTATCTTGCGCGGGTCCTTGCAACATCCTTCCTATCGCCTCTGTCGTGCTTTAACTTTTTACCCTCCTGCGGTTCCTGTTCCTCTTCACCACCTCCCTCTTCTGACCGGTTATCTCGCTTCAGGATTCTCTTTCCGTTCGGTTCTAATGTTTCTCCTCGTGTTGTTCCTTCTTTGCCCCGTGGAGAGTCCCCCTTCTGCAGTTTGTACGTCCTTGACCGCGTCACTAAAGCTTTTACCTTCCTACGGTTCTAAAATGCCTTTTCCTTGAGCACTTCTTCTCACTCCCGCTCCGTTTCTGTNTTCATTTACATGCTCACCTATAGCTAGATTTTCCAGTTTCTACTTGTTACATGTGATATGCTCAAGAACTCTGTAGGTCCCAGAAACTTGTCAGTCAGCATGTACATGGGACCATCTCTTCGCTGGTTGAGGATCATTACTAAAGATCCAGTCCCATTTTTGTAGGTTTAGCATGCGCGTTTTGTAACCGAGTGAAATCGTCTGCAGCTTTAGTTAGGTGTTACTTGACTCACTGGAATACCAATTGAGTGTCTCTTTGTTTGACTTTAACATAATCATCATAGTTGTAAAGTGGAACAGTTGGTGAGGATATTAGAGCATTAGGGAACCTCATGTCTTTCCCAAAAAAACATAAAGTGAGGTGTATCCCATTTGTGACTGTCCGGACTGTTACTCTGCGCATGTTAAGGACTTTCTTATTTGTTTTTTCAGCAAGGCCATTACTAGCCGATTGATAAGGCATTGTATTGCACTTTTTGATGTTGTACAGTTTAGCCAGTTGTTCCAGAATAGAATTTTTGAATTCCAGGCCGTTGTCAGAAAGTATAACACTAGGTGGACCACACCTTCAAATTATGTTATCATGAAATGCACTAGCTATTGTTTCTGCAGTTTGTTTGGAATCAAAACCAGTTCACAGTATTTAGAGAAGTTATCTACGATAACTAGAAGATGTTTATTACCCTGAGAAGTTTCAGCAAAGTTCGTTAGCAAGTCTATAGAAACACAGTCCCAAGGAACATAGTCGTAGGGTAAGTCTGAATCGGGTTCGAGCCAGCAACATAGCCTCAGTGAACTGGGCAGGTTAGACATTGATCCACGTGATGTTCAATCTGTTTTGCTATTTTGGGTCAGTAGTACGTGAGAAGAGCCGCTTTATGGTGTGGTCCTTGCCAGGATGTGCATTGTATGGGCGTCATGAACAAGTTTCAACACAGTAGGAACTATTGACGCAGGATTAACAAGTTGATGTATCATACTGGCAGGTGTTCCAAGCGTAATCTTACGGTGAAGCACGTGATTTCATAACACTAGTTCCTTGAGGGGCACGGGAGGCTTACCTGTAAGAGTCGTGTTCGGGTTCATTAGAAAGGTTATGATCGTTGCCCACATTGGGTCTTGTTGTGCTATTTCTACATCTTGCAAGTCTAATGAAGGGTATTCAACTTGCATAGGAGCGACGTAGTGGGAGAGGGCATCAGCGACTACAATATGTCTGCCAGGTAAGTATCCAAACGTGGGTAGGAACTCTTGTATTGTGAGCGACCAACGGGCAAACTTGCCAGTTGGATTCTTTTCATTGAACAAGGGGATAATGGCTTGGTGGTCCGTCAGTACATGGACAGGGTAGTTGTAGATGATGTCTCTGAAGTGTTTTAGAGCCCACACAACAGCTAAAGCTTCACGTTCTGTGATCGAGTAATTGTTTTCGGTTTTGGAGAGGACTCGCTTGCATATGCAATGGGATGTTCTTTTTTTGTCGCTAATTTGTGATAGTACGGCTCCTAATCCAATATTACTGGCATCGGTGACTAAGACAAACGGATTGGAGAAGTCTGGGAAATTGAGTATGGGAGCAGATATCAAAGCCTCTTTAAGTGTTTTAAACACTTTCTCCTGATAAGCTGTCCATGCGAATGAGACGTCTTTCTTATGGAGGTGAGTGAGAGGAGATGCAATCACTGAGTATCCAGCGATGAACTTGCAGTAGAATCCTGCTAGGCCTATGAACTTTTGTACAGCTTAAACATTATGAGAGACAGGATAGTTCTTCACAGCGTTTATCTTTGAGTCAAGCGTTGTGATGCCTTGTGGGGTGACATTATGGCTTAGAGACTTTATCTCTTTTTTTCATGAAGGCACATTTGCTACGTTGATTTTCAGATTAGCCTCAGATAGTTTCTGAGGGACACGTTCTAAACTTTGAAGGTGGGTTGGTACATCCTGGGACATAATTATGAGGTCATCGAGGTAAACCATGAGGGTATTACCTATCACTCGTCGGAACAGGTTTGTCATAAGTCTAGAGAAAGTAATAGGGCTGCTGCATAAGCCAAAAGACATACAGGTGTACTGGTAATGGCCATTAGGAACTGAAAACGCTGTCAGTTCTCGGCTTTCTGGGTCAAACGGTATTTGCCAAAAAAATTACAATAGATCAAGTGTAGAAAAAAGCTTATTCTGGCCAATGTTCTGCAATAAGTCAGCGAGCACAGGAAGTGGAAATCTATCAGGTATCGTCACTTGGTTAAGTTTTCTGAAATCAACGACAGGACGCCAAGAGCTATCCTTCTTGGATACTAAGATCAAAGGAGTATTCCATGGAGAGGTACTTTCTTCAATAACACCTCCGTGTAACATCTCGTCAATAAGTCGATCTGCAACAGCTCGTTGAAAATGAGGCAATCTGTATAGATTCATAAATTGGTCGAGTACCTGGTTCAAGAGGAATTTTGTGAGTGATGAGGTGTGTCAGTCCCGGTTGTTCTCCTGTCAACGCAACAACATTGCCATGCCTGTTGAGGATGGTCAGCAACTGAGCTTGGGCACCTAATAAGTCAGTGGAACTAAGATGCTCAGGTGAGTCCGCTAACATATTTCGATTTGTCATATGAGAGAGTGCATGTACCATTAGAGGCTTCATGCACCACTCGCACTAGTAATGAATAATGAGTTGAGTCTACAATGTGTGTGCCAGATGTGAAGTGAATGTTGGTATTGGTAACATTGGCAACATATCCAGCAGTAGTGTTGTTCTATATCTGATGAAAGGACGGTTCTATGTAGGCACCTTTTATTTGACTTGTGTTACTGTCTGCTATTACGTGATCGAGGTCAGATACACCGGGAATTTTGACAATAACCTTTGTTAGTGCGTGAGAATGTAGTAGAGTGTCTTGGTGCAAGATGCCTCTGACCTGATTGATGTTAGACTCCAGGCAAGTAAGGTAATGAACAATTGCTGGGGCCCCTTGCAAAGATTCATTGACCTCACCGTCCTGTGAGATTGTGTGGTTGCGTGATGGACTGGTGTCAATAAGTGATTGAGTGATTGCTTTGTTTGGGCGTGACTGGTAAAGTGTATCCTGGTCACTCCTGGCATTTATGTAACTGATATAGTCCCTATGGTTGGTGAACTCGTGTCTAGTGGCGAACACACCACAAAGAGGTACTATTGGGACACCAATTGTTTTTTCCCAACGATAAGCATTAATAGCAATTCTGTAGTCTCTCATAGTGTTCAGTCCTAGTATGATGTCTCCTGGGGGAACCGAATATTATCAACTAGGAAACATGTCATGACGAGCGATCTGTCATCAACTATTACTTTTCAACTTCACCCCAACACTGCAGTCATTCCTCCAGAAACTCCACTAAGGTTGGGGAGAGAAGGCGAGCGTACGGCATGTATGTCGTGTATGTCATGCAAGGCAGCTTGTTTGATGATGTTGACTCTAGCTCCTGTGTTTAGGAAAATTTTAACTGGTCGACCTTTCAGAGTGGCTGTAATCAGAGGTCCTTCTGTGTCTTTGTAAGGCATGTTATTATGAGACTGGTGTGGTCGACGTGGTGTCTGGAGCACATGACTGTGTGTGCTGTCAGCATGTAGGTAGTGTAGGGTATCCTCCTCTGCTAATACACTAAACCTGTTATGGGTAAGCACTGAGCATGCAGGGAGGTCATCTCGCTACCCTATGTCATGATGTTGACGAAGGCTGCTATGCCTTCCTCCCTGATTGGGAGCCATAGGTCTGGTCTGGGTGTCTGTAGGTCTGGTCTGTTATCTCATGATGGTCGTAGCGCTGTTTGTTATCCGCGAGTCACAGTGTCCGTCAGTGTTGTGAGTGTCTATTGTCGTGAACCTAACATGGGCAGTAGGTCGGGTTGCAGGAGCACGTGCATGGCTCAGTCTGCGCTGGTTAAGGGTTACAGCATGCGATTGGTTATTGGCAGGAGGAGCAGGGCTATAGCAGTTAGCTTGGTGAGGAGCAGGGCTATAATGGTTAGCTTGGTGAGGAGGAGCAGGGCTATCGTGATTAGCTTGGCGAGGAGCAAGGGATTCTGTCCTCTGCCACTGGAGGGCTCGGACGTCGGGCTCTGGCTGCCAGTGTTTGCTTGGCGCTGACTGGTGGTGGTTGTGTTGGTGTGGGGCGCCAGCTGTCCCGGGCGGGGTCAGCAATATGGCGGCGGCTGGTGGGGCCGCGTCCGCCGGACAAATACTGCGAGATTCGATTTCTCGGGCCCAGTGGACTGGGACGTTGTAGCATCTGCGCTCATAGATGTCCTGGGTGTGGACGTGCATGATCTACTTGGGCTGGAGAGGTTCTCTCCCACTAGAGTCGCAGTGACTTTTGCCACGGCTAGTGGGTATGAGAAGTTTGTGGTGCGATGGTGTGAGCGGCCGACTCCCGTTCCTCATTCGGCTTGTTCCGTGACTGTGTCGGATCCGTGGGGTCCTCTGACCTATGTCAGTGTACACGGAGTGCCTGTGGCGCTTCCTGAGGTGGAGATTACCGCTGTGTTTGCGCGGTTTGGGTCGGTGGTTCATCATCGGTTTAATGTGTTCAGTGCCGGGTGGCTGCAGGGCCTCCGCCTGGGTTCTCGGACGCTGCATGTGCGTCTCACAGTGCCTATCCCGTCCAAGGTTTTGTGCTGTGGTCTCCCTCTCCGGGTTTTTTACCCTGGGCAGGCCCGCACATGCTTCCGCTGCGGGGAGGAGGGGCATGACGCTGCCCGGTGTGAGGCTCCTCGTTTGGAGACGGCTTCGGTATTCAGTGTGGGGGATTTCCCACCCTCTGTGACCCTGTTGCCTCCCTGGCCGGTCCTCGGCGTGGGGGTGCACCTGGTGGGGCCCCTGCGGATGTTGTGCCTGGTGAGGCGCCTGTGACTGAGGTGCCTGGTGGGGCACCTGCGACGGTTGTGCCGGATGGAGCGCCTGGGATGTTTATGCCTGGTGGGGCCCCTGCGACTGTTGAGCCTGGTGGCGCACCTGCGACTGCTATGCCTGGTGGTGCACCTGCGTCTACTGTGCCTGGTTGTGCGCCTACGTCTGCTGTGCCTGGTGGTGATCCTGCGACTCTTGTGCCTGGTGGTGGGCCTGAAGCTGTGGTGCCTGGTGGTGCGCCTGAGTCAGTTGTGACTCCTGTTTCGTCTGCGCCTGTGGTGACACCTGTGCCAGCTGTGGTGGAGTATGTGGCTGCTCCTGTTTCCGGTCTTCCACGTACGATGGATGTGGAGGTGCATCCTGTTCCTGGTGGCAAGATGGAGGATGGGCTTGGTGTTGGGGGTGTCGTCTCGGTGTCTTCCAGTGTGGGCGCTGCGCTCGGTGAGGGTGCCAACGGAATTGTCGATGGAGCAACCGTTCCTGTTGCCGGCTTTGCGTGCCCGGTTTCTGCTCCCCCTGACGGTGAGGTTCCAGGTGGGGGTGTGGCCTCCTTTGCTCCTCGCCGGAAGCGCGTTGCATGAGGGCACTCGCGCAGCAGAGAACCCCCTGGCAAACGGGTTGATGCTTCGTGGAGTTGTGCCTCGCGGTGACTCCCCCCCCCCCCCGCCTCCGAATTCTCCTGAGTCTGAGATGGATTCCGGTGTGATGCTGTTCCGGATGGCGGCAAGATGTTCTCCTCGAGGGTGGACGCCGTTGGTACGTGGTCTGTGACGGTGGGGTCTCGGCGTGCCTCGCTGAGTGATGTCGGCACTGTTCGCCTCCTGCGGGATCAGTCGTCCGGCTTCCAGAGTTTCTTCCGGCGGAAGGGCGGCAGGGGTTGGCCCTCGGGTGGATGCAGACGTCTCTGCTGGGGGTGGCTCTGTGCCCCCTGGGGTGTTTGAGGGTGCTGGGGGTCATTGATGCTCTCGATGGCGCCTGCTATTGTTTGTGCCTCTCTCAATGTTCGTGGGTTAAATGCTTGGCGGTCCAATTGGGCCTTTTGGATGTGCTTAGGGAGCAGCGTGTGGATGTGGCTCTGATCCAGGAGCACAATGTTAAGGATGTGTCTGTGTTGCAGGTTTTGTGTGCTGAGTTTCATATTGTTTTGAACCCACCGAGGACATCCTTTGGGGGGACGCTGATGTTGTTTTCGCGGAGGGCGTCTCTTTCCGTGCTTCACGCGGAAATGGATGAAGACGGGCGGGTGTTGTTTGTAAGGGCGGAGTTTTTAGGGGTTGTGATTCCGTTCCTGACGGTGTACGCCCCTTCTGGGGTGGTGCATTGTCAGGACCGGGAGCTGTTTTTTAGGGAGAGGCTTTTACCGTACCTGCGGCATGATACGAGGGATTTGATTTTTTGGGGGATTTTAATTGTGTTACGTGTGTGAGGGACTGCTCTAGTTAGCACCCGGCATGTTTTGGCCGCTTTGATTGAGGTTTTGCGTGCGTGTGGTTTCGGGATGCGGCTGTTTTTGTGTGGCGGTTCGTTAGAATACTTTCGCTGCGCGCGGTGGAGCTCTCGGTTAGATCGGTTTTATTTTTCTGGTGGCAGTGTTCGGTTTTTGATTTTCGCACGGTCCCGGTGGCTTTCTCGGATCATTGTTTGTGGTTGTCCGGGTTGGTGTCCGGAGTCAGGTGCGGGTGGGCCTGGGTGGTGGAAATTGAATTGTCGTTGTTGCGATGTCCGCGTATTTGTGCGCAGTTTCGGGCCTGGTGGGTTGGTATCGTTGCTCGGAAAGATGATTTCTCCTCTTTGTTCGTTTGGTGGGAGTGGTGTAAGGTGGAGTGTCGGAGATTTTTTGGGGTTGTTGCCAAGCTGGAGGCTGCTGAGAGGTTTGGTCTTCTGCGTTCTTTCAGGCGCGTTTGTCTGATTTTATATGCGCGTTTAAATGTTGACTGCTTTAGTAAGATTTCTGAGTGTAAGGAGCGTATTTGTGATTTGCGTGCGGTGTTGGCTGACGGGTTCGAGTGCGTGCACGTGTAGCTGAGCGTGTGGATGGGGAGAGGCTCTCCCCCTTTCTTTTAGGGAGGGAGAAGGCTGCTCGGGGCTCCATTCTTCTTAGGGCCTTCGGCGTTCCGATGAACTGTGCTTTCTAGCACATCTGGTGTTCTGCTTTCCGCGCGGCAGAGTTTGAGGCACTCTATGGGGTGGTGCATGGGGATGGTGTGCTTGCGGATTCTTTTTGGACGCGTGCTCTCCCGGTTTGTCGCAGGCGGAGTGTGCCGCGTTGGTGCAGGATGTCTCCATGCTGGAGCTCCGGGAGGTGGTTTGGTCGTTTCGTTCTGGGAAAGTGCCGGTGCGGATGGCCTGCCCATTGAATTTTACCGTACTTTTTTGGGATGTGTTGGGGGAGGTGGTTTTGGAGGTGGTGCAAGCATGTTTGCGGTTGGGTGCTCTGCCAGATTCCTTTGTGACGGGATAGTGAGGCTGCTCCCGAAGCAGGGCGACTTGCGGTTGTTTTTCGAATTGGAGGCCGATTACGTTGTTTTAGTTTTAGTTCTTTATTATGCACCCCATACCCATCTTGTGGGCGGTAGTGGAAAGGGTTACAGAGGCACATAATGGGCTCAGGACTGAACCCCACAATTCATTTAGCTAAGCAAGTTACAATCTTGATGAGCTAGTTACAAATTCAATATAAGTCGTCACATCAACAATGGTTCAAGATCGACCTCAAGTACAGGTTCTAAATTAAGCAACTGACATTGTGGAGAGCTAGTGTCACAATTATATGTTTGTCCTGCACACCGCCCCCATCCAGTGGGCAGCGGTGGATAGGTTACAATCACTCAGTTACTACCTACAGTTAGCAACTGGGGATATTTGGCTAAAATTTCTGGTAGCAGATCATTTTGAATGAAATATTTACACATCGCTGGAACATTGGTTATAGAATTGTCTCTAAATTCACGTATCTTTTCGCACTCCATCACATAGTGACGGAGGGTGTGCGAATAATTTTGTTGACACAGTTTACATTTGGTCAGGTCTACATCGGCAGATAATGAGAATTCCCAGAGATACTTGTAACCGAGTCTAAGCCGAGCAGCAGTAACATCTAGAAGTCTGCTGATTTTATTGGATGATCCATAGATGTGTGGCTCCTCTTGCATGATAGTAGATGATAGATGGAATTACTGTGTCAATTTCACTTTGCCTCAGATCTACAAGATCTTGTTGAAGTTCTCGGTGTACTGCTGCTCTCAGATGCTCATTGACAATCCAAGGTTACACTCAACGGCTCCTTTAAAGGCAGATTCTTTGGCTAACTTATCAGCTCTATCATGCATTCGGAGGCCAACATGAGATGGAGACCACATGAAATGGACTCTGTTACCATCCTTAATAATTTTGTTGTATTTGTGTCTAGCTTCGGACACGAGCATGTTACAGTTGTGTCTTAAAGAGTTGAGAGCATTTAAGGATGATAAGGAGTCCTTACAATTAATGTATCAAGTTTGGAGACTTGTACACATTTCGTTGTTAAATGTAGACTATAAGATTTTTTCAAAGGTTTTAGCACGTCGCTGTCGCGGTGTCGTTCCATCGGTGGTCTCTCTGGAGCAATTTTGCGGTGTGCCTGGCCGTGCCCTGATGCATTGCAACGCTTTGTTTTGGGACGTGATTCTCTATGCGTCCGAGTATCGGCTTTCGGCGGCTATGATCAGCTTGGACTGGTCCAAAGCTTTCGATCGGGTGTCGTTGGAGTTTGTTTTCCGTGCTATGGAGAGGCTTGGTTTTCCGGGGTGTTGAAGGGTGGGTCCGTTGTTGTATGTCCGGAGTCGCAGTCAAGTGTGTGTGAATGGGTTTTTTAGTTCTTTTTCCGTATTTGTCGTTCAGTTCGTCAGGGGTGTCCGATGTCCATGTTGCTTTATGTGCTTTTTCAGGAACCTCTCTTCAGGGCGGTGAAGGCGTGCCCTTTGATTGTGCCTCCTTGTCTGCCGTCCGGATTTCGGCTACCCATTTGCGGGTATGCTGACGACACCGTGCTATTTGTAGCTTCGGAGGGTTCGGTGGGGGCTGTGCAGGATGTTCTTCTCCGGTTTGAGTCGCTACGGGGGCTGTTCTCAATCGGGCGAAGACGGGGTTGATGGGGATCGGTGCGTGGGCCTCCCGCCTGGTGTGGGATAGGTCGTGGTTTCCGGTGGTCTCCTCGCTTCGCGTTCTCGGGGTTACTTGGTTTGCCTCATATGACAGGTCTTTAGAGTGGAATTGGGATATTGTCTCCCGATCGGTTGGAGTTGCGGTTGGCCTTTTGTCGCGTCGTCCTCTGACGATCTATCAGCAGGGCCTGCTGGTTGCGTGCAAGGTTTTGTTGCGTGTCTGGTTTATGGCTCATTGTTTCCCTTTGGATCGTCGCAAAGCTTTGCTTTTGGAGCGTGTGGTGTTCAAGTATGTGTGGTGTGGGCATTATCAACCGGTGCGCCGTTCGACGTTGGTGTTAGGGGTGAGAGAGGGGGGTGTTGGCATTCCTGACGTTTTCACAAAGGCCAAAGCCCTTTTCTGGGTCTCGTTGCGTCAAGGGCTGGTGCTCGGCGGTGGTTTGAATACGCTGGGTGTTTTTTTCTGCTCACTTCGTTTTAGTTATTTGGTTGATTTCGGGGTTCCTCGGGAGGTGGCTTTGTCTACCCCCTCTGTGTTTTCGTGGGCTGTGGGGATTCTTCGGGAGCTCTGCCGCTTTCCTGGTTTCCTGTCTTTCTCTTGCAAGGCTGTGTATGGGGTGTTGTTGCCCCGGGTGCGGCCTCGAGTGGAGGGTTTGTTCCCGTGTTGGGATTGGGGTGATATCTGGCCGTGTTTGGGGGCCCGGTTTTTCATGCCCCAGCAGCGTGAATTGTTGTTCAGATTTTTGCATTTGTCACTGGCGACGAATGAGCGGTTATGTATGCTTGGTCTGCATGCTTCTGAGGCGTTTTTGCATTGTGGTTTATGTGAGTCGCAGGTGCATGTGTTTTATTTTTGTGTACGGCTGCAGGATTTGGTGGACTGGTTTCGGGATGTCCTGGAGGTGTTTTGTGGTCCTGGTTGTTGGGGAGCTGTTTTGCTGTTTTTGTTTTTGTATTTTCCAGGTTATTCGCGGCGGGTGCGTAATACTTTATGTGTTTTGGTTGCGGATTATGTGTTTTGTGTGTGGGTCGGGAGGCGGGAGGGTTTTGGAGTTAGTCGCATTTTAGGGTTTCTGCGGGGTCGCATGCGCTTCACTTGGTGGTGGTTGCAGCGCGCTTTTCCGGTAGAGTTTGGTCGTTGGTTCACGGTTGCCTATGTTCGTGGGGTTGCATTCGGGTAGGTGGGTGGTTTGGTGGGTAGGTGTGGGTCTCGGTTTGGGTGGGGCTTGGGTGTCGTGGTGGGTTTGGCGGGTTGGGGGGGGTTTAGGGGCTTTTGTTTTGCGCTGCTCTCCTTTCTTTGGATGTCCTTGGCAGAGGTTGTGCATGTTTTGTGTGTTTCCCCAATTTTAGCGTTTGCTGTTCCTATGTATGTGTGGTATGGCTCCGTGCCTTCGGGTGCAGGTTTTGTCGGTATGCGGAGGGGTGTCTGGTTTTGTGTGGGGTATTGGCCCCTGCGTGGGCCGGGGTGGTTTCATGCTGTGCTGTATTTTTTTACTATTCATTTTGTGGCCGTGTATAGATTTGGCCTGTAACCATTTTCTGTGTGTTTTGGATGCTGTGTGTTTTGTGGTTGTAGCGTGGGTGGGTATGCGTGTGTTTTGGTTTGTATATTCACGTTTGTGTGGTTTCTTTGATGGTGGGTGTGTGGTACTTGTGCGCTTTTGTTTTCTATGTGTGTGGTTGGGCTGCTTGTGTGCGCAGGTTTCCATGTCTATGTCTGTGTCAGTTTATGTTTTGGTTGAGGGTATGTTTTATGGTATTTTTGCCCTGTGTGGGTTATTCTTCCTTTATGTACGTTTTATTTTTTCCCTTGCCATGTTCTGTGTTTCTATGTATGTATCCTGTTCGGCTGTTTGGTTCCTTGAGCTAAGTTTGCACTCTTTCCGTGTTTTGATATTCATGCTCACCGCTTATTATGTTTTGCGGTTACTGTGTTTTATTTTTTATTTTTATATTTTATTTTTTATTTTTTATTTTTATATTTGTTCTTATTGTACATTCTTTGTTTACCATTGCTACCATTGTCTTGTTGTTTCTGTTAGTATTATTGTATTTATCATTGTACGATTTTGTGCCTCTGTGTTTTTGTGAATTGTTTGTTTATTTATATAAAAATAAAAAAAAAACTTGAAAGTCAAACATTCGGTGAGTAATTCCCAATTAATTACTGAATACAACAGCCTATTAATTCAAACGACTATTGATAAAGCCTACTGTCTTTCAACTGACAGTTCACTTCCGGTTTTACGACAAGATTACCTTAACGAGGGTAGACTACTGTATCACACAAGGTTACAATACACTCCGTGTAAACAACAACATCAACACCTGGTGAATTCACTAAGTGGCGGTTACTAATTTTCCTTAATTAGCTACGAGTGCTTAATCCCTCTGCCCGCAAACAGATCTGATCAGTCCAACCAATTACAACAGCTTAATTACAGCGCAATTGACTCCGATCATAACAGACTAGTCAACCCCTTAAGTTAATCACTCAATTAACAACAGCTCGTGAAATCGTTAACACTACGTTAGTCTTCACTTGACAATTCCTCCACTGCGTGAACTTCACTGTGACTGTTGCCGTTACACGTCTCTACGTTAATCACAACAATGTTCAACAAAACAACAATGACCTCGTTAAGTAAATCGTGACCCCGGTGACCTTAAATGACTTCAATTCTCATGGAATCCTTCAGAGTACACAACGCATTCCATCAAGGACACAACTTGTCTACAGTTCACACACGGTACAACATGGTACTACACGGTACATCACAGTACATCCTTACCACTCACGGCAAAATTTGTAAATGACTTCCCCAGTAAATTATCTTCCCCAATAATTCCCATTTTACCACAACACAACAGTAAAATAAGCGCTGGCCAATATAATTAACAAAACTTATTAATAACCAAGGGAAACCTCCCTGTTACCACTTTCACTGCTGAAAGGGACATCAATTACAGTAGAATTACATACACGGCACATACAGAGAAAATAGAGACAAATAAAGATCACTTAACTCCACCACTGAATGTATCTCTATGTGTGTCCTCACACACGTCAACCTCACAGTTGAGCTCCACCTCAACTTGATGACGTCAAACAGGGTAAACTTACACGTCTCCAATTCCCACTCAGCTTACAAGGTGGTCGACAGGGATAGAGAACAGACGGAACACGGTGCAAAACCAGCTTCAGAGTATTATTACCCAAAAAACGGAACCAGTGTACTTACATCAATCTTGCGGGCCCGCCATACACACACACATACATACACGACAACCTCAATCCCACTGTTGCTGCTGCTGCTGGATGATGAAGTAGGCGTCCTCACTTCGTACATGTGGTCGGTTGGAGCACGGGGTCCTAGATCACGGGGTTAGCTCCACACAAAAGAACTAGGAATCAAAAGGCTGGCATACCAAAAAGGGAATTATGTACAGATGAGAAGTTTCCTAAGTGAAATACCTTGGGACACAGACCTCAGAGATAAGTCTGTACCGGGTATGATGGACTATGTTACCCAAAAGTGTCAGGAGGCAGTAAACAGGTTCATCCCGGTCCAAAAGGAAAAATCCAAGAAACAAAAGAAGAATCCATGGTATAATAGGGCATGTATGGAAGCAAAGAAACTGAACAAAAGGGCGTGGAGGAACTTCCGGAATAACAGAACACCAGAAAGCAGAGAGAGATACCAGAGAGCCAGGAATGAGTACGTCAGGGTGAGAAGAGAAGCAGAGAAAAGTTTTGAAAATGATATAGCAAACAAAGCCAAGACCGAACCAAAGCTACTCCACAGTCACATCAGAAGGAAAACAACAGTGAAAGAACAGGTATTGAAACTTAGAACAGGCGAGGACAGGTATACAGAGAATGACAAAGAGGAGTGTGAAAAACTCAACAAGAGGTTCCAGAAGGTTTTCACAATAGAACAAGGGGAGGTCACTGTGCTAGGAGAAAGGCAGGTAAATCAGGCGGCCTTGGAAGAGTTCGAAATTACGAGAGAGGAGGTCAAGAGACACCTGCTGGATCTGGATGTTAGAAAGGCTGTTGGTCCAGACGGGATCTCACCTTGGATACTGAAAGAGTGTGCAGAGGCACTTTGCTTGCCACTCTCCATAGTGTATAGTAAGTCACTGGAGACGGGAGACCTACCAGAAATATAGAAGACGGCAAATGTGGTCCCAATATACAAAAAGGGCGACAGGCAAGAGGCACTGAACTACAGGCCAGTGTCCTTGACTTGTATACCATGCAAGGTGATGGAGAAGATCGTGAGAAAAAACCTGGTAATACATCTGGAGAGAAGGGACTTCGTGACAAATCGCCAACATGGGTTCAGGGAGGGTAAATCTTGCCTTACAGGCTTGATAGAATTCTACGATCAGATGACAAAGATTAAGCAAGAAAGAAAGGGCTGGGCGGACTGCATTTTCTTGGATTGTCGGAAAGCCTTTGACACAGTGCCGCATAAGAGGCTGGTACATAAACTGGAGAGACAGGCAGGTGTAGCTGGTAAGGTGCTCCAGTGGATTAGGGAGTACCTAAGCAATAGGAAGCAGAGAGTTACAGTGAGGGGTGAGACCTCCGATTGGCGTGAAGTCACCAGTGGAGTCCCACAGGGCTCTGTACTCGGTCCTATCTTGTTTCTGATATATGTAAATGATCTCCTGGAGGGTATTGATTCATTTCTCTCAATGTTTGCGGACGATGCCAAAATTATGAGAAGAATTAAAACAGAAGAAGGCTGTTTGAGGCTTCAAGAAGACCTAGACAAGCTGAAGGAATGGTCCAACAAATGGTTGTTAGAGTTTAACCCAACCGAATGTAATGTAATGAAGATAGGTGTAGGAAGCAGGAGGCCAGATACAAGGTACCATCTGGGAGAGGAAATTCTTCAGGAGTCAGAGAAAGAAAAAGACTTGGGGGTTGATATCACGCCAGACCTGTCTCCTGCAGCACATATCAAGAGGATAACATCAGCAGCATATGCCATGCTGGCCAACATACGAACGGCATTCAGAAACTTGTGTAAAGAATCATTCAGAACTTTGTATACCACATATGTCAGGCCAATCCTGGAGTATGCAGCCCCAGCATGGAGTCCATATCTAGTCAAGGATAAGACTAAACTGGAAAAGGTTCAAAGGTTTGCCACCAGACTAGTACCAGAGCTGAGAGGTATGAGCTACGAGGAGAGACTACGGGAATTAAACCTCATTTCGTTGGAAGACAGAAGAGTTATGGGGGACATAATCACCACATTCAAGATTCTGAAGGGAATTGATAGGGTAGATAAAGACAGGCTATTTAACACAAGGGGCACACGCACAAGGGGACACAGGTGGAAACTGAGTGCCCAAATGAGCCACAGAGATATTAGAAAGAACTTTTTTAGTGTCAGAGTGGTTGACAAATGGAATGCATTAGGAAGTGATGTGGTGGAGGCTGACTCCATACACAGTTTCAAGTGTAGATATGATAGAGCCCAATAGTCTCAGGAATCTGTACACCTGTTGATTGACGGTTGAGAGGCGGGACCAAAGAGCCAGAGCTCAACCCCCGCAAACACAACTAGGTGAGTACACACAGAGACCAGGTGGCGCAGACACGCCGGCTTAAGGCAGCCAGAGGTGCGCGCACAACAGATCACACAGACACAGCTGGAATGCGGTACCACGCCCATCCACTTGACACGGTACCCTAGGGTACGACGGTACACGGTGTTACACTGCACGACGGTACGCGAGACAGTCCTTCACTGTTCACTGCTAATTCCTCAGAATTATGAACTTAAGGTTTCCCTCAACACTGAAACCTTCTCTCGATAGCCTAGCTGCAGTTCCTTGAAGCATAGGTACAACAGATGACGGATGACACTACCATGAATCAATACAGCCTCTCTCAGTCCAGTTGCTCTGAGCTGGCGTCTCACGATTCACGAGGCTTGGTGACTCATCACAAAGTTCAAACTCGCAATTCTGCCAAAATACACCTTTTCGCGACACGGGATTCTTACACACGGCTCCCGGAAGATAGTACGGCAATGAGAATGACTTTCTGTGGCGTTGCAGGTGGAATTTTCGGGTGCCTGGCCTTGGCACCAAGAAGACGTCCACCCCCCAAACAAGTCCACTGGTAAGAATAATTATTATAGAGCCAAGACGGCCCAGGGTGCCCATGCGGTACCCCTCAGCATCTTGACCAATCACGGTTCAGCATTCCTGAGACCCAAGCGCCTTGGCCAATGGCGTACCTGCCTCACGACGCTGCCCCCTCTTTCACCAGGTGGACACGTGATAGGGGGGGTATATTCTACAGCCGTTAACCCCCCATACCTCCCTCTCTACACTTGACTTGTACAAACATTTCCCTGAAATCAACTCCCTCCTGTAATTTCCTTCACAGACCTGATGCAGCGATCAGAATGACATCAATGGCTAGCAGATGTCACGGGCTGTTTAACGACTCCAAACACGACTGTGTAGAAGTTATATTCAGAAAGTTGAATCACGGTGCACATCACTGGTGCACTATTCAATTTCGAACCTCATCCAGTGCACGAGAGAGCAGGAAAAATCTGTCTCCTGACAATGGCTACTATACTTTACCACTGATAAATGCCAGGTTATGAAAATAGGAGTTGGACTAAGAAGATCTCAAATACAGTACAGGATGAAGGGAAGACAGCTTCCAACTTCTTAAAAAGAGAGACTTAACTGTGGAAGATAACTCGAGATCTAACACCAGAAGCACACATCAGCAGAATAACGATGGCTGCATATGACAAATTGGCAAACGTCCGGTTATCCTTCTGGAACTTGAACAAAAATCCCTTCCGATCTCTGTTACATCCGCTGTGAGACCACTTAATAAGTATACCACCAAAATATGAAATCCCTACCAAGAGAAGCACAAAAGGAAACTAGAAAGGGTTAACAGATATTCAAGAAGATATAATTGGAAACTGGAATCACAGATGAGTCGCAGGAATGTCAGAAAGAACATTTTAGGTCTAAGAGTTGTAAATAAGTGGAACAGACGAGGAAACTGTCTAAGCCAATTCGATACACAGCTTTATATATAAATATGATAAGAAAAACGAGTGGAAAAAATCATGGCATTGTACCAATGGCGGTCGAAATGTGGGGTTTAAGAGTACATATCTAGCTCGACCCTGCAAGCTCAACTAGGTGAGTACCAGATTAACACATGGATAATTAAAGAAACATTTGTATATACACATCAATCGATAGTCATGTATATTTTCTATACTCTAAATTATCGATACTGACATTGTAGATAGTATGGAGCTCGAGCTTCCAGGTTGGCGCCAAGATTAACAAGTTCGCGCACAACAGAGGGCAGTCCATAGTTGCAGGCGTGATACAACAGTGTTATACTATCTGAAAGTAATGAAAATAATAATAATCATAAGGTATGGTTTGATTGTATAGCGTGACCAATAGATTCTCCTTCAGCAGCATTCTCGTACTACAGAACTTTTTATTAGGTCTGAAAAAACATACTTAATATTCGTGCATAAATTTTCTACAAGAGTAAAAATGACAAACATGCATTCATCAAAACACAATAAATTAACACTAAAGAAAACTTACTGCCCGTCCATGGGTCATCCAATAAGGTTAGCAGACTTCTAGATGTTACCAGTATAAGCCTCGGCTACAAGTACCTCTGGGAATTTGTAACATCAGCTGATGTAGATTTGACTAAATGTAAACTCTGTCAGCAGAACTATTCGCATACTTGAACAAATCCACAAGGGCCGTGACGAGGATTCGAACCTGCGTCCGGGAGCATCCCAGACACTGCCTTAATCGACTGAGCTACGACAGGGTAAAAGGGAGTGGGTGATTAAATATGTATTTGTATGTATATATATATATATATATATATGTATATGTATATATATGTACATGTATGTATGAGTATGTGTACATGTATATATAACATTAATAATTTTGTAACTAGCGTCAAAAGATTGTTATTTGCTTAGCTAAACGAACTAGAGGGTTCAGTTCTTGAACTAATTATGTGCCTCTGTAATCCTTTACACCACCACCTACGGAATGGGGATGGGGTGCATAATAAAGAATTTTTTTTTAAATTAAACCATATAGGGCAGGTCTATATCTCACCAAATTATTTGTTCTCGTGTTTTCAGTGACAACAATGGACATTCAGGACCAGCACAGGACTCTCCTCTCAGCACACGCACGTCGAATATATGTTACTGAATTGATATTACTTACTCACTTCCCTCTGCCTCTGAGGATGCTAAGTTTTACCTAGTAAAATTCATCAGACATATTATCAGTGTGTAAGATTTTTTCCTGGGTAGTGTAATTTCATAATTGGTTATGCCTCCAAAGCATAGAAAATAGCTGTTATTCCCTACAAGCTTTTCATTTGTGACCAGGACAGTCATATTTTGAAATTTTCCTTTTTTCCAGAACATTCCAATAGATTCAGTGTTGAGTTAACTTGGAGTAACTTCCAGAACTTTCCAGTAATAAATATGAAATATAAAAACAAAGGCATTAAGCTTAACAGTTTTGTTTAATTTCAGCTGCTTAAGTGGAAGTATGATGAATACGGCTAAGATGGCATCGTAGGCTTTAAAGTAGTGTCATTTCCGATGGGTCTTCAAGGCAATTATCACATTTTCATTCTGTGTTTGTCTGTGGTACAGCAGGGACACCAAGGCGGTCTGTGGTACAGCAGGGACACCAAGGCGGTATAGCAGACCAAGATCTCTGTGGGGAAGAACTAGTGGCAGCTCATACAAACACTGCACATCTAATTGGGCTTTATAAATAAATTTTCGCAGCGCTAGATATGGAGTCGGCAGCCTTGACGTACCTTCAAGACTTCTTCTCTAAGCTATCTGAGTCAAAAATCGGGCTTCGGTCCCGGTAGCCAAGGGAAAAACAAAGAAGCGGAATTTCCTTCACCCTGATGCCCCTGTTACCTAGCAGTAAATAAGTACCTGGGAGTTAGACAGCTGCTACGGGCTGCTTCCTGGGTGTGTATGTGTGTGAAAGAAAAAAAAATAGTAGTTAGTAACAGTTGATTGATTGACAGTTGAGAGGCGGGCCGAAAGAGCAGAGCTCAACCCCCGCAAGCACAACTAGGTGAATACAGCCCTCTTATGCTACCTAGTATAGACCCAGAACTAAACCTCTTATCAAATATCTATGACAATCATCACTTTAATGATCAAAATTGCAGGTATTATACAGTACATGATGTAAACAATGTATTAACAATGCATTGTTTACATCATGTGCTATCTTATCCTCCCTCACTAATATTAAGGAATACCTTACAGGAAACTATACAGAGTCTCTGTACCTAACTCCCACTAATTCTTCTGATGTTAATGAGATAATCCTTTCTCTTAAAACAAAGTCAAGTGCTCTTGCTGAGATACCAACTCTGATTTAAAAGCCTCCAGATTTCAAAAGCCTCCAATGAGTGGAGGCTGGAGTGGAGTTCCATGCTTCCAGCCTCCACATTTCTAGCTCCCGCCATTACATTATTCTACAACAAATCACTTTAACTCCAAACCTTTCCAGATATTCTAAAAAAAAAATAAGCGAGAGTAACCCCATTCCATAAATGTGGTGATCTCATTGATGTCAACAACTTCGGACCTATATCTATTCTGCTAACCTTGTCAAAAATATTTGAAAAGCTAATCTACAAGCAGCTTTTCTCTTATCTAGCTTAACACAATATACTTAGCTCTTGCCAATATGGCTTCAGACCCCAAAAATGCACTAACGATGCGCTAATTTGTATGATTAACTTGACACATGAATCTCTTGATAAAAGTGAGTTCCCTGTTGAGTTATTTATTTACCTACGTAAGGCTTTTTACACTGTCAACCACCACAACCTTCTTCTCAAATTACAGCATTATGGCGTCAGAGGTTCAATACTCTCAGTCTTACCTTAGTGATAGTCTCCAGTATGTTTCTATGAATGATTCCATTTCTCCCACCCTACCTATCAACATTGGTGTTCCACAGGGCAGCATACTTGGCCCTCTCATTTTTCTCATATCCATTAATGACCTTCCAAATGCCTCTCAACACCACAACCCAATTTTATTTGCTGATGACACAACTTTCATTTTCTCCAGACCTAACCCTCTTACTCTGAATGATACAGTGAATACTAAGCTTAATAAAGTCCATCTTTGGCTAACTGTTAACAAACTCACCCTTAACATTGATAAAACCTTCAATATTTTGTTTGGTAATAAATCCTCAGATCAAATGAATCGAAGAGTAAACATTATGAAAATTTAGTAACAAAGTAGATGGTAAATTCCTTGGTGTTTTCATCGATAACATGCTGAATTTCCAGGACCACATTCAAAATATAGCAAAAAAAAAAGTTTCTAAAACTGTTGGCATTCTTTCTAAGATCAGATATTATGTACCTCGCCCTGCCCTGGTAACGGTCTATTACTCTCTCATCTATTCTTATCTCAATTATGGTATTTGTGCTTGGGGTTCTGCTACCCAAAATCATCTACGTCCTCTAATTACTCAACACAAATCTGCTATTAGAACCATAACAAACTGGCCCCAGACAGCACTCGGCACCCTTAAATCTTTGACTATGTTAGATATTAAATCACTGAACATATCCTCTCAACTGTTCTCTATATATTTAAAACTGAACTGTAATGACAGTCATGACCTTAAAAGCTTCCTAGAAGGTTGTAATAGAGCCCATGGGCACCACACGAGAAACAAATACCTATTTGGTATTCCAAGAGTGCAACTTAACCAAACTAGAAATACTCTGCAAATCAAGGAACCCAGAATTTCTAATGACCTTCCCAATCATGTCAAAGGCTTTACCTATTAACCAGTTTAATAGAAAACTAATATCGAATAAACTCCTTGTACTGTACAAAACCTTACCCCCTAAATGTCAACCCATGTCTTTCTGTTTTCAAACGACACTGTTGACCAACTTATATAACTGCTGTTTTCTGCAATGTATTTTTTTCCTCCCTTCCCTTTTTTCAACTCAAGGTATACTTTGATCTCAATTAGTATTAAGTTATAGTATAAGTGTTTTTTTCCCACACCTTGCCCAAAACGCTGTGCGTAATAGTAGCTTTATGCATTGTATGTACTAGCTCTTTAAATCCAACATTATGTTTGTAACTCACCCTGTATGTATGTACTTTACCTGAATAAACATTTGATTTGAAAGAAAAAACTGCTTGAAACTGCTTCAGATCCTGCTGAAGAACTACGGAAAATCGTGAAGCATAATAACCCTCAGTCCTCATCCTTGAGGCTTATCTTCGTAGATTCAAGAAGACTGGAGTGTACTCAGAGGAACAAGGCATGATATTCCACCCGGATATACTGGACTTTGAACACCGTACCAAGGACAGTATAACAAAAACATGATTCGAGACTACATTTGGGGCCGATTCGTGAAAGTAATTTACAGTATAATCGTAAATCTCGAAAAACTACTTTCTCCTAAATCTTTTGTGATAATTTTTGTATACCTTTAGTATAAATGCACGTTAATTTTTATCAAAATGTTTTTTTCTGATTTAGGTGAACAAAAAGACGCAAATTCGCCCGTATTCTCATTGGAAATTTCGAAATTTCAAAATACGACTGTCTTGGTAACAAAAGATAAGTTTCAAAAGAATAATGGCAATTTTCCAAACTTTTTGTCATAGACAATTATAATAAATAACACTTAGAAACCAGCAACAAAATTTTGTTACATTGCGTTTAAGTGTAACTTTAAAGAGTTAATTTTTAACCTTTGTGTGTATGCCAAGGTCTCACACCCTCACCTATTATGTTCTTGATTGTCCATTGATTAATGTATATAGAAACACTGAGATAAGGACTATTCCTGAACAAATAGCCTGGATAAATCACAACAGAAAGATTAATGATATTCTGGCGAGATAAATGAATTTTGCACCAAAATTGTAACTTTGTTGAATTATCTGAATGTCTATTGTAAATTGTCTGTGTATTATTGTATTATATATATATATATATATATATATATATATATATATATATATATATATATATATATATATATATATATATATTATATATGTACATTATATATATAAATGTATATATATATATATATATATATATATATATATATATATTTATATATATACATTTATATATATATGAACACATTATACTTAATGGGGTGAGAATAGCTATAGCTTGAGCCACCTAATCCCTTTGTGTGTATTTAAACCCCAATAAACTTATTTCAATCCTAAGGGAAGAGGAACCTCAGCTATATAGAAAAGATTCATTCCTGAATTATTGACCGAACTCTTCCAGCCATATTCAATGACGTATGTATCTCAGGATATATAACACATGTCTGATATATATAATACATATATCAGATATAACACATGAATCTGAGATATAACATATACCTAAAATGTAACTCGTGCATCACACACATAACACAAGGATCTCAGATGTAAGTGGCCCTTCGTAAAGCCCTGATTGTGGCACCACTTGGGGCCTCCGGACCCTGCCTGGGTGTTCAGTAGAGCTCTGGAATGAATGACCCTTGTCCTTTTGCGTACGAGTGGGTTAAGATAAATGTCTGGGAATCACTAGAACGCCGGTTCGAGTCACCTCATTGCCCCCAAGTGTTTTTATCATTAAAATTCACTTATTGTGATTTCTTTGTATTGTAAAGAAGTGACGTAGTAGTGGGAACACCATTACCCGCTGTCCAGAGTGTAGGTGGCCATTCGGAAAATTCAGGTTGTGATATATCTCAGATATAACACATGTATCTCAGATATAACACATGTATCTCGAAGTTAACACATGTATCTCAGACATAGCTGAAGTACATTTACTTTTTTTCCTAAAAGGTAATTATAGATCTAATGTAAACGTCTCATTAATATTATGTCAATGGTAATATTATTGTCAAGATTAAATCATAATGAAAGCAATAAGACTCAACTTACTGCTGTCAGTCCAGTTAGCTAAAGCTGGGTTGTTCTCAATGAGTTGCAATGCAGACGCAGCATCCATGTTTACCATCGCATTTATAGCTGCATTTCCTGTAAAAAATACAATAAAAAAGTTGTTCATATGGATTTATGTAAAACTAGAAATGTTTGAGCTTCATCTTTGATGATTTTTAGTTTTACGATACTATTTTTATTTTATATACACAAGCATTGATAATAAATTATTATAAGTATTTTAACTATTGATACTCGTATGACTTATGCAAACTCCTAATGGAGTTTTGTAGGACCTTTGTGGGAGACAGGCGTGTTATTGACCGCTCCTGGTAATAGCAGTGGCTGGATACCTTACGACGTTGTGTTCATCCACCGAGTGATCCAGTGACTTTTTTTATATAAAGATATGGCAGAAGAGGGTTGCCTGAGTGATGGGGGAAACTGTTCCAAGTCTGACGTTGAGGATCACCAACAAAAGGACTCAAGCCCATTACAAGAAGTCATGTCGAGGAAGAAGAAGAAAAAAAGATTATGGACAGACGCATGATTCAGAATAGTCGTGACGGCAATCGACCGAAGAACAGCAGTAACCGACACCAGACGGACCATTCGTCAGTCTCACCAGGAGCACCTCACCTGACAGATGAGACAGGAATTTTCACCAGAAGTTGGAGTGGACGGTTCAACTAGCCCAGGAATCTGGTGAATTTGAACCGTTGTTTAAAAGGAAAGTGTTCACCTGCCCTACATAACAGTTGGGACAGAAAAAGCAGTGGAACATTTAACGACTGACGGTTTTAATAATGATGTTTTGGTTACTTATGAAAGCGGAATAACTCAAACGAAGGTTATTGTTTTCAGGGTACCTTTGAAAACTGAGAACTGGTTGTCTGAGTATATTTATGTTAACAATGAAAATGTCGTACGGCGAGGAGAGACATTGTACACGGTGACAAACAAAGCCATGTTGGCAAACAAAGTGACAAACAAAGTTGCCTTGTTGAAGCAGCCTGTCCTCCAAACAAAGACCCAAAAAGTGATTCCATGCACCCCATCAAACCCCCTGTTTATGAATAAAATACGGTTTACACCCGACTCACAACTGATTTCGTTNAAATTTGTAAATGACTTCCCCAGTAAATTATCTTCCCCAATAATTCACATTTTACCACATCACAACAGTAAAATAAGCGCTGGCCAATATAATTAAAAAAATTATTAATAACCAAGGGAAACCTCCTTGTTACCACTTTCACTGCTGAAAGGGACATCAATTACAGTAGAATTACATACACGGTAGGATTCCGTCCTCTGCCACTGGAGGGCGCGGACGTCGGGCTCTGGCTGCCAGTGTTTGCTTGGCGCTGACTGGTGGTGGTTGTATTGGTGTGGGGCGCCAGCTGTCCCGGGCGGGGGTCAGCAATATGGCGGCGGCTGGTGGGGGCCGCGTCCGCCGAACAAATACTGCGAGATTGGATTTCTCGGGCCCAGTGGACTGGGACGTTGTAGCGTCTGCGCTCATAGATGTCCTGGGTGTGGACGTGCACGATCTACTTGGGCTGGAGAGGTTCTCTCCCACTAGAGTGGTAGTGACTTTTGCCACGGCTAGTGGGTATGAGAAGTTTGTGGTGCGATGGTGTGAGCGGCCGACTCCCGTTCCTTGTTCGGCTTGTTCCGTGACTGTCGGATCTGTGGGGTCCTCTGACCTATGTCAGTGTACACGGAGTGCCTGTGGCGCTTCCTGAGGCGGAGCTTACCGCTGTGTTTGCGCGGTTTGGGTCGGTGATTCCTCATCGGTTCAATGTGTTCAGTGCCGGGCGGCTGCAGGGCCTCCACCTGGGTTCTCGGACGCTGCATATGCGTCTCACAGTGCCTATCCCGTCCAAGGTTTTGTGCTGTGGTCTCCCTCTCCGGGTTTTTTACCCTGGGCAGGCCCGCACATGCTTCCGCTGCGGGGAGGAGGGGCATGACGCTGCCCGGTGTGAGGCTCCTCGTTTGGAGACGGCTTCGGTATTCAGTGTGGGGGATTTCCCACCCCTCCATGACCCTGTTGCCACCCTGGCCGGTCCTCGGCATGGGGGTGCACCTGGTGGGGCCCCTGCGGATGTTGTGCCTAGTGGGGCGCCTGTGACTGTGGTGCCTGGTGGGGCACCTGCGACGGTTGTGCCGGATGGAGCGCCTGGGACGTTTATGCCTAGTGGGGCCCTGCGACTGTTGAGCCTGGAGGCGCGCCTGCGACTGCTATGCCTGGTGGCGAGCCTGCGTCTACTGTGCCTGGTTGTGCGCCTCCGTCTGCTGTGCCTGGTGGTGATCCTGCGACTCTTGTGCCTGGTGGTGGGCCTGAAGCTGTGGTGCCTGGTGGTGCGCCTGAGTCGGTTGTGACTTCTGTTTCGTCTGCGCCTGTGGTGTCACCTGTGCCAGCTGCGGTGGAGTACGTGGCTGCTCCTGTTTCCGGTCTTCCACTTACGGTGGATGTGGAGGTGCATCCTGTTCCTGGTGGCAAGATGGAGGATGGGCTTGGTGTTGGGGGTGTCATCTCGGTGTCTTCCGGTGTGGGCGCTGCGCTCGGTGAGGGTGCCGACGGAGTCATCGATGGAGCAACCGTTCCTGTTGCCTGCTTTGCGTGCCCGGTTTCTGCTCCCCCTGACGGTGAGGTTCCAGGTGGGGGTGTGGCCTCCGTTGCTCCTCGGCGGAAGCGCGTTGCGGGAGGGCGCTCGCGCAGTAGAGAACCCCCTGGCAAACGGGTTGATGCTTCGTGGAGTTGTGCCTCGGGCGGCTCCCCCCCCCCGCCTCCTCCAAATTCTCCTGAGTCTGAGATGGATTCCGGGTGTGATGCTGTTCCGGATGGCGGCAAGATGTTCTCCTCGAGGGTGGACGCCGTTGGTACGTGGTCTGTGACGGTGGGGTCTCGGCGTGCCTCGCTGAGTGATGTCGGCACTGTTCGCCTCCTGCGGGATCAGTCGTCCGGCTTCCAGAGTTTCTCTCCGGCGGAAGGGCGGCAGCGGGTTGGCCCTCGGGTGGATGCAGACGTCTCTGCTGGGGGTGGCTCTGTGCCCCCTGGGGTGTTTGAGGGTGTTGGGGGTCATTGATGCTCTCGATGGCGCCTGCTATTGTTTGTGCCTCCCTCAATGTTCGTGGGTTAAATGCTTTGGCGGTCCAATTGGGCCTTCTGGATGTGCTTAGGGAGCAGCGTGTGGATGTGGCTCTGATCCAGGAGCACAATGTTAAGGATGTGTCTGTGTTGCAGGTTTTGTGTGCTGAGTTTCATATTGTTTTGAACCCGCCAAGGACATCCTTTGGGGGGACGCTGATGTTGTTTTCGCGGAGGGCGTCCCTTTCCGTGCTTCACGCGGAAATGGATGAAGACGGGCGGGTGTTGTTTGTAAGGGCGGAGTTTTTAGGGGTTGTGATTCCGTTCCTGACGGTGTACGCCCCTTCTGGGGTGGTGCATTGTCAGGACCGGGAGCTGTTTTTTAGGGAGAGGCTTTTACCGTACCTGCGGCATGATACGAGGGATTTGATTTTTTGGGGGGATTTTAATTGTGTTACGTGTGTGAGGGACTGCTCTAGTTAGCACCCTCGGCATGTTTTGGCCGCTTTGATTGAGGTTTTGCGTGCGTGTGGGTTTCGGGATGCGGCTGTTTTGTGTGGCGGTTCGTTAGAATATACTTTCGCTGCGCGCGGGGTGAGCTCTCGGTTAGATCGGTTTTATGTTTCTGGTGGGCAGTGTTCAGTTTTTGATTTTCGCACGGTCCCGGTGGCTTTCTCGGATCATTGTTTGGTGGTTGTCCGGGTTGGTGTCCGGAGTCAGGTGCGGGTGGGGCCTGGGTGGTGGAAATTGAATTGTCGGTTGTTGCGATGTCCACGTATTTGTGCGCAATTTCGGGCCTGGTGGGTTGGTATCGTTGCTCGGAAAGATGATTTCTCCTCTTTGTTCGTTTGGTGGGAGTGGTGTAAGGTGGAGTGTCGGAGATTTTTTGGGGTTGTTGCCAAGCTGGAGGCTGCTGGGAGGTTTGGTCTTCTGCGGTTCTTTCAGGCGCGTTTGTCTGATTTATATGCGCGTTTAAATGTTGACTGCTTTAGTAAGATTGCTGAGTGTAAGGAGCGTATTTGTGATTTGCGTGCGGTGTTGGCTGACGGGGTTCGAGTGCGTGCACGTGTAGCTGAGCGGGTGGATGGGGAGAGGCTCTCCCCCTTTCTTTTAGGGAGGGAGAAGGCTGCTCGGGGCTCCATTCTTCTTACGGGCCTTCGGCGTTCCGATGGAACTGTGCTTTCTAGCACATCTGGTGTTCTGCTTTCCGCGCGGCAGGAGTTGGAGGCACTCTATGGGGTGGTGCATGGGGATGGTGTGCTTGCGGATTCTTTTTTGGACGCGTGCTCTCCCGGTTTGTCGCAGGCGGAGTGTGCCGCGTTGGTGCAGGATGTCTCCATGCTGGAGCTCCGGGAGGTGGTTTGGTCGTTTCGTTCTGGGAAAGTGCCGGGTGCGGATGGCCTGCCCCTGCTCCCGAAGCAGGGCGACTTGCGGTTGTTTTCGAATTGGAGGCCGATTACGTTGTTAAATGTAGACTATAAGATTTTTTCAAAGGTTTTAGCACGTCGCTGTCGCGGTGTCGTTGCATCGGTGGTCTCTCTGGAGCAATTTTGCGGTGTGCCTGGCCGTGCCCTGATGCATTGCAACGCTTTGTTTTGGGACGTGATTCTCTATGCGTCCGAGTATCGGCTTTCGGCGGCTATGATCAGCTTGGACTGGTCCAAAGCTTTCGATCGGGTGTCGTTGGAGTTTGTTTTCCGTGCTATGGAGAGGCTTGGTTTTCCGAGGGTGTTTGAAGGGTGGGTCCGTTTGTTGTATGTCCGGAGTCGCAGTCGAGTGTGTGTGAATGGGTTTTTTAGTTCCTTTTTCCGTATTTGTCGTTCAGTTCGTCAGGGGTGTCCGATGTCCATGTTGCTTTATGTGCTTTTTCAGGAACCTCTCTTCAGGGCGGTGAAGGCGTGCCCTTTGATTGTGCCTCCTTGTCTGCCGTCCGGTTTCGGCTACCCATTTGCGGGTATCCTGACGACACCGTGCTATTTGTAGCTTCGGAGGGTTCGGTGGGGGCTGTGCAGGATGTTCTTCTCCGGTTTGAGTCCGCTACGGGGGCTGTTCTCAATCGGGCGAAGTCGGGGTTGATGGGGATCGGTGCGTGGGCCTCCCGCCTGGTGTGGGATAGGTCGTGGTTTCCGGTGGTCTCCTCGCTTCGCGTTCTCGGGGTTACTTGGTTTGCCTCATATGACAGGTCTTTAGAGTGGAATTGGGATATTGTCTCCTGATCGGTTGGAGTTGCGGTTGGCCTTTTGTCGCGTAGTCCTCTGACGATCTATCAGCGGGGCCTGCTGGTTGCGTGCAAGGTTTTGTNAAGATTTCAACAATTATTTAATTCTTAACGCCCGACGCTAACAACGACGCTCAGAAATAATTATAAGTATTTATTAATTTAACAAATTTATGATAAAGCACTTATTTACGTTACTTAATGAACTTGATATTTACATAGTATACACTTATTCACCGCCGGTCGCGTTGTAGAATACTGAGAGATTAACACTGATAGCCGCGATGCTCACAGCTACAGAGTCGCGCTGAATCTTAATTAAAAATTAGTAATTATTTTCCCAAAATTATAAATTAAATACTGGCGCATAGTTGACTTGTTACTTTGTAATGATCTGGTGCTTAGATCATTGGTTCTCCCTTCTCCCCTCCTCCCTTCTCCATTTCTCCCCTCCCCTTTGCCTGTCATTCGTCTTCCCCCCTTCACCCCCCCCCCCCTGTCGCCATTTGTCAAGGACCAAGAGGTTGACCTGAGGGTGGTCATGCAGCCGACCTCCGTGATACCTGGCTTCCCCACTCAATCCTCCCCACTCAGATTTCCATCTCCATCCCCCCTCTCCCATTCCCTGTCTTCCCCCTCTCATTGGTACCTTCCCCATACCAGGCGAGTCAAGTGTCCTTACTCTTTATCTTGGGGAGACAGGCTTGAACATAATTATCAGTTTTGTAAACATTGCTCGGAGGTGCAAGGGGCCCCATAGAGGCGCCTTGTTCCCTTCGCATAGCTAGACAGAGCTGGTAGAACAGAATTTCATTAGTGTGTGTTGGGGCCTCGACTGAGGTACAGGTCAAATGACCTGCGGGCAGCCAATCAACATCCTTTGGCAAGCTGCAGTATTGAAGGTAATTGTGCACTTTGAGTTTTTTGTAACATTGGTATTACATTCCATTGCCTCATAGGTTGTTATTTAGAGTAGGCTATGTTTCAATTCTGATTTAAATATACAGTTTCAATAATAAAATAATGTTAATGAAATTTTGTTTAGTTATCTGTTCCCTTTGATTAATGACTGTGTTCTTCATTCTTGTGATTTTCATTTGCTGTGCTAGATATTCCCCTGTGTTCTCCATCTTATGAATAGTAAAGTCGCTCTAGAATCTCCCGTTCAGTTCAGTAAGATTACAGTATTAATCCATTAAGATTCATTTACTTGCCCTTTGGAGTTCCCTGATTATTGAGTCCCTTCCTTCCTGGGGACCAATAATTTTAGACACATTCATTTATGTTGGGAAGGTGGTGGCAGTGTTTAATGTTTTAATTTTATAATTAGTAACAAATTAATAACCCCTATCCTTGTTATGTCCTCCTCATTTGATATTCAGTTATATTCGTGGCAGTCCAGTGAGGGGTCATACTGGACTGTAACAGTGTTAAGCTGGGGTATTGATTGAAGAGAGAAAGAGAATTACACAGTGGTCAGAGAGACGATCACAGAGTACAGAGGGTGATTACAAAGGTTAGGGTCATTATAACTTTACCTGAATATAACACTAAACACTTGGACACTTGGGAGAGCGCAAAACAATTACAGACCGCTGTCTCACTGAGCGCTGAGTAAAACCACTAGAAAATTCAGAGTCCCGACGCTAATTCCCTTAAATGACAAAAATCAACTTTTGGTCTCTCAAAGTTCTAAGTCGGATCACTTTAATCGCACACTTGAATTAACACTGACGACCCGATGAACGTATGGCTAGACACAAAACTAGAATTTATTCCCAAAACTGAGATTTTCCAAGCGACTTTGAAAAATGTCATCACAAAAATTTTCAACGATTTTCACTAAGTCTTTCACTGAATTCACTTTAATGCACTGCACTTCACATCACATGAAAACAGTAAAACCACTCACGTTAGTAATTCTCTCAGAGAATTAATACTGCACAACACGAAAACAAAAACTCCAGACTTAAAAATGTAAAAAAAATACTTAGAAAATAATAACACTTATGTACGAGAATTACTTAAACAAGGGGGAACATTTTACTAACGATGGGATACTTAACCTGAAGGGAACTTAATATATAGGGAAGTTAATTTAATACTTAAGGAAAACTCGATTTAACCTATAACCGTCCCGTCCCGGCCCGCCCTGTCGCTTTTCCAAGCATAGGTAACCACATCCACCTAGATCCCAACAGTACAAAATAATCCCGTCCTTCGCAGTCAACGGTTAGACTAGATAGCGGAACAACCGACGGATCTAACTGTCCGACACCACCGTAATTCCGTTGCTAGAGAATCTACTAGGCCATCACTCAGTGAACTCTTGGTACCTTCATGGCTGTACCGTAAAAATCTAGCGATTGTGTCGTCTAACACGCCCTCAGGGATAATAATTAGCGTCCTAATACTTCCCCGCCCCGACAATTCGAAACCTAGAATTGTTGCTGCGAAAACCACCACGCAGCACCATTGTCCGTAATTGCAGAGGGTCGAGTAAATAATACCCTTTCCAACTACCCATGGCGGCCTCCACTCTTAACTGCCTGCTTAGTGTATACACTTAACTGCATATAATTAAACTTACCAGCCCTTCACGACACTAAAATCACCTACTCTATGCGAATCTCATCACATAGGATTACCGTCGACCTCTAGCTCGTTGCACCCGGCTGACTCACCACACAGCATAACCGAACGAACAGACGCATGAGGCTTCAATAATCGTCAAGAAATGATTGAAAACACCGCTGCTACCATTGTAATAACCCTGCACCTCTATAATCGTTCAGAACGCTACCCTTGCTGTAACCCTCTCTCTCTACTCTTTCCCTTCATCCAATACCCCAGCTTGACACTGTTACAGTCCAGTATGACCCCTCACTGGACTGCCACGAATATAAACTGAATATTAAATGAGGAGAACACAACAAGAATAGGGGTTATTAATTATAACTGATAATTAAAAAATCATTAAAACACTGCCACCACCTTCCCAACATAAATGAATGTGTCTAAAATTATTGTGTCCCCAGGAAGGAAGGGACTCAATAACCAGGGAACTCAAAGGGCAAGTAAATGAGTCTTAATGGATTAATACTGTAATCTTACTGAACTGAACGGGAGATTCTAGAGCGACTTTACTATTCATAAGATGGAGAACACGGGGGAATTTCTAGCACTGCAAATGAGAATCACAAGAATGAATAACACAGTCATTAATCAAAGGGAACAGATAACTAAACACAAATCCATTAAAATACTTTATTATTGGAACCCGTATATTTAAATCAAAATTGAAACATAGCCTCCTTTAAAAAAAACCTACGAGGCAATGGAATGTATTACTATAATATACACAACTCAAGTGCACAATTACCTTCAATACTGCAGCTTGCCAAAAGGATGTTGATTGGCTGCCCGCAGGTCACCTGACCTGTACCTCAGTTGAGGCCCCAAGACACACTAACTACTCTTTATTAAAATGCTTACCAGTGGGACAGGCTCCACCCCGTAGTTCCTAGGCCCAAATTAACTCCGCCTATCCCAAGCCTATGGCCAATGGCTTTAAACATAACTAGGTGATCTAGAATCCGGGCCAATGGCATGGACAGGCACTACCCTGTGAGGCCCTGCCTCCACAGGCCTACATGTCTTCATCCAATCCAGATCAGGCTTGACCATAAGGGTCAATTCCTATTGACAGATAACTCCAATAACTGGGAAGGCGCCAACAACTTTCCTGTGGGAATGCCAGCTGGGCGCCCACGTGTAACTTGAGAATTACGATAATTCGTCACTGTTCTCAAAACTGTCAAATTGTTAGTGGCAAAGGCAGGAGAAGAGGGGAAACGGATTGGAAGAAGGGGATTGGAAATGACTGGGAGACAAATGATTTGGAAAGATTGGAGACATAGAGATTGGGAAACAAGTGACCTGACCACCTGCCTAAGGGGGAGATTGGGGAACAAGTGACTTAACCACCTGCCTAAGGGGTAATTTGACTCTGGCAAGAAGGGGAACTGCCCGCAGGGAGGGGGAGAATGACCAGAGGTCGGACTGAGGACTGACAAGTACCATTACAGACTCATGTGTGACTGATCCCTGAGTCATGTGTGACTGAACCCTGACTTGTGTGTGACTGAATCCTGACTTGTGTGTGACTGATCACTGACTCGTGTGTGACTGATCCCTGATCATGTGTGACTGAACCAGACTTCTGTGTGACTGATCCCTGACTGTGTGTGTGTGTGACTGACCCTGACTCGTGTGTGACTGATCCCTGACTCATGTGTGACTGATCCCTGACTTGTGTGTGACTGATCCCTGACTCGTGTGTGACTGATCCCTGACTCGTGTGTGACTGATCCCTGACTTGTGTGTGACTGATCCCTGACTTGTGTGTGACTGATCCCTGACTCGTGTGTGACTGATCCCTGACTTGTGTGTGACTGATCCCTGACTTGTGTGTGACTGATCCCTGACTTGTGTGTGACTGATCCCTGACTTGTGTGTGACTGATGTGGGAAAATCTGGCTCCAGAATATTTTTAATAAATATAATGAATTTGAATAATATCAAAGGACCACTCATTTTAAAGGAGAAATAAATTAAATATATAAATTGTAAATAAATACTAGAACCAGTGTCTATGGATCTCTGGAATAGTTGCTCTTGGAAGTATTAAACCAATAATGGACTGTAGAATAATAATTAAATTATAGAGCCAAATCCCTCCACACTCTTTGGAGGGTTAATATAATAGTACAAAGAAACTAATGAGCTACTTGCAAAATAAATTAGATACTAATACGTATCAATAATAAGTCATTAAGGTATCAAGAATATCAGTATTAAATCACATGACAAAAATATATAGAATGTTAGTAAATATATGATCTTATATTGAAGATCGTATTTAAATAAATGTTAGTAATCTACTAATTTTGAAAATAAACAGCAGCTTAGCTGTGTTGCAGAAATATAAGTGTCTGGGCACTCACACCAGAAAACTTGTCGAAAGAGGCTGTCCTAGAACACGCGTTGAAGTAGAGGCTTATCTCCCTTCTTGTCACTATGGCACAAGCTGAAATATGGGTAAAATGTTAGATTTGTTTATAACAATGCTAATTAGCACTTATTTCTAAATGAAAATGTGGAGACGATCTAGCATGGGATTCACTTGTTGATACTTAGAGTCCATGCAGCCTAAATATAAACATCCTACCAGCTAACATTTTGTGATCACAAATATTATACCATTGAGTAGGAACTTAACGTCTTTGTGTTCGCGAGTCGTGTTGTGTTCGTAAATATAGGATGTTATAATAAGCAAGCTCCAGACACTGCTTGTCAGTCAGAATAAAGCTGCCATCCCTCTCTCTGCCGTCCCTCTCTCTGCCGTCCCTCTCTCTGCCGTCCCTCTCTCTGCCGTCCCTCTCTCTGCCGTCCCTCTCTCTGCCGTCCCTCTCTCTCTCCCTTTCCTCTCGGGTTGACGTATCCGCAATAGCTCCCAGTTGGGACCCCGAGCCTAAACTATATTATTTATTTAATGTTAAATGTGAAAGGAAGTGAGTTTGACTAATATTTATGTCCTAAATAAATGTGTTATGCGACAATACGTTTTCTTGTAATGCAAGTCAATTAATTTAGACTGCGCTAAATAAATGAGAATGATTTGGAGTGGAAATTATTTAACATTATAACATTATTCATGGAACAGCTAATCTAGTGGGTAAATGATTTCCAGTAAACAGAAATATACTAATAAAGTAAGCTTATTAATTAGATTATCCTTAATAAAGGAAGGTAAATAACTGGACTATTTGATCCAAAGATATTTGGAAAATTATTTCCTGTTGCTAGCTTGCTGACGGAACTTCGCCATGAACAGTGGGAAAGATTTTGAGCGGTTATTACTCAGTAAGAAATGAATCAATATTATTACACTACTGATTAGAAGTATTAGTAAATATAATTGTTAGTACAAGAATTATTCTTAAAGTACTAAATGTTAAGTGATTATGTGTTGGAAATTTCCAACAATGATCCCTGACTCGTGTGTGACTGATCCCTGACTCGTGTGTGACTGATCCCTGACTCGTGTGTGACTGATCCCTGACTTGTGTGTGACTGATCCCTGACTCGTGGTGACTGATCCCTGACTTGTGTGTGACTGATCCCTGACTGTGTGTGACTGATCCCTGACTCATGTTGTGACTGATCCCTGACTCGTGTGTGACTGATCCCTGACTCGTGTGTGACTGATCCCTGACTCGTGTGTGACTGATCCCTGACTTGTGTGGACTGATCCCTGACTGTGTGTGACTGATCCCTGACTCATGTGTGACTGATCCTGACTTGTGTGTGACTGATCCCTGACTCTATGTGACTGATCCCTGACTCGTGTGTGACTGATCCCTGACTCATGTGTGACTGATCCCTGACTCGTGTGTGACTGATCCCTGACTCATGTGGACTGATCCCTGACTTGTGGTGACTGATCCCTGACTCATGTGTGACTGATCCCGACTTGTGTGTGACTGATCCCTGACTCGTATGTGACTGATCCTGACTCGTGTGTGACTGATCTGACTCCTGTGTGACTGATCCCTGACTTGTTGTGACTGATCCCTGACTTGTGTGTGACTGATCCCTGACTCATGTGTGACTGATCCCTGACTGTGTGTGACTGATCCCTGACTTGTGTGTGACTGATCCCTGACTCATGTGTGACTGATCCCTGACTTGTGTGTGACTGATCCCTGACTCTTGTGTGACTGATCCCTGACTCATGTGTGACTGAACCCTGACTTGTGTGTCTGATCCCTGACTCATGTGTGACTGACCCTGACTCATGTGTGACTGATCCCTGACTTGTGTGTGACTGACCCTGACTCGTGTGTGACTGATCCCTGACTTGTGTGTGACTGATCCCTGACTTGTGTGTGACTGATCCCTGACTTGTGTGTGACTGATCCCTGACTCATGTGTGACTGATCCCTGACTCATGTGTGACTGATCCCTGACTTGTGTGTGACTGATCCCTGACGTGTGTGTGACTGATCCCTGACTCGTGTGTGACTGATCCCTGACTTGTGTGTGACTGATCCCTGACTTGTGTGTGACTGATCCCTGACTTGTGTGTGACTAATCTACTGACGTGTGTGACTGATCCCTGACTTGTGTGTGACTGATCCCTGACTTGTGTGTGACTGATCCTGACTCGTGTGTGACTGATCCTGACTCATGTGTGACTGATCCCTGACTTGTGTGTGACTGATCCGGACTCATGTGTGACTGATCCCTTACTTGTGTGTGACTAATCCTGACTTGTGTGTGACTGATCCCTGACTTGTGTGTGACTGATCCCTGACTGTGTGTGACTGATCCTGACTTGTGTGTGACTGATCCTGACTTGTGTGTGACTGACCTGATCATGTGTGACTGATCCCTGACTTGTGGTGTGACTGATCCCTGACTTGTGTGTGACTAATCCCTGACTCGTGTGTGACTGATCACTGACTTGTGTGTGACTGATCCCTGACTCGTGTGTGACTGATCCCTGACTTGTGTGTGACTGATCCCTGACTCATGTGTGACTGATCCCTGACTTGTGTGTGACTGATCCCTGACTTGTGTGTGACTGATCCCTGACTTGTGTGTGACTGATCCCTGACTTGTGTGTGACTGATCCCGACTTGTGTGTGACTGAATCCTGACTTGTGTGTGACTGATCCCTGACTGTGTGTGACTAATCCCTGACTTGTGTGTGACTGATCCCTGACTTGTGTGTGACTGATCCCTGACTCGTGTGTGACTGATCCCTGACTTGTGTGTGACTGATCCCGACTTGTGTGGACTGATCCCTGACTTGTGTGGTCTGATCCCTGACTCGTGTGTGACTGATCCTTAACTTGTGTGTGACTGATCCCTGACTCCCACCTTGTATTACAGTGGATTATATATGCATTTATGTCCGGCTTTAACTCTTAGAATAGGATTGATCTGCATGTTAAGGTCTAATTTAATACTTCATCAAGTCCAGAGTGAAGGAGAGATGTTGGGTTAGTGTCTCGAGCGTTTTTTATATTGTTTGGGTATTCATGGTAATTTCCCACAGCTAGGGGGGGGGGGACAGTGGAATGACAGGGCTCCCTCTCCTTGGACTTTAGAGATTACATTAGGTAAGTCTCCTTAGTCTCTCACCACAAGCTTGTACTGTGGCCTTGGTACTGGCTACCTGGCTATTTATTTTAACTTTTGAAAAGGTTCAAAATGCAGAAATAATATTGTTCTGAAACAGGGCCCTTGAGAGGGCACTTGGACCACTTGCAAGACATCACCAGGGCGTCCCTGAGGATGGGGGATCAAGTGAAAATACTGATCGTGTTGCCCTGGCTATCACCAAGGCAGCATCTCCAGGTTTTATTAACAGGTGTATTTGTGGTTGGCTTTGCAATATAATTGTGTTCTTTCAAGGAAGTGAGAGAATCTCGCCTCAGAATACACATCCAACTTTGGCGAGTAGTCAAGCAAAATTATTTTTTATTCAAGAGACTGTCTCCTGGTATGTCCTTAATTATCCTTGGCTTACGAGGGACTGTCCCCAGGCGCATAGTAGAGACCTTTGACATGCCAGGGACTGTCAACTGGTATATGGAAAGTGAAACAATGGTCTATGAGTCATTGACTTTTGACTCATTGATAAGTGATTCATGACCCATCAGTAAGTTATTACAAGTGCTTGATCTGTCCCGGTGGTGAAAAATCCCTTTTGTAAATAATGCTAGTCCCGCGATTGTAAACCTTGGTCGAGTGATTGATGGCTCGTGAGTAACCGTGAGTAATGTGTGATCTATGATTCGTGAGCAACTAGTTCCTGGCTCGTATCTGAATGACCTCTGGATGCAGAGAAATATTATATTATGTGTTATCCCCCATTTGGCTCCCTCTTGAGCGAGCCTTATCCCCATGCACAACATGGCTCATAACCTTGGTGAGCAAGCCTTATCCGCATGCACAACATGCCCCATGACCTTGGTGAGCAAGTCTTATCTCCACAACATGCCCCATAACCTTCCATAACCATTCCTGATCCACTGTTGGTTCATTTCTTGACCACGGGTGAGTGAACTGATCCCTATGAAAGCTAATCATACAAGGTTTTGTGAGAAGAAAATTGCACCAGTAACGAGAGTGTCGATCACCTGCAGACGGAGTGTTGGTGTCGTCGGTGCAGCGGCGGTGGCGACGAGTGCTGGTGCAGCCCAGTGAGGGAGGTAAGGTGTGCCCCAGCCTGAAGGAGGAGCGAGGGTGTGCCCACGCCCCCGTGGCCTGCACCACCCACCACTGGCGTGCGGGCCCCTGGACCCGCTGCACACTGGCCGATGACGTGGAGTGCGGCCCGGGCTACAGGGTAAGACGTATGTATCTACACTCCCCTCTGTACTGTTCTTGTCTTCTTCATCACACCTGCTTCCATAGTGTGAGTTACAGTGTCACATCACCCCATAGTGTGGCAGGTGCTCATCCCAGCCACATCTTCCAGAGTGGGATTTACAAAACCACATCACAAACACATTAATTAGAATATAATTAATTATATTACTTATTATTTAAATATTTACCTAAATTTGCCACTAACACTAGTGACTTCGACGAGGACAAGAAGCCGGCGGCTTGTCGAAAGTCCCGCATTTGCCTTGATGATCTTTTCCAGCTGAACGTTTGGCATTTACGGCGTCGGCGGGTAGGCAGTTCCGTGAGTTTATAGCATTGTTTTAGGTGAACAAGAATCTGCTGTCTCAGTCCTACATTGTGGCTTATTGAGCTTGAAGCCGTTACTCCTTGTTTGTGTTAAATCTGACCTTTTGAAGAAATTGTCTGCATCAGTATTCCTCCAAATTGTTCAGTTTGTTTAAGGTTTCAGTGAGATCCGGTGTTATGCCTGGTGTGCAGTGTAACATTCGCCCTGTGGCCCTCACCAATTCCTGATCTGAGAGTTGACTTAGTTTAGGAATGATTTTTGCTGCCCGGTGTTGTACTTTCTCCAGAGCAGCTATATCCTTCTGAAGATGTGGGCTCCTTGCTTGGACACAGTAATACAAATGGGCGCGGTTACCTTGCGACGATTTCGAGGCTCAACGTTCCCGTGACCCGGTCCTCGACCAGGCCTCCTCGTTGCTGGACTGGTCAACCAGGCTGTTGGAGCGGCTGCTCGAAGCGTGATGTATGAATCACAGCTTCTTTGATCACTGTTCCTTTGGAGGTGTTTATCAAGATCTCTCTTGAGCGCACCCGAGATTTATACAATTGACCTTCTTGTCTTTAATACGAAAGGTACGCTTGATTATTCCAAGCGTTTGCTTAGCTTCTTTGACTGCTGCTCCTACCTGTTGTGCAACTTTGTGTGAGTGGTGCATTGAGACTCAAAAGTTCTTTTTTTCATTAATCTGCTGTAATGTAATGTTATCAATTTGGTAGTTATGACGTGGGTTGTTATGCCTCACATGCAGGGTCTTTCTTGTTTTTGTCAATATTAAAATGCATTTGCCAGTCTTCTGACCATTTGTGGAGTTCATGTAGATCTTTCATGTTGTCTGGAATTTACCAGTGGGATTTTAATTCTATTATTTATTTATTGAATTTATTAAATTATTTATGTAGTTTTTTACTATTAAATTATTTATTTTACAAGTGGACTGTATTGAAGATAATTTTCCTCACTAATAAACTCCTCATATATTTTGAGGGGGGTTCTAGTTTATTATATTAAATTGAAACTAATCGGTTAGTAGAAAATTCATACTAATGATTAAGCTTCGGATTAATTACTAGTTAATTATATAATTATAGACAAGCTAAGCTGTCATTGTAGAATGCGGCCCTGATCAACAGCCCGTGAACTCCTCCGGACCACGTGAGCTGTCTCCTCGTGGACCATGAGGCTCATGGCTCCATCCAGACCACGTGAGCTGTCTCCTCGTGGACCATGAGGCTCATGGCTCCATCCAGACCACGTGAGCTGTCTCCTCGTCGACCATGAGGCTCATGGCTCCGTCCAGACCACTTGAGCTGTCTCCTCGTCGACCATGAGGCTCATGGCTCCATCCAGACCACGTGAGCTGTCTCCTTGTGGACCATGAGGCTCATGGCTCCGTCCAGACCACGTGAGCTGTCTCCTCGTGGACCATGAGGCTCATGGCTCCGTCCGGACCACGTGAGCTGTCTCCTCGTGGACCATGAGGCTCATGTTTCCGTCCAGACCACGTGAGCTGTCTCCTCGTGGACCATGAGGCTCATGGCTCCGTCCGGACCACGTGAGCTGTCTCCTCGTGGACCATGAGGCTCATGATTCCGTCCAGACCACGTGAGCTGTCTCCTCGTGGACCATGAGGCTCATGGCTCCGTCCGGACCACGTGAGCTGTCTCCTCGTGGACCATGAGGCTCATGGTTCCATCCAGACCACGTGAGCTGTCTCCTTGTGGACCATGAGGCTCATGGCTCCGTCCAGACCACGTGAGCTGTCTCCTCGTGGACCATGAGGCTCATGGCTCCGTCCGGACCACGTGAGCTGTCTCCTCGTGGACCATGAGGCTCATGTTTCCGTCCAGACCACGTGAGCTGTCTCCTCGTGGACCATGAGGCTCATGGCTCCGTCCGGACCACGTGAGCTGTCTCCTCGTGGACCATGAGGCTCATGGTTCCGTCCAGACCACGTGAGCTGTCTCCTCGTGGACCATGAGGCTCATGGTTCCGTCCGGATCACGTGAGCTGTCTCCTCGTGGACCATGAGGCTCATGGCTCCGTCCGGACCACGTGAGCTGTCTCCTCGTGGACCATGAGGCTCATGGCTCCGTCCAGACCACGTGAGCTGTCTCCTCGTGGACCATGAGGCTCATGGCTCCGTCCGGACCACGTGAGCTGTCTCCTCGTGGACCATGAGGCTCATGTTTCCGTCCAGACCACGTGAGCTGTCTCCTCGTGGACCATGAGGCTCATGGCTCCGTCCGGACCACGTGAGCTGTCTCCTCGTGGACCATGAGGCTCATGGCTCCGTCCAGACCACGTGAGCTGTCTCCTCGTGGACCATGAGGCTCATGGTGCCGTCCAGACCACGTGAGCTGTCTCCTCGTGGACCATGAGGCTCATGGTGCCGTCCAGACCACGTGAGCTGTCTCCTCGTGGACCATGAGGCTCATGGTGCCGTCCAGACCACGTGAGCTGTCTCCTAGTGGACCATGAGGCTCATGGCTCCGTCCAGACCACGTGAGCTGTCTCCTCGTGGACCATGAGGCTCATGGTGCCGTCCAGACCACGTGAGCTGTCTCCTCGTGGACCATGAGGCTCATGGTGCCGTCCAGACCACGTGAGCTGTCTCCTCGTGGACCATGAGGCTCATGGTGCCGTCCAGACCACGTGAGCTGTCTCCTCGTGGACCATGAGGCTCATGGTGCCGTCCAGACCACGTGAGCTGTCTCCTAGTGGACCATGAGGCTCATGGCTCCGTCCAGACCACGTGAGCTGTCTCCTAGTGGACCATGAGGCTCAAGACGCCGTCTCGTGTAGCTTGATAATACAGTTCCGACGCTGCTAATGTCTCAACAGTCACAATTCCACCTGCCGGATTGTTACATTATAACAAATGCAAGACAACATCAATAGTGCAGATAGGACAATGAGAATGACGTTTGACGCTCTCCAGTTTGGGTGTATTGTCCTTCAGCATTACCGGTTAACATTCGATATACATAATATTGCCACATATGTTATAGTCAAGTTATGTCAACCGGCAACACAACAGTTCCCAATGGTATAACGAAGTTGTTGTAGAGAATAGCGTAGAATATCCCTTAACGCAGGAACAGCTGCACTTATTCTTCATTAGGAAGTAGAGGATTTGAACTTATATTATTGAGTATTATTATTAAATGAATTCAAACCTTCAAGTATAATTCAGCCTTCGGACTGCACGCTTTTAGAATTAAATAACGCTTTAAATCGCATGATATGTTAAATATATTGAGACGCAATTTCACATTTTCTCCACAAGGAATGGAGAATTTAATCATGATTGTTCTTTTTCATGTATATTAAGTTTTGTTAAAGTTTCTACCACAACAGAAATGACATTCTTTAGTGTAGATTTAGTTGTATAATTTTATGTAAAATATGTGGGATATTTTCGACACTTGTAGATCATGTAGAAATATATTTATTATGATAATTTACTCTCCTTAAGTATTGATGCTGCTCCACAATAATTTTCTTCTTGTTAATTAAGCTCCTATACATTTTCATAGCACTCTCCCATATGAGTGCTATTATCCGTTATCAGCACTCGAGAGGTTAAGTAACTATCAGGAGAAAGTACTAAGGTATTATGAATATAAAGCACTTGGAAGGGATATGAGGAAATGAATTTAAATAGGCTGAAGGAAAGGAATGATAGCCAACCACTTGGACTATTAACTGCTGTTTGGTTGTGATTGTAGCTCTCTTGTAATGGGGAGGGATGTAGAACAAGCAGCTAGGGCCTTTTCATCTTTATTAAACAAAATATATTATTTACTGGGCCACGAGCTAGCAATCGAGTGTGTGCAGCGCCGCTGCTCAAGATGGCCTAGTTGTTGGAGTGTAGTCACATTTGGGGAAGATGCACATCTGCACGCAGTGTTGATGCTGCTGTTGACAACTGCTGCTGAGTTGAGTGTTGGCAATATGCAGTCGATGAATGAAGTCATCACATGTGTGACCACATGCATCCACACCGCTCTGCACGCTATCATCGGCGTCCTCGACATCTGCTTGACGAACTTCTTCGTTGTGAACCTAACTAACATTTATGTACAGTAGTATTTATCTATGGTGACCCTTAAACAAGCTCTGAGACGTCCAACAACGTCTCGGACAGGCATGAATATAGAGTATATTGCATATATATAATTCTAAAACTAAGCTATCCATGGAGCATCATGACTGACTAGGTAAACGTCTGCGCATACTGGAGGCAGTAGGTCCATCTGAAGGTAGAGACAGAGTAGTCGTAGGATGTAGAGAGAGTGGACCAGAAGTTGTGCACAGGGATCATGATGCTCAGCTACTATATACCTGTTAAGCAAATTATAAACGGTAGATACTAACATAGGCACGACATAGTACATAGTATACATGACGTTAACCTAAAATATGGAGTGCAGGGACGTGACAGAAACACGAGGACTTAACAGTGACTGGAAGAGACGTGATGAGATTGACACAATGAACTAGGGTGAACTGCGTACGTATCATATTATTACATTTGAGGCAAAGGAAAGATAACTGATGTATAAAACATACTAAGAAAGACACTAATTGGTGTCTTTATTATTCAGAAAATCTCAACGGATGCGTTGTGGGAATGTTTCATAAAAGTGTGACAGAACACACACATTAATGGTTAGGCACTCAATCAGGACGAGCTCTTCATAAAGTATTAACTAAAGTAGTTGGAAAAAGGGTAAAAGTTAGTAGGGATAAGTTTGTAACTTAGACAATAATATTGTAAACATTACCCTAACAGCTAAACATAAACTATCTATTATTCTTAGGTGCTAGTTCTTCACCATCCTCTCAACAACACAACATGA
>WNGS01000543.1:21231070-21241228 GCA_020271785.1 Procambarus virginalis | reverse complement strand
GGTTTCAGAACATGGCGCTTCTTGCCTGTCGCAGTTGCTGGGACCACTATGATATGGCATTAGATGCTATGGAAGACAAACAAAAACGCTCTGATGTAATTTACACAGATTCGCAAAAGGCTTTGATAAATGTGACCATGGTTGTATTGCCCATAAAATGCGCTCCAAAAGGATTACCGGAAAAGTAGGCAGATGGATCTACAATTTCCTGACCAAACAGAACCAATGTGTAATAGTCAACAAAATAAATCCAACCCGTCAACCGTTAAGAGCTCAGTCCCCCAGGGTACTGTGCTTGCTCCAGTACTTTTTCTCATCCTCATATCGGACATAGACAAGAGCACAACCTATAGCACTGTATCATCCTTTGCAGATGACACTAGGATCTTCATGAGAGTAGGCAACATAGAGGACACGGCGAACCTCCAGTCAGATGTAGATCAGGTCTTTCTATGGGCTACAGAAAATAATATGGTGTTTAACGAAGACAAGTTCCAGCTCATGCGCTATGGAAAAAATGAAAATATAAAAACGGAAACCACGTACAAAACTCAGGCAAATCATAACATAGAACGAAAAGGCAATGTAAAGGATCTGGGTGTACTCATGTCGGAAGACCTTACCTTTAAAGAACACAATAAAGTAGCCGTCACAACTGCAAGAAAAATGACAGGTTGGATAACAAGAACTTTTCACACTAGAGATGCTATACCGATGATGACACTTTTCAAAACGCTTGTGCTCTCTAGAGTGGAGTACTGCTGCACAATGACAGCCCCTTTCACTGCTGGTGAAATTGCTGACCTGGAGAGCGTGCAGAGATCCTTTACTGCTAGAATCCACTGGGTAAAACATCTAAACTATTGGGACCGACTAAAGAGCCTAAATCTGTATTCCCTTGAGCGCAGGCGGGAGAGATACATAATAATTTACACGTGGAAAATATTAGAGGGGCTGGTCCCAAACCTGCACACAGAAATAACATCACATGAGACCAGAAGACATGGCAGGATGTGCAGAATACCCCCGTTGAAAAGCAGAGGTGCAACTGGTACTCTGAGAGAGAACTCTATCAACATCAGAGGCCCGAGACTGTTCAACACGCTTCCACTACACATAAGGGACATAACTGGCAAACCCCTCACAGTGTTCAAGAGAGAACTGGATAAGCACCTCCAAAGGATACCTGATCAACCAGGCTGTGACTCATACGTCAGGCTGCGAGCAGCCGCGTCCAACAGCCTGGTTGATCAGTCCAGCAACCAGGAGGCCTGGTCGATGACCGGGCCGCGGGGACGATAAGCCCCGGAAGCACCTCAAGGTATCCTCAAGGTATACCCTGCCTCGCCCCGGATCCCTGTCCCATAGGTGAGTGTACCCTGCCTCACCGTGGACCCCTGCCCCATAGGTGAGTGTACCCTGCCTCGCCCCAGACCCTTGCCCTATAGGTGAGTGTACCCTGCCTCGCTCCAGACCCCTGCCCTTTAGGGGAGTGTACCCTGCCTCGCCCCAGACCCCTGGCCAATAGGTGAGTGTACTCTGCACTCGGCCCGGACCACTGCCCAATAGGTTAGTAGTCTAAGCTATTTGCATTTATACCTGGGCTAAATGTGTTCTCGAGCTGTGTGAACGGTCCGCAGTTCGGGACCCACTACACAACACCATATCGGATATCCGTCCAAATCAGACCACGGAAACAACCCACAAAAATATTTAAAAATGCTGTATTGGCTGCTTCTTGCTATGTACAAATAAGTCTAGTATATGTTCCGTGGAGAGATGTGATGCTTTTTCTTGACAAGTAAAATGGTTTCTGTAAATTAACTTTTTAACAATATTCATCAGAACCATTTATTATGTAATTATGTCAAACAACAGTTTATAGAGCTATATAATGAAGAAAACATCAATTACTTCGGTTCCTGTTTCAAGTTCAAATAAGTACAAAAGAGAAACCAGTCCACAAACACTCATAGGTGACACATGACCACTGAGACTCCCAAGTGATACCTGGCCACAGACACTCATAAGTGATACCTGGCCACAGACACTCATAAGTGATACATGGTCACAGAATCTCATAAGTGATACCTGGCCACACACACACACTAGTGATACCTGGCTACACACACTCATAAGTGATACCTAGTCACAGACACACACAAGTAATACCTGGCCACAGACACTCATAAGTGATACCTAACCACAGACACTCATAAGTGATACCTGGCCACAGACACTCACAAGTGATACCTGGCTACAGACTCACAAGTAATACCTGGCCACAGACACTCATAAGTGATACCTGGCACACAGACTCACGCAAGTGATACCTGGAAACAGACTCATGCAAGTGATACCTGGTCACAGACTCACGAAAGTGATATCTGGCAAAAGGCTCACGCAAGTGATATCTGGCCACACACTCACGCAAGTGATACCTGGCCACGGACACCCACAAGTGATACCTGGCCACAGACACCCACAAGTGATACCTGGCCACAGACACTAACAAGTGATACCTGGCCGCAGACACTCACAAGTGATAACTGATCAAAGACACACAGAAATGATATCTCTCCAAAGACTCAAACAAGTAATACATGGCCACAAGCTCAAACAAATGATACCTGGCCACAGACACTCACAAGTGATACCAGGCAACAGACACTCACAAGTGATACCTGGCCACTGACACACATAAGTGATACCTGGCCACAGACTCTCACAAGTGATACCTGGCCACAAACACACACAAGTGATACCTGGCCACAGACACTCACAAGTGTTACCTGGACACAGACACACACAAGTGATACCTGGCCACAGACACACACAAGTGATACCTGGCCACAGACACACACAAGTGATACCTTGCCACAGACACACACACACACACAAGTGATACCTGACCACAGACACACACACACATGAGATACCTGGTAATAGACACTCAAAAGTGATACCTGGCCACAGACACTCACAAGTGATACCTGGCTACAGACTCACAAGTAATACTAGGCCACAGACACTCATCAGTGATACCTGGCCACAGACACAAGTAATACCTGGTCACAGACTCACGCAAGAGATACCTGGTCACAGACACACGTAAGTAATACTTGGCCACAGACAACCGCATGTGAAACCTGGGCACAGGCTCTCACAAGTGATACCTGGCCACAGACACTCACAAGTGATAAATAATCAAAGACACACAGAAATGATATCTCTCCACAGACTCAAACAAGGTATACCTGGACACAGACTCAAACAAGTGATACCTGGCCACAGATACTCACAAGTGATACCTAGCCACAGACACTCATAAATGATATCTGGCCACAGACACACACACAAGTGATACCTGGCCGCAGACTCTCGCAAATGATACCTTGCCACAGACTCAAACAAGTGATACCTGGCCTCTGACACACACAAGTGATACCTGGCCACAGACACACACACATGAGATACCTGGCCACAGACACTCACAAGTGATTCCTGGCCACAGACACTCATAAGTGATACCTGGCCACAGACACTCACAAGTGATACCAGGCTACAGACTCTCATAAGTGATACCTGGCCACAGACACTCACAAGTGATACCAGGCCACAGACACTCATAAGTGATACCTGGCCACAGACACTCACAAGTGATACCTTGCCACAGACTCAAACAAGTGATACCTGGCCTCTGACACACACAAGTGATACCTGGCCACAGACACACACACATGAGATACCTGGCCATAGACACTCACAAGTGATACCTGGCCACAGACACTCACAAGTGATTCCTGGCCACAGACACTCATAAGTGATACCTGGCCACAGACACTCATAAGTGATACCTGGCCGCAGACACTCACAAGTGATACCAGGCTACAGACTCTCATAAGTGATACCTGGCCACAGACACTCACAAGTGATACCAGGCCACAGACACTCATAAGTGATACCTGGCCACAGACACTCACAAGTGATACCTGGCCACAGACTCTCACAAGTGATACCTGACCACAGACACTCATAAGTGGTACCTGTTCACAGACACTCACATGTGATACCTGGCTACAGACATCCACAAGTGATACCTAGCCACAGACACTCACAAGTGATAACTGATCAAAGACACACAGAAATGATATCTCTCCACAGACTCAAACAAGAAATACCTGGGCACAAACTCAAACAAGTGATACCTGGCCACAGACACTCACAAGTGATACCTGGTCACAGATACCCACAAGTGATACCTGGCCACAGACACTCACAAGTGATTCCTGGCCACAGACACACACAATAGATACCTGGCTACAGACTCTCGCAAGTGATACCTGGCCACAGACACATACACACACAGTGATAACTGACCACAGACACAAACAAGTGATACCTGACCACAGACACACACACATGAGATACCTGGCCACAGACACTGTTAAGTGATACCTGGCAACAGACACTCATAAGAGATACCTGGCTACAGATTCACATAAGTGATTCCGGGCACCAGACACTCACAAGTGATATCTTGACACAGACACTCATAAGTTATATCTGGCATCAGGCAAACACAAGTGATACCTGGCCACAGACTCATACAAATGTTCACTTGTCACAGACACTCACAAGTGATACCTGACCACAGACACACACAAGTAACACCTGACCACAGACTCTCATAAGTGATACAAGACCACAGACACTCATAAGTGTGACCTGGCCACAGACACTCATAAGTGATACCAGGCCACAGACACTCAGAAGTGATACCTGGTTACAGACACTCATAAGTTTTACCTGGACACAGACACACAAGTGATACCTGGCCACAGACTCACGCAAGTGGTACCTGGCCACAGACTCATGCAAGTGATACCTGACTACAGACTCACACAAGTGATACCTGGTCACAGACTCTCACAAGTAATACCTGGCCACAGACTCACACAAGTAATACCTGGCCACAGACTCACACAAGAAATTATTGGCCACAGACACCCACAAGTGATACCTGGCCACAGACACCCACAAGTAATACCTGGCAACAAACTCACACAAGAAATTACTGGCCACAGACACCCACAAGTGCTACCTGGCCACAAACACACACACAAGTAAGACTTGTCCACAGACACCCACAAGTGATACCTAAAGACACACAGAAATGATATCTCTCCACAGACTCAAACAAGTGATACCTGGCCACAGACACTCACAAGAGATACCTGGCCACAGACACCCACAAGTGATACCTTGCCACAGACACACATAAGTGATACCTGGCCACAGACTCTCACAAGTGATACCTAGCCACAAACACACATACAAGTGATACCTGGCCACAGACACACACACACATGAGACACCTGGCCATAGAGACTCACAAGTTATATCTGGCCACAGACTCAAAAATGATACCTGGCTACAGACACTCACAAGTGATACCAGGCAACAGATACTCACAAGTGATACCTGGCCACAGACACACATAAGTGATACCTGGCCACAGACTCTCACAAGTGATACCTGGCCACAATCACACACAAGTGATACCTGGCCACAGACACACACAAGTGATACCTGGCCACAGACACACACAAGTGATACGTTGCCACACACAAGTGATACGTTGCCGCAGACACACACAAGTGATACCTGACCACAGACACACACAAGTGATATCTGACCACAGACACACACACATGAGATACCTGGCTACAGACTCAAAAGTAATACTTGGCCACAGACACTCACAAGTGATACTTGGCCACAGACACAAGTAATACCTGGTCACAGACTCACGCAAGTGATACCTGGTCACTGACACACGTAAGTAATACTTGGCCACAGACACCCACATGTGATACCTGGGCACAGGCACTCACAAGTGATACCTGGCCACAGACACTCACAAATGATAACTAATCAAAGACACACAGAATTGATATCGCTCCAAAGACTCAAACAAGTGATACCTGGCCACAGACTCAAACAAGTGATACCTGGTCACAGACATTCACACGTGATACCTGGTCTCAGACACCCACAAGTGTACCTGGCCACAGACACTCACAAGTGATATCTGGCCACAGACACACACAAGTGATATCTGGCCACAGACACACACAAGTGATACCTGGCCACAGACTCTCACAAGTGATACCTTGCCACAGACTCAAACAAGTGACACCTGGCCACAAACACACACAAGTGATACGTGGCCACAGACACTTACAAGTGATACCTGGCCACAGACACACACAAGTGATGCCTTGCCACAGACACGCACACACATGTGATACCTGACCACAGACACACACACGTGATACCTGTCCACAGACACACACACATGAGATACATGGCCACAGACACTCACAAGTGATTCCTGGCCACAGACACTCACAAAAGATACCTGGCCACAGACACTCACAAGTGATACTTGGCTACAGACTCTCATAATTGATACCATGACCACAGACACTCACAAGTGATACCTGGCCACAGACTCACGCAAGTGATACCTGACCACAGAATCACGCATGTGATACCTGGCCACAGACTCACACATGTAACACCTGGCAACAGACACACACAAGTGATACTTGGCCACAGACACACACAAGTGATACCTGGCCACAGACTCTCACTAATGATACCTGGCCACAAACACGCACATGTGATACCTGGCCACAGACACACACACACACACACACACAAGTGATACCTGGCCACAGACACTCATAAGTGATACCTGGCCACAGACACTCATAAGTGATACCTGGCCACAGACACTCATAAGTGATACCTGGCCACAGACACTCGCAAGTGAGACTGGGCTACAGACTCTCATAAGTGATACCTGGCCACAGACACTAACAAGTGATACCAGGCCACAGACTCACGCAAGTGATACCTGGCCACAGAATCACGCATGTGATACCTGGCCACAGACTCACACATGTAACACCTGGCAACAGACACACACAAGTGATACTTGGCCACAGACTCTCACAAATGATACCTGGCCACAAAGACACACATGTGATACCTGGCCACAGACACATACACACACATGTGATACCTGACCACAGACACACACACACAAGTGATACCTGGCCACAGACACTTATAAGTGATACCTGGCCACAGACACTCATAAGTGATACCTGGCCACAGACACTCACAAGTGATACCAGGCCACTGACTCACGCAAGTGATACCTGGCCACAGACTCACACATGTAACACCTGGCAACAGACACTCACAAGTGATACCTGGCCACAGACTCACACATGTAACACCTGGCAACAGACACTCACAAGTGATACCTGGCCACAGACTCACACATGTAACACCTGGCAACAGACACTCACAAGTAATACCTGACCACAGACACACACAAGTGATACCTAGCCACAGACTCTCAGAAATGATACCTGGCCACAAACACACACACATATGATACCTGGCCACAGACACACACACACACACACACACAAGTGATACCTGACTACAGACACACACAGGTGATACCTAACCACAGACACACACACATGAGATACCTGGCCATAGACACACACAAGTGATACCTGGCCACAGACACACACAAGTGATATCCGCCACAGACACACACACGAGTGATACTTGGCCACAGACTCTCACAAGTGATACCTGATCACAGATACACACACGAGTGATACCTGGTCACAGACACTGAAAAGTGATACCTTTCCACAGACACTCACAAATGATACCTGGCCACAGACTCACACAAGTGATACCTGGTCACAAACACTCACAAGTGATACCTGGTCACAGACACTGAAAAGTGATACCCGCTCACAGACGCTCACAAGTGATACCTGGCCACGGACTCACACAAGTGATACCTGGTCACAAACACTCACAAGTGATACCTGACCACAGACACTCATTAGGATTAGTGATACCGTTCACAGACGCTCACACGTAATACCTGGTCACAGACACTCACAAGTGATACCTGGTCAAAGACTCACGCAAGTGATACCTGGCCACAGACACACACAAGTAATACCTGGCCACAGACACACACAAGAAATTATTGGCCACAGACACCCACAAGTGATACCTGGCCACAGACACACACAAGTAATACCTGGAACAAAAACTCACACAAGAAATTACTGGCACAGACACCCACAAGTGCTACCTGGCCACAGACACACACACAAGTAAGACTGTCCAAGACACCCACAAGTGATACCTAAAGACACACAGAAATGATATCTCTCCACAGACTCAACAAGTGATACCTGGCCACAGACACTCACAAGAGATACCTGGCCACAGACACCACAAGTGATACCTTGCCACAGACACACATAAGTGATACCTGGCCACAGACTCTCACAAGTGATACCTAGCCACAAACACACATACAAGTGATACCTGGCCACAGACACACACACACATGAGACACCTGGCCATAGAGACTCACAAGTTATATCTGGCCACAGACTCAAAAAATGATACCTGGCTACAGACACTCACAAGTGATACCAGGCAACAGATACTCACAAGTGATACCTGGCCACAGACTCTCACAAGTGATACCTGGCCACAATCACACACAAGTGATACCTGGCCACAGACACACACAAGTGTACCTGGCCACAGACCACACAAGTGATACGTTGCCACACACAAGTGATACGTTGCCGCAGACACACACAAGTGATACCTGACCACAGACACACACAAGTGATATCTGACCACAGACACACACACATGAGATACCTGGCTACAGACTCAAAAGTAATACTTGGCCACAGACACTCACAAGTGATACTTGGCCACAGACACAAGTAATACCTGGTCACAGACTCACGCAAGTGATACCTGGTCACTGACACACGTAAGTAATACTTGGCCACAGACACCCACATGTGAACCTGGGCACAGGCACTCACAAGTGATACCTGGCCACAGACACTCACAAATGAAACTAATCAAAGACACACATAATTGATATCGCTCCAAAGACTCAAACAAGTGATACCTGGCCACAGACTCAACAAGTGATACCTGGTCACAGACATTCACACGTGATACCTGGTCTCAGACACCCACAAGTGTTACCTGGCCACAGACACTCACAGTGATATCTGGCCACAGACACACACAAGTGATATCTGGCCACAGACACACACAAGTGATACCTGGCACAGACTCTCACAAGTGATACCTTGCCACAGACTCAAACAAGTGACACCTGGCCACAAACACACACAAGTGATACGTGGCCACAGACACTTACAAGTGATACCGGCCACCAGACACACACAAGTGATGCCTTGCCACAGACACGCCACAACATGTGATACCTGAACCACAGACACACACACGTGATACCTGTCCACAGACACACACACATGAGATACATGGCCACAGACACTCACAAGTGATTCCTGGCCACAGACACTCACAAAAGATACCTGGCCACAGACACTCACAAGTGATACTTGGCTACAGACTCTCATAATTGATACCATGACCACAGACACTCACAAGTGATACCTGGCCACAGACTCACGCAAGTGATACCTGACCACAGAATCACGCATGTGATACCTGGCCACAGACTCACACATGTAACACCTGGCAACAGACACTCACAAGTGATACCTGGCCACAGACACACACAAGTGATACCTGGCCACAGACTCTCACTAATGATACCTGGCCACAAACACGCACATGTGATACCTGGCCACAGACACACACACACACACACACACAAGTGATACCTGGCCACAGACACTCATAAGTGATACTGGCCACAGACACTCATAAGTGATACCTGGCCACAGACACTCGCAAGTGAGACTTGGCTACAGACTCTCATAAGTGATACCTGGCCACAGACACTAACAGTGATACCAGGCCACAGACTCCGCAGTGATACCTGGCCACAGAATCACGCATGTGATACCTGGCCACAGACTCACACATGTAACACCTGGCAACAGACCACACACAATGATACTTGGCCACAGACTCTCACAAATGATACCTGGCCACAAAGACACACATGTGATACCTGGCCACAGACACATACACACACATGTGATACCTGACCACAGACACACACACACAAGTGATACC
>WNGS01000543.1:21211657-21226338 GCA_020271785.1 Procambarus virginalis | reverse complement strand
CTAACGTGCTCTCCTCTCTTCTTGCTACCCGTTCTTACAATTTCCCTCAATCCATCCATCCATCCATCCATCCTTCCTCTACCTGTTCTGACAGGTTCCCACATGTTCACTGTGTTTATCACACTCTCTTACATGTTCTCTCGTTCTTAAAATCAAACGTACGATTGTTTCTGTCATTCAGTAATATAGTCATTATTGTGTATTATCAACTGTATACATATTGCCAGCAAGTTACTACAAAGTATTGATTTAGTCATTTACCAATGTTATTTTCAAACAACTATGTCATCTTTTTCTCTTATCAACTTAAGATTTCAAACTAACATCATTCTTAAACAAAAACGACTCTTTAGGCAGGAACAAATTTACCAAGACATTCTTTTCATATTGTTTCTTAAGTACATTATTCGTCATTCAACTGAAAAATCATGTTCATCATCTTTTCATCATTTCTTAACTAAAAAACATTTCTCTCTCAACTGAAATAGTCAAGTGTAGCTTCTTTCAACACTTTCTAATTACCATTATTCTTTGTGGAGTAAGAAAAATAGTCAAGGGTAATTTCTTTATAATATTTTTTATAACTAAAGTTACTCTCCGATACATCTTTAGCCATCAAATGATACTCTTATGTCATCTTTATTCTCCAATGACACACTCAAAGACATTAAGAATCCTATTCATACCTTTAAACGTTATTCTCAGAGACATCAAAGTTATTATCAGAATCATCAGGGTAACACTCAGAGGCATCAAAATTAATCTCTAATTCACCTTCGTGCACAAAGAGATATTCTAAGACATCTTAAGAACATAAGAACATAAGAACAAAGGTAACTGCTGAAGGCCTATTGGCCCATACGAGGCAGCTCCTATTTATAACCACCCAATCCCACTCATATACATGTCCAACCCACGCTTGAAACAATCGAGGGATCCCACCTCCACCACGTTACGCGGTAATTGGTTCCACAAATCAACAACCCTGTTACCGAACCAGTATTTACCCAAGTCTTTCCTAAATCTAAACTTATCCAATTTATACCCATTGTTTCGTGTTCTGTCTTGTGTTGATACTTTTAATACCCTATTAATATCTCCTTTGTTATGTCCATTCATCCACTTGTAAACTTCTATCATGTCACCCCTAACTCTTCGCCTTTCCAGTGAATGCAATTTAAGCTTTATTAATCTTTCTTCATATGAAAGATTTCTAATTTGGGGAATTAACTTTGTCATCCTACGCTGGACACGTTCAAGTGAATTTATATCCATTCTATAGTACGGCGACCAAAACTGAACTGCATAATCTAAATGGGGCCTAACCAGAGCAAGATATAGCTGAAGAACCACACCAGGTGTCTTGTTACTAACGCTTCGATTAATAAATCCCAGTGTCCTATTTGCCTTATTACGAACATTCATGCATTGATCCTTTTGTTTTAAATTCTTACTAATCATAACTCCTAGATCCCTTTCGCAATCCGACTTCGCAATCTCAACACCATCTAGCTCGTATCTTGTAACTCTATCATCATTACCTAGCCTCAAACCTTTACATTTATTAGCATTAAACTGCATCTGCCAGTCTTTTGACCATTTTAAAACCCTATTTAGATCAACTTGAAGTGATACCGAGTCTTCTTTCGTGTTAATTTCCCTACCGATTTTTGTATCTGCAAATTTGCAAATGTTGCTACTCAAACCTGAATCTAAATCATTTATATATATTATAAACAACAGAGGTCCCAGGACAGAGCCTTGAGGCACTCCACTAACAACATTATCCCACTCTGACTTAACCCCATTTATACTAACTCTCTGTTTCCTTTGGAATAGCCATGCCCTAATCCAACTTAATATAGCACCCCCAATACCATGAGCCTCTATTTTTTTAATTAGTCTTTCATGTGGCACTGTATCAAAAGCTTTGCTAAAGTCAAGGTACACAACATCACAATCCTTACCACTATCAACTGCCTCAACTATGCTGGAATAAAAAGATAGCAAATTTGTTAAACATGAACGGCCATTTGTAAAACCATGTTGCGACTCATTTATTAATTTATGTTTTTCAAGATGAAGACGAATTGCATTTGCAATTATCGATTCAAGTAACTTTCCCACAATAGACGTTAGGCTAATTGGCCGATAGTTTGATGGAAGTGATCTATCTCCTTTCTTAAAAATTGGTACCACATTAGCTACCTTCCATGACTCTGGCACTCTGCCTAACTCTATTGATTTATTAAATATGGTTGACAGTGGCTCGGAAAGCTCCTCTTTGCATTCTTTAAGCACCCTGGCAAACACTTCATCCGGCCCTGGGGATTTGTTTGTTTTTAGTTTTACTAATTGTTTAATTACATCCTCCCTGGTAACTGCTAAACTAATCAACCTGTCCTCATCCCCACCCACATAGACTTGTTCGGCTGAAGGCATATTGTTAAGTTCTTCTTTAGTAAATACAGATATAAAATATTTGTTAAAAATACTACTCATCTCCTCGTCATTATCCGTTATTTGACCTGTCTCAGTTTTTAATGGACCTATCCTTTCCCTAGTCTTAGTTCGATATAACTGAAAAAAACCTTTAGGATTTGTCTTTGCTTGCCCTGCTATGCGAACTTCATAGTTTCTTTTTGCTTTCCTTATCTCTTTTTTAACATTTCTAACCAGTTGTACGAATTCCTGTTCTAAAGTGACCTCCCCATTTTTAATCCTTTTGTACCAGGCTCTCTTTTTACCTATAAGGTTCTTCAAATTCTTTGTTATCCACTTTGGGTCATTAGTATTCGATCTGTTCAATTTGTATGGTATACTACGTTCCTGTGCTTTGTTTAGAATATTCTTAAATAAGTTATATATTGAATCCACATCGAAATCCCCTTTTACGTCACCTATCGCTGGGTTCATGTCCCGCTCCAAGACCGGCCCACACCCTATACCCAAGACTTTCCAATCTATTTGACCCAGAAAATTTCTTAGGCTGTTAAATCAGCTTTTCGAAAATCTGGCACTTTAACAGAATTTTCTCCTACAGGTCTATTCCATTCTATGCTAAATCTGATTTCTTTGTGATCACTGTTCCCTAGCTCACTCCCTATTTCGATGTCCTTAATTTGTGTTTCCCTGTTAGTTAACACTAAATCTAAAATATTATTTCCCCTCGTTGGTTCCTTAATGTGTTGCGTAAGAAAGCAATCGTCAATTAATTCTAGAAAATCTTCTGCTTCACTATTCCCTGTTTTGTTCAACCAGTTTATTCCACTAAAATTAAAGTCACCCATGACATAAATACTGTTAGATCTAGATGCTCTAGATATTTCATCCCATAGATGCTTTGCTTCCATTCTGTCTAAATTTGGTGGCCTATATATAACTCCTATTATAATATTATTTGCTTTTTCGTTTAATTCTATCCAAATAGTTTATGTGTGTGGCTCAGTTTTGATTGCCTCTTTGAGACTACATTTCAAATTGTCCCTAACGTATATGGCTACTCCACCTCCTCGTCTAATATATCGATCTGTGTGAAATAGTTTAAATCCATTAATTTGATATTCAGCTAATAGTTCTCTATTTTCTACATTCATCCACGTTTCCGTAAGTGAAATAATATCGATTTTTTCTGTGCAGACAAGAGCATTTAATTCGTTAATTTTATTTCTTAGACTTCTACTGTTAGTGTAATATACCCTAAGTGAATTGTTATTTTGAGGCCCTTCTTTTCCCCTGATCATTTTGCCAATTCGTTTCTCCCACAAACACATACTTTTATTACCTCTTTCCTCCAAATTAATTCCCATATCACTATCTACTAACAGTTTAAACCTAAACAAACACCTCTAAACACTGGTTCCAACGAGTTCGCAACAACAGCAACCCCAGCCCTCGATAGATGCACCCCATCACGAGCATACATTTCATTTCTTCCATAGAAGTGTTCCCAGTTGTCTATGAAAGATATTGCATTTGATTTGCGATATCTTTCCAGCCGGCAATTGACACCAAGTGTCCTCGACATCCATTCATTTCCCACTCCCTTTCTTGGGAGAATGCCACATATGATCGGGATTCCTCCCTTGCTCCTAACTAATTCAATGGCTGTCCTGAATCTCTGTATTAGTTCCTCACTCCTAACTCGTCCAATATCATTACCCCCTGCACTAATACAAATTATGGGTTTGTTCCCATTTCCTGTCATAATATCATTCATGTTTCCAACAATATCACCAATTCCAGCTCCCGGATAGCAAACTCTTAATCTGTTCCCCCTATCTCTGTCACAAAACGTTCTGTCTAAATACCTCACCTGGGAATCTCCCACAACCAAAATTCGTTTCGGTACCTCCTTAACTTTCTGAGCACCCTGAGGGGCCTGCGCTTAGCCGCTCCTTGCTGATTTCTTTTCGGAGTGAACTGCTGGCTCACCACAGCACTCGTCCTCCAACACGGCAAATGAATTTGCTGTCTTTAGGGCGTCTGTAGGCGGCCTTGTCAAGGTCTTCTTAAGACCCCTGTCCCCAACGACTCTCCACGACGAGGTCTTGTTTATATTGGTCTTCTCCGTTACTTCTCGACGTTTCAGTACCTCCTCTCGTACTGAAACGTCGTACCTCCGTACCTCCTCTCGTAAGGAATCCATCTCTGCTCTCAGAGTTCCAACTAAGTTCACCAATTCCTTCAGTAATCCTTCCATTATTGCTATTATAATGTTGCTACAATCGGAGCTCCAGCTAACACAAAATCTCACTGTGACAGCACCTGACTGATCTTCGTGCATTAAAGAATTTCTCCAGGACAACAATATTCGTTCAGATTTAATTTAATTAACTTTTGCACTCTTTAATCTGCCTTTATATAAAAGAATTACTCTTTAGAACTTCTTTGTACATCAAATAATACTCTCACTGTAACAAACGTTGTTCTTAATTCAATAAATAAATAGTCAAAGGTAACTTTTATCGTATTTTAAACTTAGGAAGATTTATTACTACAAAAAAAGTAATTATAATACATGTCATTATGTAGTTGGATACAACTTTAAGTACTATATCAGGCTAAACATGTACACCTTTTTTGGTACTTATTGTCTTATGCATCATATAAAAATTAGTAGAAACATTCTATCAACTTAATACAAAGCTACTAAGACCAGAATGTTATAAACATTTTGCTAAACTTCACATCTCTCTTCATAATAACTCTTTCAGAAAAATACGATTCTTTAATTAACTAGTTAAATTTTTCATATCAAAGTTGCATTTCTTTTTATTAATTATTATGTTAAATTATATTTTCACAATCACTTTGTCTTAAACTGTTCTCTGAGCATCAATTCATTATCCTACGTAGCCTGACTTACCTGTACTAGCCAATCATAATGTATTTGACCTAGTCCAACCTACTTACCCTCTTCAACCCAATGTAGAATGAATCTCATGCGTTAATTTCTCAAATGGGTGTTTATACATTTCAAGGGAGTGTATTAAAGATGGAGTGTTTAAGCATTATCAAGAGATATTGCTAAAGTCAATATACTAAGTAAAGAATAAGAACACTTATATTAAACATAATAAATATAACTTATGAGATACCTATATAATATAATTTAAGCAGAAACCATGTACAAAATGCAGTCAAGTCATAACATAGAACGAAAAAGCAATGTAAAGGATTTGGGTGTACTCATGTCGGAAGACCTTACCTTTAAAGAACACAGTAAAGTAGACGTCACAACTGCAAGAAAAATGACTTGTTGGATAACAAGAACTTTTCAAACTTGAGATGCTATACCAATGATAATACTCTTCAAGACGCTAGAGCTTTCTAGAGTGGAATACTGCTGCACAATGACAGGCCCTTTCAAAGGTGGAGAAATTGCTGATCTGGTGAGCGTGCAGAGATCCTTTACTGTTAGAATCCACTCAGTAAGACATCTAAACTATTGGGACCGACTAAAATGCCTAAATCTGTATTCTTTTGAGTGCCGGCGGGAGAGATACATAATAATTTACACGTGGAAAATAGTTGAAGAGCTGGTCCAAAACTTGCACCCAGAAATAACTCCAAGTGAAACCAGGAGGCATGGCAGCATGTGCAGAATACCCCAGTTGAAAAGCATAGGTGCAATAGGTACTCTGAGACAGAACTCTATCAACATCAGAGGCCTGAGATTGTTCAACACGCCTCAACTACACATAAGAGACATTACTGGCCATCCCCCTCACAGTGTATAAGAGAGAACTTGACAAGCACCTCCATAGGATACCTGATCAACCAGGCTGTGACTCATACATCAGTCTGCAAGCAGCCGCGTCTTACAGCCTGGTCGACCAGCCCAACAACGTGGAGCCCTGGTCGAAGACCAAGCCTCGTGGACGCTAAGCCACGAAAACACCTCAAGTTAACTGGCCTGATGAATGTTAAGTAAAAAATGTATAATGTCCTTAAACTTAAATCTCTAACAATTATTCCTTGAACTGAACAAAATGGCTATATTTGGTCTCTGTGGTGTAGTGGTAAGACACTCGCCTGGCGTTCCGCGAGCACTTTGTCATGGGTTCGTATCCTGGCCGGGGAGGATTTACTGGGCGCAAATCCTTAACTGTAGCCTCTGTTTAACACAACATTAAAATGTGTACTTAGTTGTAACAACGATCGTATTCCAGTGACCTGCCCGAAAAGGTACGCGTACTAGTGGCTGTACAAGAATGTAACAACTCTTGTATTACAAGAGTTGTTACATATATATATATAATATATATATATATATATATATATATATATATATATATATATATAAAATATATATATATATATATATATATATTGGTGTATACTGGCAGCAGGTTTTCTTTTAAACATGTCTCATTGAATATGACCGCATATTCTGTATTTACTATTTCTGATTTAGGGCTTCTATCCCTCTAACTATTTTCTTAGCATCAGGGCTTAGCTGAAATAGGAGTTCTCCAAAACTCATTTTCGTAATTTCCGGGTGAAGAAAAGATGTGAATTACTATAGAATGTATTACACTTATTTAAACAATTTGCACAACGTTTCGAACCTCCATGGTTCATTCTCAAGTGAGGAAATGTTACAATGTGGTTTGATTATATACCCGCACTGGGTCAGGTGATAAGACAATAAAGGTGAAAACATAGGGGATACATAAGGGATAAATGGGGTGAAACATATGAACATAAGAATAGAGGTAACCGCAGAAGGCCTATTGGCCCATACGAGGCAGCTGGCATCTACATACAAAGATTAATCCAGTGTAATTGGCCTGTTATGTTGAACATTGTCTTCTGTGTTGGCATCGTTATGTTCTGGTCTTGTCCTTACTCTCATTGTGGGAAGAGTAAATAGTTCCGTGATTTGGGTGTTCATGGTAGGTTGTTCTGTTCTTATGTGAATTGCTTCAAGAATTTGTAATCTTCTTGCATCTTGGGTTCTGTCTATTATGCATGTATTTTTGTTCAACATTTCTCTTGTTAGGGTGATGTCATGGGCTTGTCTCATGTGATTCCTAGAGGCACCGGATTGAAGATGGCATGTCAAACGCCTCGTCAGCTTGGTCGACGTCATACCTATGTACTTAGATTGAAGGTTACATCCTTCGTGGGGGCAAGTGTACATGTATACAACGCTTGACTGCTGTAGAGGGTTCTCTGTCGGCTTCGGGCTGTTTTTGATAAGGAGTTCGGAAGTCTTCTTGGTTTTATAGAATATTATCAGGTTTATGTTTTGGTTAGGAGTAGTGCTTTTTACTCCTTTACGGATTATTTCTTTCATTATTCTTTCCTCTTTTATATGTTCACTGTGCATGGTTGATTTGTAATATAATTTTATTGGAGGTATTGTGGTTTCTGCTCTAGGTTCTGGATTATACCAACGGTCCAAGTGTCTTCTTATATCAGCGTTTATTTCCGCGTTGCTATATCCATTGTTCACCAATACCTGAGTTACTCTTTCAAACTCTCTACTCACTTTGCTCCATTCAGAGCAGTGGGTAAGCGCTCGACGAATATAAGCATTGAGAACACTGGCTTTGTATCTTTGGGGGCACTCACTTCTACCGTTCAGGCATAATCCTATGTTGGTGGGCTTGGTATATACGTTGGTGCTCAAAGAGGTTCCTGTTTTTGTTATTAGTACATCCAAGAATGGCAGACTGTTATTTTCACTATTTTCATGTGTAAATCGGAGTACTGACTCTCTCTCTAGATGTCTTTTTAGGTCAATTAGTTCATCTGAGTCTTTTACTATTACGAATATGTCATCTACATAACGGCAATATACAGTTGGTTTTTGTCTGCTACTGAAGACCCTGTCTTCGATGGTTCCCATGTAAAAATTAGCAAATAAAACTCCTAAGGGAGAGCCCATTGCTACTCCGTCTATTTGTAAATACATGTCTTCTTGTGGACTGATGAAAGGGGCTTCCTTTGTACATGCTTCGAGAAGACTCTTCAAGTGTGGCTCAGGTATGTCTAATTTGGGGGTGCTCTCGTCTCTGTATACTCTGTATACTCTGTGTATATATATATATATATATATATATATATATATATATATATATATATATATATATATATATATATATATATAACAAATACTTTGAAAATGCATAAAACACCCATCTTTAACCTAAATCTCATTAAATGCATAAATACCCATCTTTAATAATACCTCTTGAAACGAACAAAACAACTATATATAATACTTTGAAATGCTTAAATATCATATCTTTAATAAATGCTCCTTGAAATGTTTAAAGATTCATCTTTTACAAATATCCGTTGATCGTGCTTAAATGCTCTATCTTTAACAATATCCTTTGATAATGCTTAAACAATCTATCTTTAATAAATCTCCTTGAAATGTATAAACACCCAATTTTTAATAAATCTCCTTGAAATGTATAAACACCCCATTTTTAATAAATCTCCTTGAAATGTATAAACACCTATTTAAGAATTATCTCTTGAAATGAACAAAATACCTAAAGATAAAAAATCCTATGTAATGCTTAAATACCCCATCTTTAACAAATACCCCTTAAAAGGCATAAACACCCATTTGAGCAATTAGCCCTTGAAATAAACAAATTCCCACTCTATAACAACTGGGTTCCCACTTTTCTTCTGTTAGCTCTGGTCTTCATCTTCACCAATCTTTCCTTCTTCGTAAACCTGTCCTTGAGTCTCGTTCATTAGACTTCTGCACTCGTCTTTGACTTCCCTATAACGATCCCATCTCTCTCTCTGAACTTCGTTCTACCCTGGCCCTCTGCGGTTCTGCGGCGGCGGGCTCTGATGGTATTCATTATGAGATGCTTCGCCATCTTCCTCCGTGCACGTCTCAGTATATACTGAGTCTGTATAATCGGATCTGGGAGTCGTCGTCAGTCCCTGAAGACTGACTCGATCCCGTTGTCTTCCCTGTTCGCAAACCAGGGTCTCTGGGAACATCCCCTAAGGACTTTCGCCCTATTGCCCTCACAAGTTGTGTCTGCAAACTCTTTGAACGTATAGTTAACGATCGTCTGATGTGGTTCCTGGAACACCATCACCTCCTCTCCCCTTCTCAATTTTGTTTCCGCAAGTGCCGCAGCACGACAGATGTCCTGGTGAACTTGGAGGTCTATATTCGTACTGCTTTTGCTGCGAGGACCTCCGTTGTTGCCGTCCTTTTTGACCTGGAAAAGGCTTACGACACCACTTGGCGACATCATATTCTGCCCCAGCTTCGTTCTTTTGGCCTTCGTGGTCATCTCCCTCTTTTTCTCCGCAGCTTCCTCTCTCGTCGTTCCTTTCAGGTGAGGCTTGGTACCGCTCTCTCCGCCTCTTTTCAGCAATACGAAGGTGTTCCTCAGGGTAGTGTTCTGAGCACTACTCTTTTTTCTGGTTGCCCTCAATGGTCTTATTTCCTCTCTTCCTTCAGGCGTCTTCTCCGCCCTCTATGTCGATGATCTTACCCTTTGCTGTCGCCTCTCCTTCAACGCCAGCTTCAACTTCTTACTGATGCCGTGTCGTCTTGGGCCACCGATCATGGCATCATGTTCTCTACTACTAAGACTTGTGCCATGACTTGTACTCAGATACGGGTCGTTCTTCGTCTCTCTTTGTCACTTTATGGTCATACCCTTGAGTACAAAGATTCCGCGAAGCTTTTGGGGTTATTCTTTAACACTCGTTTGTCTTGGTCTCCCCATATCTCTTACCTCCGTGTTGATTGCTCTATGGCCCTTACTCTCCTTCGGGTATTGTCCCATACTTCTTGGGGAGGGGATTGGCGCTCTCTCCTTGCTTTACATTCCTCTCTAGTCCTATCTAAGCTCGATTATGGTTGCCTTGCTTACTCGTCTGCTTCTCCTTCCACTCTTTGCCGTCGTGATGCTTTGCACCATACTGGGTTGCGCCTCAGTTTTGGTGCCTTTCGTTCGACTCCCGTCCCCAGCTTGTATGAGGACAAGGATTCTCGGATTCTCGGACGGATTCTCACACCTGAAAAAAAATTCACCACATGATCATGAGTCATAAAGCACCTAAAATGAATTAACTCAAGAATCCCACCAGGGTGGAGCATAAAATACTAGGAAACTCCCACGGTCTTTTACTAATCTATGTATACTTTGTTCCCGTATGTACCCACATACACACACATGTACATCTATCTACACCAGACTAAGTCCCTCTGGACTAACCAGATGACAACAAGGATGAAATTCTCACACGTTCCCACTTCTCCTCACCCCTAGGGGTTCTTTTGGATGGAACACCTGATTCTCGAATTCAGGTTTAGAGAATATTAATCACCAGAATACACACACAAAGTACCTACTCATTTATACAGCTGGCTCACTCACGCTCACACAAGTGTCCTACCATATATCAGGCACTTGGTGTAGTTGGCTGACTCAAGGCGGAGGCTAGCTGGCCCAGTACCATGCACGGTATTGTTCGTATATAGATGACTCAGCGCGTCTTTCGAACCTTCCCTCACAACACTCGGGTCGGTTCATACACCCCCGACCCACCGGTGAAGCCGTGCGTTCATACACGGATGACGCGCTCACGTCTAGTGTCTTTTCACAGACATGGAAAAACAGCCTTGAACACTGACACGAATTTCCCCGTTCCCTCGACTGCTACAAAGCACTAGCAGGAATTAGAACGTCTATAATGAACACTGGTGTAGGGATCTACGAGTACTGTTGCTGCTCGTATGCAAATTACCCACAATCCCAGATTTTTCTACTCACTCGATGCCTATCTTTCTCCCCCTCGACGATGACTCCAGCTGGATTCTGATGCAGATAGGGTTCTAGTTGAGGCAGGAGGTGTAGAAGTAGAGTAGTCAGCAACCACAACGCCCTATACTCAATTTGGCCGAATGAGCACAGGGATTGTCAGGTTAGTATGGTGGCTGAATTCAGAATGATGCCTTGAGGGAGGAACACTGGCTCTTTCCCGCGTCCTCCTCAAAAGAACCAATCAGGGGGAGGCACACAGCGGCCTACTCCTCTCAACCAATCAGAGACGGTGTAGCATGGCCCTGGGGGACTCCAAGATGGCCGACCCCCAAGATGGCTGCTGTTGCCATGGGCACGAAGCTGGTGGGGTGGCTGGTGGCCCAAGCTTGCACCAAGCTCTCCTCCTTCCCGCGCACACTGTCTCTCTCAGAGCTATACAATAAAAAGATGCTCTTCTCTCTAACTTTGTCCACAAGCGTGTTACTACAGCCATGGTAGCATATCTGGAATGTTGATGACTGGGGCTCTCATATGAGCCCAAACACAAGATGTTTCGGTTATGGGTTAACAAACTTAGGCCCGGGCACTTATCTGTCCACTTAGCTAGTGGACAGATAACTGCCGGTGGCGGCCACTTAGCACTGGCCGCCACCGGCACGTAGAACCAGTGGAAGTGAGCTGGTGTAAACCTAAACCCTCACAATCAGTAATGCAATTTATAATGCATACAATGAAATATTTACTGAATGACAGAAACAATCATACACTTGAATTTAAAGGAGAGAGCATGGAAGAGACTGTGATAAGCGCAGGGAGCATGTGGAGAACACGTCTGAATTGGTAGAGGATGGATGGATGGAGGAAATTCTAAGAAAGGGTAGCGAGACGAGAGGAGAGCACGTTAGGACATGTAAAGGATTGAGGCAGCTTCAAAGAAGCAGTAACAAGAAGTGCAGAGAACATGTTAGACATGTAAAGGATGGCTGAGGAAATTGTAAGAAAGGTGAGCGAGGTGAACTGAGAACACATTAGGACATATAAAGGATGAAGACGTTGTGTATTTACATATGAGTAATGCCATATGATAAGATTGATGATAATAGCTGTTTAAGTCTCATGGAACATGCAAAGAAAATGAAAACATGTAAGAGAATGTGGTGAACGCAGATAATATGCGGGGAATATGAGTTGAACTTCCAGAGAACATGAAAACATAAAAGAATACATAAATTACACGAAGCACGAACAAAGAACTGGTGAAGAATATTCTGAGAACATTATGAGAATATGACACAGAACACAGAGAACATGATGGAAATTCGAAAAACGGAGAAACGGGAGAATATGAATTGAACTTGAAGAGAATATGCTGAAAACATGAACAATGTTTAAGAAGTTATACAGTGAATATGCTGTGAACATGGAGAGAACACACAAACATGGTAAACCTATTAGTAATAGCTATATTTCGAATTCTTGCGGGGCAGAGCTGGGAACGAGAGAGAGCACACAAGTTGTGTGTTCTCTCAGAACTTTTGGGGGAACTGTGAGAGAAAACATACAAACATGGTAAACCTATTAGTGATGGCTATATTTCGAATTCTTACGGGGCAGAGTTGGGAATGGATCTGGGGGGAGGTGAGGTTTGCGTGGAGTTGTGGGAGGGGTGAGATGTCGGGGTTAGGGAAGGGAAAGGGGAAGATAAGGGGGTGAGGTGATGGAGGAACTAAGAGTGTGGGGTGCACAGGGGATGTTTGGATGGAGTAAGGTGTGGTGGGGGGAGGGGGAGATATCGGGCGGGAATTGATGGGGAAGGGGAAGCTGGGGGTAAGAGTTAGATAATTGATAACTGTCACGGGGGACATGGAAGGACGAGAGATAATGATATTTACAGAGGTGTGTTGAGGGTATGGTTAGACTCGTGTTTACTTTGATAAGGTAAGAGATCAGAGCAGGTCTGATGTTGTTGAATATTATGTTTGATGAACACTGAACTGGTCGTTCAGCAAAGCGTGAACGACTAGAAACCAGAAGGGGACATATACGGAAAGTGATCTACGAGATACTGAATGCCAGTTCCCATGTAGTGTTCACAACCGAGCCTGAGCAGCTTCCGTTAAGAGAAGAGACAACCCAAGATGAGAGACTTACCAGATATAGAGGTGAAAACAGAGGTAGTAATTAAACAGCTGACAACACTGGATGCAAGTAAAGCTGTTGGACCAGACAAAGTATCACCGTGGATACTAAAAGAGGCTGCGCAGCCTTCAGCGTGCCTCTGGCAAGGATCTGTAATGAGTCACTTACGAAGGGAGAGTTGTTGCCCAGTTGCTGGAAGTAGGTAAATGTGGTACCAAGTTTCAAGATAGGAGATAGAGAAGTGACACTTAACTATAGACCAGTATCACTGACAGGCATCCCCTGCAACGTACTTGAAAGAATAATCAGTTTAAGACTTGTTGCACACCAAGAGAAAATTAGGTATGAAGACAAACACCAACATAGGTTCAGGGAAAGGAAATCATGCCTAACAAATCTTTTGGAATCTAATAAATGATAATGTAACAAGAATAAGGCAGACAGGGAAGGACAGTCACACTGCATATTTCTTGACTACCAAAAAGCCTTTGATACAGTACCGCACAGGGGATTGCAATTAAAATTTGAGAGGTAGGTTGGAGTAAGTGGAGAAGCCCTTACATGGGTAAGGAGTTACTTAACTCCTTAAGTAGTTACTGTATAGATAACAGGAGAGTCAGAGGCAGGAGCCAGAGAGTAATGGTAAAGAGTGAGAAGTCGGACTGGCGAACAGTAACGTGTTGAGTACCTCAAGAATCGGTGCTGGGACCAAATCAGTTTCTAATATAAATGAACAACATTTCTACAGGAGTCGAGTCTTATATGTCGATGTTCGCGGATGACATAAAACTAATAGGAGTTCACTGATGAGGATTGTAGGATCCTATAAGAGGACTTGAGCTGGTTGCTGAGATGGTACAAGAAATGAGCAAATGTAAAGTTATTGAAATAAGATTAGGCGACAGATGACCAAAGGGACAGTACACAATGAAGGGAAACTGCCTACCTGTGACGATTCAAGAAAGAGACCTAAGAGTCGACGTAACACCTAATCTTTCTACTGAGGCACATTGTCAATCAAAACAGGGAATTTACAAAAACATATAATGCATAACATGCAAATAAATTAAAATATTACTAAACTGTACATAGTATGGCGAAATTGGTTAAGGAAAATATTAATATTTGTAAATGTGTCTTCAAATGTATTATTAGTGTAACTTTGGTGCTGACTGTTAGTTCGGCGGTGATAATGAAGGAACTTTTTGGTGTAATACGTGATGTGCTGGTCGTGTTGGTGGTGTTGGTGGTGTTGGTGTTGGTGGTGTTGGAGGT
>WNGS01000543.1:21198052-21211557 GCA_020271785.1 Procambarus virginalis | reverse complement strand
CCAGTATACACTGGTATACTCTGGTGCACCAGTATACACTGGTATACTCTGGTGCACCAGTATACACTGGTATACTCTGGTGCACCAGTATACCTGTATACTCGGGTGCACCAGATACCTGGTATACTCTGGTGCACCAGTATACACTGGTATACTCTGGTGCACCAGTATCACTGGTATACTCTGGTGCACCAGTATACACTGGTATACTCTGGTGCACAGTATACACTGGTATACTCTGGTGCCACAGTATACACTGGTGCACCAGTATACACTGGTATATTTTGGTGCACCAGTATACACTGGTATACTTTGGTGCACGAGTATTCACTGGTATACTCTGGTGCACCAGTATACACTGGTATACTTTGGTGCACCAGTATACACTGGTATACTTTGGTGCACGAGAAATCACTGGTATACTCTGGTGCACCAGTATACACTGGTATACTTTGGTGCACGAGTATTCACTGGTATACTCTGGTGCACCAGTATACACTGGTATACTCTGGTACACCAGTATTCACTGGTATAATCTGGTGCACCAGTATACACTTGTATACTCTGGTGCACCAGTATACACTGGCATACTCTGGTGCACCAGTATACACTGGTATACTCTGGTGCACCAGTATTCACTGGTATACTCTGGTTCACCAGTATACACTGGTATACTCTGGTGTACCAGTATACACTGGTATACTCTGGTGCACCAGTATACATTTGTATACTCTGGTGCACCAGTATACTCTGGTATACTCTGGTGCACCAGTATTCACTGGTATACTCTGTTGCACCAGTATTCACTGGTATACACTGGTGCACCAGTATACACTTGTATACTCTGGTGCACCAGTATACACTGGTATACTCTGGTGCACCAGTATGCACTGGTATACTCTTGTGCACCAGTATACACTGGTATACTTAGGTGCACGAGTATCCACTGGTATACTCTGGTGCACCAGTATACACTGGAGTACTCTGGTGCATCAGTATACACTGGTATACTCTGATGGCCAGTATACACTGGTATACTTTGGTGCACCAGTATACACTGGTATACTTTGGTGCACCAGTATACACTGGTATACTTTGGTGCACCAGTATACACTGGTATACTTTGGTACACCAGTATACACTGGTATACTCTGGTGCACCAGTATACACTGATATACTCTGGTGCACCAGTATACACTGGTACACTCTGGTGCACTAGTATACCCTGGTATACTCTGGTGCACCAGTATACACTGGTATACTCTGGTGCACCAGTATACACTGATATACTCTGGTGCACCAGTATACACTTGTATACTCTGGTGCACCAGTATACACTGATATACTCTGGTGCACCAGTATACACTGATATACTTTGGTGCACCAGTATACACTGGTATACCTTGGTGCACGAGTATTCACTGGTATACTCTGGTGCACCAGTATACACTGGTATACTCTGGTGCACCAGTATACACTGGTATACTCTGGTGCACCAGTATACACTGGTATACTCTGGTGCACCAGTATACACTGATATACTCTGGTGCACCAGTATACACTGGTATACTCTGTTTCACCAGTATACTCTGGTGACCAGTATACACTTGTTTACTCTGGTGCACCAGTATACACTGCTGCACCAGTATACACTGGTATACTCTGGTGCACCAGTATACACTGGTGCACCAGTATACACTGGTATACTCTGGTGCACCAGTATACACTGGTATACTCTGGTGCACCAGTATACACTGGTATACTCTGGTGCACCAGTATACACTGATATACTCTGGTGAACCAGTATACACTGGTATACTTTGGTGCACCAGTATACACTGGTATACTCTGGTGACCAGTATACACTTGTTTACTCTGGTGCACCAGTATACACTGGTGGTATACTGCAGTGTATACTGGGTAAGTATACCAGTGTATACTGGTGCACCAGTATACAGTGGTATGCTCTGGTGCACGAGTATTTACTGGTATGGTTTTGTTTATGAATACTGTTTTGTATACAGACCGTCTTATTTCTGTAAACACTTGTGTGTGGGCATAACATAAGCACATATGAATGGGAGAAATAATTCATATATGTATAGACGACGCTAGAAACAATCCAGCTAATCATCGTCGATTGAGTTATTCAGTAATTTGTCAAATAACAATTTTATCTTTCTCTAAACAAATATTGACCCAGGTCTCGCCTGATACTAAACGTGTGCAATTTATATCTCTTGTTTCGTGTTCTATTTTGGGTTGACAGATTTGAACTCTTACTTATTTATAATTTATTATACACCTTCATCCTCTGTTATACACGAGTCATGTCATCTTGTAGTCCGGACTTCCCGTGAGAATATATATTAAGGATTTTATATTCTCTCTTCATAAGGGAGATTTCTAGTTCCTGTGATCAAGAAGGACAATATAAAGCTGAGTAATTATATTTGATGTCTTCCTGCTTACGCTTGTGGCAACAGATCCTGGAGCCCTACTTGTTATAATTTGTTCATTTATGTATTGATGATTAGCCATACGACCCCTACTTGTCATGACTCAGACATTGTTCACATTCATCGCTATTCAAGCTCACAAACCTTCATTTTCAGCTTTACGCTTAATTTACTGATCTTTCGTCTATTTCAAAAGCCAAGCAAATTGTCTTTGTGATAGTGATTGTGTATCTTCTTTCGAATTTATTTTCTGCCCTAGTGTTGTATTGTCTTTATATTTTACAACAATTTTGTTCATCCTTTGTCTAAATCATTTATATACACACCGTAAAGAGCAGCGGTCCCGGGACAGAGCCCATGAATGTTCAACTTACAAGTGATTCTCTCTACGCCTTAATTTAATTTATCTAACTTTTTGCTTTCTTTGAAACAAGTATGTCCTGATGCCCCATGCAGTAATGTCCATGTCCTAATACCCATGACCTAATACCCATGCCCTACACATGTGCTAACACCCATGTCCTAACACCCATGCCCTAATACCCATGTGCTAATACCCATGCTCTAATACCCATGCCCTAATACCCATGTGCTAATACCCATGCCCTAACACCCATGCCCTAATACCCATGTCCTAATACCCATGTCCTAACGCCCATGCCCTAATTACCCATGTAACACACAGAGAACACACACACACTCAGAATTACCCATGACACGCCATGCAAAACCCAGGACACACTGTGACTCACAAACACCCAGGACACACTGGGACTCCTTAACACCCAGGACACACTGTGACTCACAAACACCCAGGACACACTGGGACTCCTTAACACCCAGGACACAATGATTAACCAACACCCAGGACACACTGTGACTCACAAACACCCAGGACACACTGGGACTCCTTAACACCCAGGACACACTGTGACTCACAAACACCCAGGACACACTGTGACTCACAAACACCCAGGACACACTGTGACTCACAAACACCCAGGACACACTGTGACTCACAAACACCCAGGACACACTGTGACTCACAAACACCCAGGACACACTGTAACTCACAAACACCCAGGACACACTGTGACTCACAAACACCCAAGACACACTGTGACTCACAAACACCCAGGACACACTGGGACTCCTTAACACCCAGGACACACTGATTCACCAACACCCAGGACACATTGACTCACCAATACCCAGGACACACTGGAACTCACAAACACCCAGGACACACTGTGACTCACGAACACCCAGGACACATTGGGACTCAGAGCACCCAGGACACACTGGGACTCACAAACACCCAGGACACACTGGGACTCACAAACACCCAGGACACACTGTGACTCACGAACACCCAGGACACATTGGACTCAGAGCACCCAGGACACACTGGGACTCACAAACACCCAGGACACACTGAGACTCCATAACACCCAGGACACACTGTGACTCACCAACACCCAGGACACACCGGGACTCCTTAACACCCAGGATACAGTGGGACTCACTAACACCCAAGACCGGGACTCACCAACACCCAGGACACGCTGGGACTCACCAACACCCAGGACACACCGGGACTCACCAACACCCAGGACACACCAGGACTCACCAACACCCAGGACACACTGGGAATCCTTAACACCCAGGACACACTGGGACTCACCAACACCCAGGACACACTGGGACTCACCAACACCCAGGACACACTGGGACTCACCAACACCCAGGACACACCAGGACTCACCAACACCCAGGACACACTGGGACTCACCAACACCCAGGACACACCAGGACTCACCAACACCCAGGACACACTGGGACTCACCAACACGTAGGACACACCGGGACTCACCAACACCCAGGACACACTGGGACTCACCAACACCCAGGACACACCAGGACTCACCAACACCCAGAACACACCAGGACTCACCAACACCCAGGACACACTGGGAATCCTTAACACCCAGGACATACTGGGACTCACCAACACCCAGGACACACTGGGAATCCTTAACACCCAGGACATACTGGGACTCACCAACACCCAGGACACACTGTGCTTATGCAACACCCAGGACACACTGTGGCTATGCAACACCCAGGACACTCCGGAATCACTAACACCTAGGACACTGCGACTCACCAACACTCAGGACACACTGGGACTCACCGGTTGCCAGGACACACTGGGACTCACCGGTTGCCAGGACACCCTGGGACTCACCGGTTGCCAGGACACACTGGGACTCACCGGTTGCCAGGACACCCTGGGACTCACCGGTTGCCAGGACACCCTGGGACTCACCGGTTGCCAGGGCACACTGGGACTCACCGGTTGCCAGGGCACACTGGGACTCACCGGTTGCCAGGGCACACTGGGACTCACCGGTTGCCAGGACACACTGGGACTCACCAACACCTAGGACACACTGGGACTCACCAATACCCAGGACACACAGGGACTCACCAATACCCAGGACACACAGGGACTCACCAATACCCAGGACACACAGGGACTCACCAATACCCAGGACACACAGGGACTCCAACACTCAGGACACACTGGAACTCACCAACACCCAGGACACAAAGAATTAAAAAACTGACTTTTGAAACCTATGAAGTCTGTCTGAAACTTGTTCCTTTGAGGAAAGCCAGAAAGGGGTCTACCGTAGAAACAGAACGCAGACGGCACTACAAAATAAGTAAAAAAATTAACGGAAATGCTTAAGCAGACACGACTTTCCATACAGAGAAGGAATAATTTAAACAGGGAGATTGAAGGAATTGAACAGAGACCGAAGCATTCATATTAGATTGAAGAAAGGCAACTAGAACCAGATAATTAATGAGAACAGTGTGTAAATAGTGCATAACGAAGAAATTGGGACGAAAAACGTAGATGTCTCCAATAAAGAGGCGGCCAAGACAAGCACATGTATAAATATCCTGAAAAAATAAGAACTGAAAATATTTTCATATTCTATGCACAAGGAATATGCAAATATGGAAAATTAGGTGCAAAATGCACTTTTCTGCATCCTCGAAAATGCAGGAACAAGTTGGTGAGGGGTACATGCCGTTTTGAAACGGAGTGCAGATACTTCCACCCAATGGTATGTAAATTTTTAATTAGTGACAAAATTTTTTACAATCTTCAATGCCTGGAATTCCACGTGACAGGTACACAGCGTTATAGACGGGAAGATCAATATGATACGACAAGAAATTTTTTAGAGGAAGGCAGAAATAGAATAAAACATATATGAGAGGAACTGGCAGATAGAACCACTGGAGGATTACAGAGGGGAATGGAGATATTAACAAGAGTGCAATACAAGTCATCATCAAGCACACAGGTACTACACCATGCAACATAAGCACTACTACCAATACTGCATGAACCACTATCAAAACAACACACCCTGGACCAGGGTAGAGAGGGGGAACAACTACCAAAGCCCACCAGAAGTGACACGCAATATGGGAAATCATTCATACTTGCAAACATACAAGGCCTAAAACCAAAATCAAGAAATAAAGCTAAGTTCATAAATGGCCTTCTAATAGAATCGAACTCAATATTTGGTGCACTTACAGAAACACCCACAAAAGACTACATGGATAGTGAAATCTGGATCCCAAATTATAATCCATATAGATGTGACAGAGTAATTAGGTCAAGTGGAGCAGTAGGTCTGTATATTAAAGAGTAACTGGCATGCACAGAGCTCCTGAACTCGACCAATGAAGTGCTAGAGGTACTGGGAATCAAGGTAGAAAATATCAATCTATTATTCTAATATAGAAACCGCCAGATGCAACATTTGAAGAATTCACTGAGCAGATCCACATAATAGAGAATATTATTGCTAACATAGCAAACCCAGTACCAGATATTATCTTCCTTGGAGACTTCAATCTACCCAGTTTAAAATGTAGAATAGTAAACAATAATATCATATCAGGAAATTAATCTGGAAATAACTACCCACAGGTCAGAGAACTACTGAGATTCTGTGACAAATTCTAGCTCAATCAGCAGATTACAGAACCAACTAGAAACGAAAACATGCTTGACCTGATATTCACGAACAATGATGAGCTAATCAGAGACATTACTGTCTAAGACACTACGTACCACAAGGTGCGTAGTGGTACGTAGTCAGACCACAAGCTCATTGAAGCACAAACTAACATTTATGAAGGTGTAGGCCCAAGAGAAACAACAAGCGAGAAGGGCTATTCAATAAATTAAATTTTAATAATATAAAGATGGACTGGGAGAAAATAATCAGGAAACTTACAAACATTCAATGGGAAAATGTTCTAAATAATACAAATCCTACACAAGGAAGAGAAAACCTGACTTCTGAAGGATATGAAGTCTGTCTGTAACCTGATCCTTTGAAGAAAGCCAAAAAGAGGTCCAACGTAGAAAGAGAACGCAGACGATACTACAAAAGAAGAAAAAAATTAACGGAAATGCTTAAGCAGGCACGACTTTCCATACAAAGAAGGAATAATTTAAACAGGGAGATTGAAGAAATCGAACAGAGACTGAAGCATTCATATCAGATTGAAGAAAGGCAACTAGAACAGAGAGCAATTCAAGAAATAAAGAAAAACGCAAGATATTTCTTCACATATGCGAAATCAAAAGCAAAAACCACTGCCAGTATTGGACCTATTCGTACTAGTGAAGGTTCATACACTGAGGATGACAAAGAAATTAGCGAAATCCTAAAAAAGCAGTATGAGGACATGTTTAGCATTCTGATAAACAGCAAGAAAGTGGAAGATCCGGACAACGTCTTTATGCGTGATATCCAAACCCCGGTAAATATAACTGATATAAACACGAGCGTGGCAGATTTTGAAAAAGAAATTGACAATATGCCCATGTACTCAGCCCCGGGTCCAGACTTAAGGAATTCAATATTTATAAAGAAATGCAAAGTGCCAGTAGCAAAAAGCACTCTGTATGGTGTGGAGGAAGTGCTGGGCCTCAGGGGAGATACCAGATACGCTTAAAGCAGCGGACATAGTTCCTCTAATCATGGGAGGGAGAAAAGCATTGGCAAAGAATTAAAGACCAGTTGCACTAACGTCCCACATAATAAAATTATTTGAGAGAGTGATCAGGAGGTAGGTCACTAGTTTCATAGAAACCAATGACCTCCAAAATCTAGGACAACATGGATTTAGAGCGGGAAGATCATACTTCTCACAGCACCTGGTCCACTACAACAAAATCATTGAGGCATTAGCAACAGAATGCAAATGTGGTATACACAGAAAAGGCATTCAATAAATGTGACCACGGAGTGATAGCACACAAAATGAGGTCAATGGGAATTACTGGTAAAGTAGGACGCTGAATACTCAGTGTTCTGTCGAACAGAACACAAAGAGTAACAGTCAACCATATAAAATCGAGTCCAAGCGCAGTTAAAAGTTCTGTACCTCAGGGTACAGTCCTTGCACAACTACTTTTCCTTATTCTCATATCAGATATAGACTCAAATACAAGGCACAGCTTCGTATCATCTTTTGCAGATGACACAAAGATCAGCATGAAAATTACCTCTGCTGAAGACATTGAAAAACTACAAGTAGATATTAATAATTGTTTCGACTGGGCAGCAGAAGAAATAATGTTTAACAGTGATAAATTCCAGGCACGCAGGTACGGTAAAAATGAAGACCTTAAACATAATACTGGGTACAAAACACAGTCAAATTTGCACATAGTAGGAAAGCAACATGTAAAGGACTTGGGAATAATGATGTCTGACGACCTAACGTTTAGGGAGCATAACCAAACAAGAATTGCGTCTGCCAGAAAAATGATCGGATGAATTACGAGAACTTTCAAATCCATGGATCCCATCACAATGGTTGTACCCAGGACACACCGGGACTCATCAACACCCAGGACACACTGGGACACCCCAACACCCAGGACACACCGGTACTCACCAACACCCAGGACACACTGGGACTCACCAACACCCAGGTCACACTGGGACTCACCACCACCCAGGACTCACTGGGTCTCACCACCACCCAGGACACACTGTGACTCACCAACACCCAGGACACACCGGGATTCACCAACACCCAGGACACACTGGGACTCACCAACACCCAGGACACACCGGGACTCACCAACACCCAGTACAAACTAGGACTCACCAACACCCAGTACACACCGGGACTCACCAACACCCAGTACACACTGGGACTCACCAACACCCAGTACACACTGGGACTCACCAACACCCAGTACACACTGGGACTCACCAACACCCAGCTCACACTGGGACTCACCAATACCCAGTACACACTGGGACTCACCAACACCCAGGAAACACCGGGACTCACCAACACCCAGGACACACCGGGACTCACCAACACCCAGGACACAACGGGACTCACCAACACCCAGCACACACTGGGACTCACCAACACCCTGGACTCACCAACGCCCAGTACACACTGGGACTCACTAACACCCAGGACACACCGGGACTCACCAACACCCAGTATACACTAGGACTCACCAACACCCAGGACACACTGGGACTCACTAACACCCAGGACACACCGGGACTCACTAACACCCAGCACACACCGGGACTCACCAACACCCAGCACACACTGGAACTCACCAACACCCAGGACACACCGGGACTCACCAACACCCAGTACACACTGGGACTCACTAACACCCAGGACACACTGGGACTCACTAACACCCAGGACACACTGGGACTCACTAACACCCAGGACACACTGGGACTCACTAACACCCAGGACACACTGGGACTCACCAACACCCAGTACACACTGGGACTCACTAACACCCAGGACACACTGGGACTCACCAACACCCAGTACACACTGGAACTCACCAACACCCAGGACACACCGGGACTCACCACCACCCAGGACTCACCAACACCCAGGACACTCCAGGACTTACGAACACCCAGGACACACCGGAACTCACCAACACCCAGGACACACTGGGACTCACCAACACCCCCAGGACACACCAACACCCAGTACATACTGGGACTCACCAACACCCAGGACACACCAACACCCACTACACACTGGGACTCACCAACACACAGGACACACTAACACCCAGTACATACTGGGACTCACCAGCACCCAGGAGACACTGGGATTCACCAACACCCAGGACACACCAATACCCAGTACACAATGGGACTCACCAACACCCAGGACACTCCGGGACTCACTGTCGGAAAATCCGACACCATTTACTAATATCAATGCAATTTGCAGATAAAATTGCTGCTGCATTGTATAAACAAGTTACCCATAGAAAATGTAACTTGTAGTGGAACTTTCCGTCTATAGAAAACGGGATATCATTAGCCACATACTATTATAATTCACTAGCTATTCTGCAGGGAATTATTCTTAAATACATTAGTCTTTGGACTTTTACCATCATAAAAACATCTAATTTTATTTAACTTAATTATCAGAATCAAAATAGATTAAATGTGACCCTTCTATCAAGTTACTGACATCTCTACAAAGTGAAGGAGGCGTCAGTAGTCAGTAGGGTGTGGTCAGCCATTGTTGTTATTAAGACCACAGAGTCGTGGAGCAATTCGGTTCCTATCAATTCTCTTGGACGAAGTGTTATGGAAGATCAGAGTAGTGATCTGGCATTATCAACACGCTGTCATTAATCTCAAGGGAAGTGTTTTTCCGAAACCCGTTTATCTATTCATTTTTGGGCATTAATATCTGTAGATAGGTTGAACCGGTTGACTCAAAAAAGGTAATTAAGCCTTGGTCTTTATGGTTCAATGTACAGTGTTTTCTCTGATATAGCTGTCATATATTAGGATTCTGGCTTCATAGCTAGCGCCCTTTTGACAGGTCAAGACGAGGAAGCATGCTTTGTGTATCAGTTACCAGGGTGATGGAAGCTACCTCACACGAGGAAAATTTGGTGTCTACATCCTAGTTATACCTGGTGGACTAAGGCCTGCTGTACAATAAGATAAGGAACCTCTTCAATGTTTAACAATATATGTAGTTTAATACTGTAGTTTGATTGGCTGCATATATATAAATTCAATATAAACCCCCCCCTAATGTGCAAGGATCGATTTGTGAGATTATTGCAGAAATACAGTCCACTTAACATCATACCAATTGCTATCGAAGTATATAAATTAACGTAAATATAAATTCTATATAAATTCATATAAATTAAATATATATAAATCTCACAGGTCGGTTCCCACACTCACCGGTGGCCAGGAGTCCGTCGCTACGCACACACTGGACAGTACCGTTGAGGGCCCGCCAGGTGAAGGTAAAGCAGGGTCCCGCCAGACAGGGCCGCGTCTCCCACATGGGCCCCGGGCAGGAGCGGCGCCCCTCCACGCCCACCGTCGACCCCTCCGTCAATACCGCCCGCGACCTCGCCTGAGTACCTCCTGCGGTGAGTCATATGAGTCTCCATAAAGATCACAACTGAGTAATATTCACCATACTCATGTCTCACTTCAAGAACTTATTAATATTTAAGGTTTGGAATCCATCGTTATATATTTGATTTATTTATTTACACAGGACAACACGTGAGAAACATTTTGTCAATAATAAATTACACTGAAAATCACAAATTAGGATTTATTGGATTAGAGTTAATGGGTTCAACGTAGTGCGTTGGATCCTCAGTGAGTGTTTTGAGTCCCAATAGTGCATTGGGAAAGTCTGGAGTGTGTTGGGTGCCCCAAGAATGGGTCCCATTGGAGGGTGTTGGTCTCCCGTAGAAAATATTGAGTCTCTACTTCATGTTTTCAGTCCCCTTGGATTGTTTTGGGGTTTCTATGTGAAGTGTGTGTTGGGGTCATGTGGTGTGTGTGTGTTGGGGTCATGTGGTGTGTGTGTGTTGGGTTCATGTAGTGGGTGTGTGTTGGGTTCATGTAGTGGGTGTGTGTTGGGTTCATGAGGTGTGTGTTGGGTTCATGTGGTGTGTGTGTGTTGGGTTCATGTAGAGGGTCTATGTTGGGTTCATGTAGTGGGTGTGTGTTGGGTTTATGTAGTGGATGTGTGTTGGGTTCATGTGGTGTGTGTGTGTGTTGGGTTCATGTAGTGGGTGTGTGTTGGGTTCATGTAGTGGGTGTGTGTTGGGTTCATGTGGTGTGTGTTGGGTTCATGAAGTGGGTGTGTTGGGTTCATGTGGTGTGTGTTGGGTTCATGTAGTGTGTGTGTGTTGGGTTCATGTAGTGTGTGTGTGTTGGGTTCATGTAGTGTGTGTGTGTTGGGTTCATGTAGTGTGTGTGTGTTGGGTTCATGTAGTGTGTGTGTGTTGGGTTCATGTAGTGTGTGTGTGTTGGGTTCATGTAGTGTGTGTGTGTTGGGTTCATGTAGTGTGTGTGTGTTGGGTACATGTAGTGGGTGTGTTGGGTTCATGTGGTGTGTGTTGGGTTCAAGTGGTGTGTGTTGGGTTCATGTGGTGTGTGTGTTGGGTTCATGTCGTGTGCGTGTGTTGGGTTCATGTAGTGGGTGTGTTGGGTTCATGTGGTGTGTGTTGGGTTCATGTAGTGGGTGTGTTGGGTTCATGTAGTGGGTATGTTGGGTTCATGTAGTGGGTGTGTTGGGTTCATGTGGTGTGTGTTGGGTTCATGTGGTGTGTGTGTGTTGGGTTCATGTAGTGGGTGTGTGTTGGGTTCATGTAGTGGGTGTGTGTTGGGTTCATGTGGTGTGTGTTGGGTTCATGTGGTGTGTGTGTGTTGGGTTCATGTGGTGTGTGTGTGTTGGGTTCATGTAGTGTGTGTGTGTTGGGTTCATGAGGTGTGTGTTGGGTTCATGTGGTGTGTGTGTGTTGGGTTCATGTAGTGGGTGTGTGTTGGGTTCATGTAGTGTGTGTTGGGTTCATGTAGTGTGTGTGTGTTGGGTTCATGTAGTGGGTGTGTGTTGGGTTCATGTGGTGTGTGTGTGTTGGGTTCATGTAGTGTGTGTGTGTTGGGTTCATGTAGTGTGTGTGTGTTGGGTTCATGTAGTGGGTGTGTGTTGGTTCATGTGGTGTGTGTGTTGGGTTCATGTGGTGTGTGTTGGGTTCATGTGGTGTGTGTTGGGTTCATGTAGTGGGTGTGTTGGGTTCATGTAGTGGGTGTGTTCGGTTCATGTGGTGTGTGTTGGGTTCATGTGGTGTGTGTTGGGTTCATGTAGTGGGTGTGTTGGGTTCATGTAGTGGGTATGTTCGGTTCATGTGGTGTGTGTTGGGTTCATGTAGTGGGTGTGTTCGGTTCATGTGGTGTGTGTTGGGTTCATGTGGTGTGTGTTGGGTTCATGTGGTGTGTGTGTGTTGGGTTCATGTAGTGTGTGTGTGTTGGGTTCATGTGATGTGTGTTGGGTTCATGTGATGTGTGTTGGGTTCATGTGGGGTGTGTTGGGTTCATGTGGTGTGTGTTGGGTTCATGTGGTGTGTGTTGGGTTCATGTAGTGGGTGAGTTGGGTTCATGTGGTGTGTGTTGGGTTCATGTAGTGGGTGTGTTGGGTTTATGTAGTGGGTGTGTTGGGTTCATGTGGTGTGTGTTGGGTTCATGTAGTGGGTGTGTTGGGTTCATGTAGTGGGTGTGTTGGGTTCATGTAGTGGGTGTGTTGGGTTCATGTAGTGGGTGTGTTGGGTTCATGTAGTGGGTATGTTGGGTTCATGTAGTGGGTATGTTGGGTTCATGTAGTGGGTATGTTGGGTTCATGTAGTGGGTGTGTTGGGTTCATGTAGTGGGTGTGTTGGGTTCATGTGGTGTGTGTTGGGTTCATGTAGTGGGTATGTTGGGTTCATGTAGTGGGTATGTTGGGTTCATGTAGTGGGTGTGTTGGGTTCATGTAGTGGGTGTGTTGGGTTCATGTAGTGGGTATGTTGGGTTCATGTAGTGGGTGTGTTGGGTTCATGTAGTGGGTGTGTTGGGTTCATGTAGTGGGTATGTTGGGTTCATGTAGTGGGTGTGTTGG
>WNGS01000543.1:21178120-21192161 GCA_020271785.1 Procambarus virginalis | reverse complement strand
TCTTTTGATAATTACTTACTTACCTCCATCTTTTAAAAAGTCAGGAAGTTACTCACTGATCTATAGTGCGAACACTATAGATCAGTGAGCCTAATCTTACATATCAGTAAAACCACGAAGAGAATTCTAAGACAGAATACAATTGACACACTCACAGTGCACACCCTTAAAGTGTACACAGTATGGTTTCATTCAAAATAAATCCTGTATAATTACCTCGTTCACATTTTAGGAAACGGAAGCAAGATCTTCAGTCAATGGGTGCCAACAGCTATAGGCAGAAAGGGGCCACTTACCCAAGAGGGGGCCAACAGCTACAGGGAGCAAGGGGCCACTTACCCAAGAGGGTGCCAACAGCTACGGTAAATAAGGGGCCACATGCCTTAAGAGGGTACCAACAGCTACAGGGAGTACGGGGAACACTCACCACAGGAGGGGCCCACAGCTACAGGGAGTACGGGGAACACTCACCACAGGAGGGGCCCACAGCTACAGGGAGTACGGGGAACACTCACCACAGGAGGGGCCCACAGCTACAGGGAGTACGGGGAACACTCACACAGGAGGGGCCCACAGCTACAGGGAGTACGGGGAACACTCACCACAGGAGGGGCCCACAGCTACAGGGAGTACGGGGAACACTCACCACAGGAGGGGCCCACAGCTACAGGGAGTACGGGGAACACTCACCACAGGAGGGGCCCACAGCTACAGGGAGTACGGGAACACTCACCACAGGAGGGGCCCACAGCTACAGGGAGTACGGGGAACACTCACCACAGGAGGGGCCCACAGCTACAGGGAGTACGGGGAACACTCACCACAGGAGGGGCCCACAGCTACAGGGAGTACGGGGAACACTCACCACAGGAGGGGCCCACAGCTACAGGGAGTACGGGGAACACTCACCACAGGAGGGGCCCACAGCTACAGGGAGTACGGGAACACTCACCACAGGAGGGGCCCACAGCTACAGGGAGTACGGGGAACACTCACCACAGGAGGGGCCCACAGCTACAGGGAGTAAGAGGAACACTCACCACAGGAGGGGCCCACAGCTACAGGGAGTAAGGGGCCACTCACCACAGGAGGGGCCCACAGCTACAGGGTGTAAGGGGAACACTCACCACAGGAGGGGCCCACAGCTACAGGGAGTAAGAGGAACACTCACCACAGGAGGGGCCCACAGCTACAGGGAGTTAGGAAAACACTCACCACAGGAGGGGCCCACAGCTACAGGGAGTTAGGAAAACACTCACCACAGGAGGGGCCCACAGCTACAGGGAGTAAGGGGGACACTCACCACAGGAGGGGCCCACAGCTACAGGGAGTTAGGAAAACACTCACCACAGGAGGGGCCCACAGCTACAGGGAGTTAGGAAAACACTCACCACAGGAGGGGTCCACAGCTACAGGGAGTAAGGGGGACACTCACCACAGGAGGGGCCCACAGCTACAGGGAGTTAGGAAAACACTCACCACAGGAGGGGCCCACAGCTACAGGGAGTACGGGGCCACTCACCACAGGAGGGGCCCACAGCTACAGGGAGTAAGAGGAACACTCACCACAGGAGGGGCCCACAGCTACAGGGAGTACGGGGAACACTCACCACAGGAGGGGCCCACAGCTACAGGGAGTTAGGGAAACACTCACCACAGGAGGGGCCCACAGCTACAGGGAGTAAGGGAACACTCACCACAGGAGGGGCCCACAGCTACAGGGAGTTAGGGAAACACTCACCACAGGAGGGGCCCACAGCTACAGGGAGTAAGGGAACACTCACCACAGGAGGGGCCCACAGCTACAGGGAGTTAGGGAAACACTCACCACAGGAGGGGCCCACAGCTACAGGGAGTTAGGGAACACTCACCACAGGAGGGGCCCACAGCTACAGGGAGTAAGGGAACACTCACCACAGGAGGGGCCCACAGCTACAGGGAGTAAGGGAACACTCACCACAGGAGGGGCCCACAGCTACAGGGAGTAAGGGAACACTCACCACAGGAGGGGCCCACAGCTACAGGGAGTAAGGGAACACTCACCACAGGAGGGGCCCACAGCTACAGGGAGTAAGGGAACACTCACCACAGGAGGGGCCCACAGCTACAGGGAGTAAGAGGCCACTCACCACAGGAGGGGCCCACAGCTACAGGGAGTAAGAGGAACACTCACCACAGGAGGGGCCCACAGCTACAGGGAGTACGGGGAACACTCACCACAGGAGGGGCCCACAGCTACAGGGAGTACGGGGAACACTCACCACAGGAGGGGCCCACAGCTACAGGGAGTAAGGGGAACACTCACCACAGGAGGGGCCCACAGCTACAGGGAGTAAGAGGCCACTCACCACAGGAGGGGCCCACAGCTACAGGGAGTAAGAGGCCACTCACCACAGGAGGGGCCCACAGCTACAGGGAGTACGGGGAACACTCACCACAGGAGGGGCCCACAGCTACAGGGAGTAAGGGCCACTCACCACAGGAGGGGCCCACAGCTACAGGGAGTAAGAGGCCACTCACCATAGGAGGGGCCCACAGCTACAGGGAGTAAGGGGCCACTCACCACAGGAGGGGCCCACAGCTACAGGGAGTAAGAGGCCACTCACCACAGGAGGGGCCCACAGCTACAGGGAGTAAGAGGCCACTCACCACAGGAGGGGCCCACAGCTACAGGGAGTAAGGGGAACACTCACCACAGGAGGGGCCCACAGCTACAGGGAGTAAGGGGCCACTCACCACAGGAGGGGCCCACAGCTACAGGGAGTAAGAGGCCACTCACCACAGGAGGGGCCCACAGCTACAGGGAGTACGGGGACACTCACCACAGGAGGGGCCCACAGCTACACGGAGTACGGGGACACTCACCACAGGAGGGGCCCACAGCTACAGGGAGTAAGAGGCCACTCACCACAGGAGGGGCCCACAGCTACAGGGAGTACGGGGAACACTCACCACAGGAGGGGCCCACAGCTACAGGGAGTACGGGGAACACTCACCACAGGAGGGGCCCACAGCTACAGGGAGTACGGGGAACACTCACCACAGGAGGGGCCCACAGCTACAGGGAGTAAGGGGGACACTCACCACAGGAGGGGCCCACAGCTACAGGGAGTACGGGGAACACTCACCACAGGAGGGGCCCACAGCTACAGGGTGTAAGGGGAACACTCACCACAGGAGGGGCCCACAGCTACAGGGTGTAAGGGGAACACTCACCACAGGAGGGGCCCACAGCTACAGGGAGTAAGGGGAACACTCACCATAGGAGGTACATGGAGATAGCGACGAAGACGAGGAAGGCGCTCCCGACGGCCACCATGGCAAACATCCACACGTTGATGTCCTCTGCCGGCGCCGCCCCCGAGAACACCAGACACATTATAACCAGCAAGCTTTATGACACCTCCTGACACCTGTGTCAGGCACCAGCCCGGGCTACATTATGACACCTGTGTCAGGCACCAGCCCGGGCTGCTTTATGACACCTCTACAGGTGTCAGGCACCAGCCCGTGCTGCTTTGACACCTCCTGACACCTGTGTCAGGCACCAACCCGGGCTGCTTTATGACACCTGTATCAGGCACCAACCCGGCCTGCTTTATGACACCTGACACCTATGTCAGGCACCAGCCCAGGCTACATTATGACACTTCCTGACACCGGTGTCAGGCACCAACCTAGGCTGCTTTATGACATTTCCTGACACCGGTGTCAGAAACCTAGCCGGGCTACATTATTACACATGACACCTGTGTCAGTCACCAGCTCGGCCTGCTTTATGACACTTCCTGACACCTGTGTCAGGCACCAGCCCGGGCTACATTATGATACCATCTGACACCTGTGTCATGCACCGGAACGGGCTACATTATGACACTTCGTGACACTTGTGTCAGGCACCAGCCCGATCTACTCTGTCACATGACACCTGTGTCAGGCACCAGCCTGGGCGACTTTATGATACCTGACACCTGTGTCAGGTACCAGCCTGGGCTGCTTTATGATATCTGACACCTGTGTCCAGTATCTGCCAGGGCTACTTTATGACTCTTCCTGACATCTGTGTCAGGCACCAACCTGGGCTACATTATGGCACTTCCTGACACCTGTGTCAGGCACCAGCCAGGGTTACATTTTGACACTTCTTGACACTTGTCACTCGAAAGAAACCATGAGAGAGGAAGCTGTGGAGAAAGAGAGGAAGCTGTGGAGAAAGAGAGGGAGATTACCACGAAGACCAAAAGAATAGAGTTGGGACAGAATATGGTAACGCCAGGTGGTGTCATACGCCTTTCCAGGTCAAAAATGACAGCAACAACAGAGGTCTTCGCAGCAAAGGCAGCACGAATATAGACCTCCAAGTTCACGAGGACATCAGTCATGCAGCGTCACTTGCGAAAGCTAAATTGAGAAGGGAAGAGGAGGTAATAGTGTTCCAAGCATCAGTGAAGAGGCATCAGACGGACATTGATAGTGAAGAGGCATCAGATGGACATTGACCATACGCTCAAAGAGTTTGCAGACGCAACTTGTGAAAGCAATGGGGCGGAAGTTTTTAGGGGATGACCCGAGAGAACCAGGTTTCCGAATAGGAAGAACTACCGCCTCAAGCCAGTCCTCAGGGACTGACGACGACGCCCAGACATGGTTATAAGCACTCAGTAAAACTGACACGTGCATGGAGGGAGATGGCGAATTATCTCATAATGAATATCATCAGAGCTCATCGCCATAGAACCGCAGAGGGCCAGGGCAGACAGGAGGTCTGAGAGAGAGAGAGAGAAGGAAAGGATCGTTATAGGGCTTGACGAGAAGTGCTAAAACCTAAGGGAGAAGGTTCAAGAAGGGGCTAACGAGTAAGGAAAGAAGGAGGAATATGAGAGAAGGAGCTAACAGTTGAGTAGTGAGAACCCAGTTCGGTCGCGACTGACAATGGATCCGTCACAATAGAACCATGCATGTGAAGGACTGGCGAGACATCTGGAACAAACTTACCCGCTATCTTGCGGATTTTCATCCAGATCAGGGGCAGAGGAGTGTCAGACGTAATGGTGGAAACGAAAGATCGCCAAACCCTCACGTTTAGCCTTATGGATGGCTCAGCGGGCCACTGCACTTGCCCTTCGAAACAAAAGAAAAGAAAAGGGAGTCGTACGGCGATGGTGTTTCTTTCAGGCTTCATGCTTACAGCGGAAAGCCCGAGCACAGTCTGCATTCCACCAGGGAACGCACTTCCGCACGCCCCTGGAGGTAGAGCGAGGAATAAAACAGAGGGCATCATAAAAAACAGTGTCATGAAAGAGTAAGAGGGCTCAGGGGAGAGGCAGATCAGAGAGGTCTGAAAGAGTAGCACGCAAGGTGAAGAGGTTCCAGTCAGCCCTGGGAAACTAAAACCTAGGTAAGGAGAAGGGAGGGCGTAAAAAAAGGTATCAAGAATGTGGAAATGGTCACTGTTATGGATGTTATCAAGAACCCGCCAGTGAAGTCCAAATAAAGAGAAGACAAGCAGATAGAAAGAACAAGACTGGAAATAGTGCGAGTGCAGGAGTCAACATGAGTCGGCTCTCCAGAATTTAGAAGAGACAGAAGAAGAGAGAGAACAAAAGGTTCAAGAAGGAGGCTCCGGGTGATTGTCAGCACATCACCCCAGAGGGTATGCCGACAGTTAACATCACCCATAAGGTGCACAGGCTCTATTAAGGATTCTAACAGGTGTTTAAGATCAGGTAGAGAAAGTGGGACATTCGGAGCGAGATATATGGAACAGAATGTATACCATATACTCACAAAGACACGGGCCACAGAACATTGAATGGGAGACTGAAAAAGTAGGGGGACAAAAGGAAATATCAAGACACATCAAGAGAGCAGTAGAGGCATGGGGTCACAGCAAGAGCTGGAAGGGAGGAGAGAAAGGAATATCAATGGAAGCGACCATGATGAGCGCCAAGTTCGTCAGAAGATAAACACAAAGCGGGGGGAACTGCGTGATCAGAAATTGGAGTTCATTGAAGTTGGCATAAATATCACAAATATTCCATTGAAGAACAGACAGACTGAAAAACGAGAGAACAGAAACAGATAATACAGGAGAAACAAAGACAAAGTAGAACACAGTACTCTAAGGAAGAACAAGATAGAGATCAGTGAAATCAGAGTGACGGGCAAGAGGCAAAGCTAGCAAGGATAACTGAGACATGGGAGGGGAGGATGGACCAGAGGCGAACGGACAGAGTCTGGAGCGGGAGGAGGCATCTGAGAGGGGCAGTCAAGGGAAGCGGGGGCAGGAAAGACAGAAACAGGTGAGGGCACCGGAGCAAGGGCAGCATCCAAGAGAGGATCAAGAACCATGGAAACCTCCATAGGAGGGACAGGAGACCCCACCATTGTAAAGGGAGTGGAAGCAGGGATAGTGTCGGAGTCGGAATGTGAGGAATACATCGAAGCCTTCTTACCCGCTTGGGAGGAAGAAGGAGAGGAGCCAGGCTTATGCTTCTAATGTAGAGAAACAGGCGTACTATCAGCAATATACTGGGCGACTGCCTCGACAGTTTCAACGGGGGAACGGGCAACATGATGAACGCTGGGAGGAGGTTGGGCAACGGCCTGAACAGACAGGCGGCGAGGAGCACCATGAGACAGAGGGGAAGGTTCAGAAGGAGAGGGGCGAGAAGGGAGGAAGGGGTCAGAAAGAAAGCGGGCGAGAAGGGAAGGAGGGCATGGGAGACTACGAACAACAGGAAGCAAGAAAGGAAACTGCTCCGTCTGCTCCGAGCAGACGGAGCAGACGAGGTGGTGGGGGAGGTATCATGGCCCAAGGCCCCAAAACGGATGTGAAACTGAGAAAGTGGAAGAGGATGCGAAGAAGGGGGCATGCGACATACGAGCATAAGACATGCTAGAAAAAGAGGGAAGATGGTGACCCTGGCGCCTTTCCTCAGGAAAAGACAAATGTTCACGATGCTTCAAATTGAGGATGGCTTCCTCAAATTTGCAATGAACACATGTGCGGGAGGAGACAAGGTGGGCGTGACCATAATTCATGAGAGAGACTGGGAAGAAGTGCACTCCTTCTTGGAATGACCAGAGGTTCCACACAAGGGGCAGAGAGCGACCTCACTATATGCACCTGAAGGGACCATGCGCACATCTCCAGCACCTGCCGCAGAGGCGAAGAGAGGGATGTACTCTTGAACGGAGCATCTGGCACCAGCAAGAATGAATGAAGTGGGATGGGACATACCATCAAACGTGACCTTCACAACGTGAAGTGGCTGTCGGCGACAACCACGAGGGGGTCGAGTGAAGGTATCTACCTGGAGGACAGAATGGCCATGGGCCTCATGGATGTACTTAATATCTTCACGGCAGTCTTTAAGTTCCCTGTCACCAGTCATGGTGCAGGAGAAGAATTGTACCAATGTAAGCACTCAATCGGGCATTTTTGAAGATTCGGACAAGAGCCTCCTCAATGCACGACAACAAAGCCAAGTGGGCAGCCTCTTCTTGAGAAGGGGCTGCAACAACATGGGAACCAGTATGGGTGGGGTTAAAGGTGACCAACGCATACACAGAATCAACAAGGTGCTTATGGAGAAATAAATAATGAGGACGAGTGGGTCAACATGACTAAGATCAAAATACTTAGTCAACATAGCAGGACCAAACAAAGACAGCAAAGGAGAATGTGAAGGAATCAAGCGCGAGCAAGTGCGGAGTTGACGACGCAGAGCATCGCCAGTAAGAGAGGAGGTAAACGGCGTAGTTGTGACAACTAGAGACGGAGCCGTGCCAGGTGATGAGGTCATCACCACTGGGGGCTTGGGTCTCAACCCCACTACAGAGGTGGGAGGGAAGCAGAGAAAGGTAGTCCAGAGAGTCCGAAAAGAAACATGGTCAGGGCCAAATGAAGCAGGGGCTAGAGAGCCTGGTCTTCCAACACAGTCTAACTCAGGGTTGGTCACCCACCCCACGAGACTGGGGAGTGAAAAGAGGGTCAGTAATCGGCATAATAACGAGCAGGTAAGAAAATTATTCACGAATAAGTCCCCATACCCACCATGGAGTCATAACTAGAGGATAGGACACAAACAAGACACCCCCCCCCCCGGAAGGGTACATCGAAAGTATATGCCCTGCAATCGCCACCTTAAGAACCGTCAGTCCGACGAGATCGGGTTCAGTAACGAAGGCGAGGATTGACAAATAAATGCGTCCCCTCGCTCGCAACGTCGGGTACCACAGTTCTACTGGTGAGTGAGTGTGTCTCCTCAAACACACGGGCGTCAAAACAACAGAAGTCTGAAAGAATAATCAAAAATGGCAAAAGGTCAGCGGGAAACGATAATTGGAAAGGAGAAGTGAGAGCAGTAAAAATTAAAAAGAAGGAAGAGAAAATAGCTCCTAGCAAAATTAATGAGGACTGCAGCAGGAGCATGAGACTTCCAAAAGACAGTGGACCGCCACATGGAGCATCACACCCCGGCAGCCGCTCATCAATCCCCCTCACGTCGACAACGGGCTGGAAAGCGAGGGGGAGATTTAGCTTAGAGAGAGAAAGCTACATAAATGTAATAGAGGAAACATTTCCTGAAAGAAACCTGCAGCTGGGAGGTCGCGTATTGCTAATATCACTCCATCAAGGAAACTAGTGTCTAGAATTGGAGATTTATTGTGTAATATATACACAATTATAATATTGTATGGGAATCTTTTGTGAAGAAAAATGGAGTCATTTATATAACCAACTAAGGGAGTGCGGTTAAATGAATAATTATAGAGTTTGATCAGGAATGATAAGAGATCTGGTATCATAGGGCGAGTGATGTGGTAAGACCGGCGGACGCCAATTTAACCTTCCGAAGGTGGACCGTGTTTATTGACTGCTTGAGTTTCTGAGGTTTATCTTCTACCAGATGAAAGACTAAAATATTATGACAGAGGCGGGTCCCAGACTGTCAAAGTTTATATAAACGGGTTGTAGAGGTGACAAACACCACACACCTCCCATGCTATATTACCTAACTATACTGTACCCTCTGCTCATTTAACAAGAATCTGTGTTTAACGTGCAACTTCTGAGAGAACACCTCAGAAGAGGGGTCAGTGTTATGGATGACGGAGGGACTATAAGCCCAAGTGATGTTACCACCAAACTACCCAAACTAAGAGATGTCAGCAGACCGAGTATTATGATATAATGGTCTCAGATGATGATAGGCTGCAGCTGAAGCAAGCACTCACAAACTCATAATATGAACTCGTTAAATAAGACAACAGTAGAAGTATGTACTCAGACTTAATATCATCACAATGACATAACTAAACAAAGTTGACCATACACTCATACTCATCACAGCGTCACACCAGTCACCACATGGACTACTGACTCACACCAGTCACCACGTGGACAACTGACACACACCAGTCACCACTTGGGCAACTGACTCATACCAGTCACCACAAGGGAAACTGACTCATACCAGTCACCACATGGGCAACTGACTCATACCAGTCACCACATGGGCAACTGACTCACACCAGTCACCACATGGACAACTGACTCATACAAGTCACCACATGGGCAACTGACTCATACAAGTCACCACATGGACTACTGACTCACACCAGTCACCACATGGACTACTGACTCACAACAGTCACCACATGGACTACTGACTCACAACAGTCACCACATGGACTACTGACTCACACCAGTCACCACATGGGCTACTGACTCACACCAGTCACCACATGAACTACTGACTCACACCAGTCACCACATGGGCTACTGACTCACACCAGTCACCACATGGACTACTGACTCACAACAGTCACCACAAGGACTACTGACTCACACCAGTCACCACATGGGCTACTGACTCACACCAGTCACCACATGGACTACTGACTCACACCAGTCACCACATGGACTACTGACTCACACCAGTCACCACATGGACTACTGACTCACACCAGTCACCACATGGACTACTGACTCACACCAGTCACCACATGGGCTACTGACTCACACCAGTCACCACATGGACTACTGACTCACACCAGTCACCACATGGACTACTGACTCACACCAGTCACCACATGGACTACTGACTCACACCAGTCACCACATGGACTACTGACTCACACCAGTCACCACATGGACTACTGACTCACACCAGTCACCACATGGACTACTGACTCACAGCAGTCACCACATGGGTTACTGACACACACACACACACCAATCGCCACATGGACTACTGACTCACACCAGTCACCACATGGACTACTGACTCATACCAGTCACCACATGGACTGCTGACTCACACCAGTCACCACATGGACTACTGACTCACACCAGTCACCACATGGGTTACTGACACACACACACACACCAGTCACCAATTAGGCTACTGACTCTCACCAGTCACCACATGGACAACTGACTCATACAAGTCACCACATGGGCAACTGACTCATACAAGTCACCACATGGACTACTAACTCACACCAGTCACCACATGGACTACTGACTCACAACAGTCACCACGTGGACAACTGACTCACACCAGTCACCACATGGACAACTGACACACACCAGTCACCACATGGACAACTGACTCACACCAGTCACCACATGGGCTACTGACTCACACCAGTCACCACATGGACTACTGACTCACACCAGTCACCACATGGACAACTGACTCACACCAGTCACCACGTGGACAACTGACACACACCAGTCACCACATGGACAACTGACACACACCAGTCACCACATGGACAACTGACTCACACCAGTCACCACATGGACCACTGACACACACCAGTCACCACATGGACAACTGACACACACCAGTCACCACATGAAAAACTGACTCACACCAGTCACCACGTGGACAACTGACTCATACCAGTCACCACATGGGCTACTGACTCATACCAGTCACCACATAGGCTACTGACTCATACCAGTCACCACGTGGACAACTGACTCACACCAGTCACCACATGGGCTTCTGATTCATACCAGTCACCACATGGGCTACTGACTCACACCAGTCACCACATGGGCTACTGACTCACACCAGTCACCACATGGGCTACTGACTCATACCAGTCACCACATGGGCTACTGACTCATACCAGTCACCACATAGGCTACTGACTCATACCAGTCACCACGTGGACAACTGACTCACACCAGTCACCACATGGGCTACTGACTCACACCAGTCACCACGTGGACAACTGACTCACACCAGTCACCACATGGGCTACTGACTCACACCAGTCACCACATGGACTACTGACTCACACCAGTCACCACATGGGCTACTGACTCACACCAGTCACCACGTGGACAACTGACTCACACCAGTCACCACATGGGCTACTGACTCACACCAGTCTCCACATGGACTACTGACTCACACCAGTCACCACATGGGCTACTGACTCACACCAGTCACCACGTGGACAACTGACTCACACCAGTCACCACATGGGCTACTGACTCACACCAGTCACCACATGGACTACTGACTCACACCAGTCACCACATGGGCTACTGACTCATACCAGTCACCACATGGGCTACTGACTCATACCAGTCACCACATGGGCTACTGACTCACACCAGTCACGACATGGGCTACTGACTCACACCAGTCACCACATGGGCTACTGACTCATAACAGTCACCACATGGACTGCTGACTCACACCAGTCACCACATGGGCTACTGACTCACACCAGTCACCACATGGGCTACTGACTCACACCAGTCACCACATGGGCTACTGACTCACACCAGTCACCACATGAACTGCTGACTCACACCAGTCACCACATGGACTGCTGACTCACACCAGTCACCACATGGGCTACTGACTCACACCAGTCACCACATGGGCTACTGACTCACACCAGTCACCACATGGACTACTGACTCACACCAGTCACCACATGGACTACTGACTCACACCAGTCACCACATGGACTGCTGACTCACACCAGTCACCACATGGGCTACTGATTCACACCAGTCACCACATGGACTACTGACACACACCAGTCACCACATGGACTACTGACTCACACCAGTCACCACATGGGCTACTGACTCACACCAGTCACCACATGGGTTACTGACACACACCAGTCACCACATGGACTACTGACTCACACCAGTCACCACATGGGCTACTGACTCACACCAGTCACCACATGGGTTACTGACACACACACACACCAGTCACCACATGGGCTACTGACTCACACCAGTCACCACGTGGACTACTGACTCACACCAGTCACCACATGGACTACTGACTCACACCAGTCACCACATGGACTACTGACTCACACCAGTCACCACATGGACTACTGACTCACACCAGTCACCACATGGACTGCTGACTCACACCAGTCACCACATGGACTACTGACTCACACCAGTCACCACATGGACTACTGACTCACACCAGTCACCACATGGACTGCTGACTCACACCAGTCACCACATGGGCTACTGACTCACACCAGTCACCACATGGACTACTGACTCACACCAGTCACCACATGGACTACTGACTCACACCAGTCACCACATGGACTGCTGACTCACAACCCAAGCTCACAACAACAACGGCTAACAACACAAGTCATACAATACAAATATTAATATAATATTAATACAAATACTCATCAAAGATCTCCAGTCACAACACTCTGGAGACTGACCCACCTGTCAGGTACTTGACCCCGGAGACTGACCCCACTGTCAGGTACTTGGCCCCGGAGACTGACCCACCTGTCAGGTACTTGGCCCCGGAGACTGACCCACCTGTCAGGTACTTGGCCCCGGAGACTGACCCACCTGTCAGGTACTTGGCCCCGGAGACTGACCCACCTGTCAGGTACTTGGCCCCGGAGACTGACCCACCTGTCAGGTACTTGGCCCCGGAGACTGACCCACCTGGCAGGTACTTGGCCCGGAGACTGACCCACCTGGCAGGTACTTGGTCCCGGAGACTGACCCACCTGGGGTCAGGTACTTGGCCCGGAGACTGACCCACCTGTCAGGTACTTGGCCCCAGAGACTGACCCACCTGTCAGGTACTTGGCCCCGGAGACTGACCCACCTGGCAGGTACTTGGCCCCGGAGACTGACCCACCTGGCAGGTACTTGGCCCCAGACAGAGGCTGAGGCAGGGGAAGGACAGGTTGCGGACAGGGACGCAGCTGGTGAGACGGAAGCGCTGCTTTTCGGAGTAGAGGGGCCGCAGACCCTGGCGGCAGACGCAGGCGCCGACGGCGGAGCACAGCGACCCTCTGACTGAACACTGCGGCTCACAGGGTAGTGGCTGGCCCTCACACCCTCCTGTGGACGGTCACAGCTCTTATGCTCTCTGCTCTCCTGTGTGTTCTCTCCTGTGTGTTCTCTCCTCTGTGTGCTCTCCTGTGTGTTCTCTCCTGTGTGTTCTCTCCTCTGTGTGCTCTCCTGTGTGTGCTCTCCTCTATGTGCTCTCCTCTGTGGCTCTCCTCTGTGTTATCTCCTCTGATGTTCTCTCTCCTCTGTGTTCTCACCTCTGTGTTCTCTCTCCTCTATGTGCTATCCTCTGGTGTGCTATCCTCTGTGTGCTCTCCTCTATGTGCTCTCCTCTGTGTGCTCTCCTCTGTGTGCTCTCCACCGTGTGCTCTCCTCTGTGTGCTCTCCTCTGTGTGCTCTCCTCTGTGTGCTCTCCTCTGTGTGCTCTCCACCGTGTGCTCTCCTCTGTGTGCTATCCTATGTGTGCTCTCCCCGTGTGCTCTCCTCTGTGGCTCTCCTCTGTGTGCTCTCCTATGTGTGCTCTCCACGTGTGCTCTCTCTGTGTGCTCTCCTCTGTGTGCTCTCCACCGTATGCTCTCCTCTGTGTGCTCTCCTCTGTGTGCTCTCCACCGTGTGCTCTCCTCTGTGTGCTCTCTCTGTGTGCTCTCCACCGTGTGCTCTCCTCTGTGTGCTCTCTCTGTGTGCTCTCCTCTGTGTGCTCTC
>WNGS01000543.1:21155212-21169193 GCA_020271785.1 Procambarus virginalis | reverse complement strand
TTTCTTCTCGCTCCCGCTCCGTTTCTGTCTTCACCAATGGGTCTAGGTCTGCGGATGGTGTTGGCTACTCTGTTGTTTTTCCTGATCGCACTTATATGTGTCGCTTGCCTCCGGAGACTAGCATCTTCACAGCGGAGCTTTATGCTATTCTCTATGCTCTTCGTCTCCTGCTTTGTGGTTGTCAGTTTCCTTTGTATTTGTTGTTGACTCTCGTAGTGCCCTCATGGCTCTCGGGTCCTTTAATCCGGTTCATCAGTAGTTGTCGAGATCCAGCATTGGCTGTTTCTTGTTCACAGAAAATTTAATTCGTTGAGTTTTGTTGGGTTCCCAGCCATATTGGTGTGTCTTTAAATGAGCGTACGGATGCTGCCGCCAAGGAAGCTGTCCGCTCCTGTCCCATCTCCCGTAAAGGTATTCCATATTCCGACTTTTACCGGTTATCCATTCCTCCATCCTTACCTGTTGGCAGGATTCTGGTCGTCTGTTACTGGTAACAAACTCCGTACTCTTAAATGTTGTGTTTCCTCATGGCCATCCTCCTACCACCATAACCGGTGATGGGAAACGGCTCTAGCGAGGTTGTGTATTGGCCATGCTCGCTTAACCCATGGTCACATGATGGAGCGCCGCCCTGCTCCTTATTGTCCTAATTGCATTGTCCCTCTTACGGTCGTATATGTCCTTCTTGAATGTCCTGACTTCCGGGACGAGCGTGTGTCTTGCTTTCCGATCGCCCCTCGCGGTCACCTGTCCCTCAATAGAATTCTTGGTGACTCGGATACTTTTCATATCGTTCGCCTTATGCGTTTTTGTTCTCGTATTGGCATCCTTGGTGATATTTAGCGCCTTCTGATTATTCCGCACATTTGATGGTGCTACATAGCTTTCCCGGTTTGGTGCCTTCTTTTGATAATTACTTACTTACCTCCATCTTTTAAAAAGTCAGGAAGTTACTCACTGATCTATAGTGCGAACACTATAGATCAGTGAGCCTAATCTTACATATCAGTAAAACCACGAAGAGAATTCTAAGTCAGAATACAATTGACAGACTCACAGTGCACACCCTTAAAGTGTACACAGTATGGTTTCATTCAAAATAAATCCTGTATAATTACCTCGTTCACATTTTAGGAAATGGAAGCAAGATCTTCAGTCAATGGGTGCCAACAGCTATAGGCAGAAAGGGGCCACTTACCCAAGAGGGTGCCAACAGCTATAGGCAGAAAGGGGCCACTCACACAGGAGGGGCCCACAGCTACAGGGAGTAAGGGGAACACTCACCACAGGAGGGGCCCACAGCTACAGGGAGTACGGGGAACACTCACCACAGGAGGGGCCCACAGCTACAGGGTGTAAGGGGGCCACTCACCACAGGAGGGGCCCACAGCTACAGGGAGTAAGGGGCCACTGACCACAGGAGGGGCCCACAGCTACAGAGAGTAAGGGGCCACTCACCACAGGAGGGGCCCACAGCTACAGGGTGTAAGGGGCCACTCACCACAGGAGGGGCCCACAGCTACAGGGTGTAAGGGGCCACTCACCACAGGAGGGGCCCACAGCTACAGGGAGTAAGGGGAACACTCACCACAGGGAGTAAGGGGAACACTCACCACAGGAGGGGCCCACAGCTACAGGGTGTAAGGGGAACACTCACCACAGGAGGGGCCCACAGCTACAGGGTGTAAGGGGAACACTCACCACAGGAGGGGCCCACAGCTACAGGGTGTAAGGGGAACACTCACCACAGGAGGGGCCCACAGCTACAGGGAGTACGGGAACACTCACCACAGGAGGGGCCCACAGCTACAGGGAGTAAGGGAACACTCACCACAGGAGGGGCCCACAGCTACAGGGAGTAAGGGAACACTCACCACAGGAGGGGCCCACAGCTACTGGGAGTACGGGGAACACTCACCACAGGAGGGGCCCACAGCTACAGGGAGTACGGGGAACACTCACCACAGGAGGGGTCCACAGCTACAGGGAGTACGGGGAACACTCACCACAGGAGGGGCCCACAGCTACAGGGAGTACGGGGAACACTCACCACAGGAGGGGCCACAGCTACAGGGAGTTAGGGGAACACTCACCACAGGAGGGGCCCACAGCTACAGGGAGTAAGGGGCCACTCACCACAGGAGGGGCCCACAGCTACAGGGAGTAAGGGGAACACTCACCACAGGAGGGGCCCACAGCTACAGGGAGTAAGGGGAACACTCACCACAGGAGGGGCCCACAGCTACAGGGTGTAAGGGAACACTCACCACAGGAGGTACATGGAGATAGCGACGAAGACGAGGAAGGCGCTCCCGACGGCCACCATGGCAAACATCCACACGTTGATGTCCTCTGCCGGCGCCGTCCCCGAGAACACCAGACACATTATAACCAGCAAGCTTTATGACACCTCCTGACACCTGTGTCAGGCACCAGCCCGGGCTACATTATGACACCTGTGTCAGGCACCAGCCCGGGCTGCTTTATGACACCTCTACAGGTGTCAGGCACCAGCCCGTGCTGCTTTGACACCTCCTGACACCTGTGTCAGGCACCAACCCGGGCTGCTTTATGACACCTGTATCAGGCACCAACCCGGGCTGCTTTATGACACCTCTACAGGTGTCAGGCACCAGCCCGTGCTGCTTTGACACCTCCTGACACCTGTGTCAGGCACCAACCCGGGCTGCTTTATGACACCTGTATCAGGCACCAACCCGGCCTGCTTTATGACACCTCTACAGGTGTCAGGCACCAGCCCGTGCTGCTTTGACACCTCCTGACACCTGTGTCAGGCACCAACCCGAGCTGCTTTATGACACCTGTATCAGGCACCAACCCGGCCTGCTTTATGATACCTCTACAGGTGTCAGGCACCAACCCGTGCTGCTTTGACACCTGTGTCAGGCACCAACCCGGGCTGCTTTATGACACCTGTATCAGGCACCAACCCGGCCTGTTTTATGACACCTGACACCTATGTCAGGCACCAGCCCAGGCTACATTATGACACTTCCTGACACCGGTGTCAGGCACCAACCTAGGCTGCTTTATGACATTTCCTGACACCGGTGTCAGAAACCTAGCCGGGCTACATTATTACACATGACACCTGTGTCAGTCACCAGCTCGGCCTGCTTTATGACACTTCCTGACACCTGTGTCAGGGACCAGCCCGGGCTACATTATGATATCATCTGACACCTGTGTCATGCACCGGAACGGGCTACATTATGACACTTCGTGACACTTGTGTCAGGCACCAGCCCGATCTACTCTGTCACATGACACCTGTGTCAGGCACCAGCCTGGGCGACTTTATGATACCTGACACCTGTGTCAGGTACCAGCCTGGGCTGCTTTATGATATCTGACACCTGTGTCCAGTATCTGCCAGGGCTACTTTATGACTCTTCCTGACATCTGTGTCAGGCACCAACCTGGGCTACATTATGGCACTTCCTGACACCTGTGTCAGGCACCAGCCAGGGTTACATTTTGACACTTCTTGACACTTGTCACTCGAAAGAAACCATGAGAGAGGAAGCTGTGGAGAAAGAGAGGGAGATTACCACGAAGACCAAAAGAATAGAGTTGGGACAGAATATGGTAACGCCAGGTGGTGTCATACGCCTTTCCAGGTCAAAAATGACAGCAACAACAGAGGTCTTCGCAGCAAAGGCAGCACGAATATAGACCTCCAAGTTCACGAGGACATCAGTCATGCAGCGTCACTTGCGAAAGCTAAATTGAGAAGGGAAGAGGAGGTAATAGTGTTCCAAGCATCAGTGAAGAGGCATCAGACGGACATTGATAGTGAAGAGGCATCAGACGGACATTGACCATACGCTCAAAGAGTTTGCAGACGCAACTTGTGAAAGCAATGGGGCGGAAGTTTTTAGGGGATGACCCGAGAGAACCAGGTTTCCGAATAGGAAGAACTACCGCCTCAAGCCAGTCCTCAGGGACTGACGACGACGCCCAGACATGGTTATAAGCACTCAGTAAAAACTGACACGTGCATGGAGGGAGATGGCGAATTATCTCATAATGAATATCATCAGAGCTCATCGCCATAGAACCGCAGAGGGCCAGGGCAGACAGGAGGTCTGAGAGAGAGAGAGAGAAGGAAAGGATCGTTATAGGGCTTGACGAGAAGTGCTAAAACCTAAGGGAGAAGGTTCAAGAAGGGGCTAACGAGTAAGGAAAGAAGGAGGAATATGAGAGAAGGAGCTAACAGTTGAGTAGTGAGAACCCAGTTCGGTCGCGACTGACAATGGATCCGTCACAATAGAACCATGCATGTGAAGGACTGGCGAGACATCTGGAACAAACTTACCCGCTATCTTGCGGATTTTCTTCCAGATCAGGGGCAGAGGAGTGTCAGACGTAATGGTGGAAACGAAAGATCGCCAAACCCTCACGTTTAGCCTTATGGATGGCTCAGCGGGCCACTGCACTTGCCCTTCGAAACAAAAGAAAAGAAAAGGGAGTCGTACGGCGATGGTGTTTCTTTCAGGCTTCATGCTTACAGCGGAAAGCCCGAGCACAGTCTGCATTCCACCAGGGAACGCACTTTCGCACGCCCCTGGAGGTAGAGCGAGGAACAAAACAGAGGGCAGCATAAAAAACAGTGTCATGAAAGAGTAAGAGGGCTCAGGGGAGAGGCAGATCAGAGAGGTCTGAAAGAGTAGCACGCAAGGTGAAGAGGTTCCAGTCAGCCCTGGGAAACTAAAACCTAGGTAAGGAGAAGGGAGGGCGTAAAAAAAGGTATCAAGAATGTGGAAATGGTCACTGTTATGGATGTTATCAAGAACCCGCCAGTGAAGTCCAAATAAAGAGAAGACAAGCAGATAGAAAGAACAAGACTGGAAATAGTGCGAGTGCAGGAGTCAACATGAGTCGGCTCTCCAGAATTTAGAAGAGACAGAAGAAGAGAGAACAAAAGGTTCAAGAAGGAGGCTCCGGGTGATTGTCAGCACATCACCCCAGAGGGTATGCCGACAGTTAACATCACCCATAAGGTGCACAGGCTCTATTAAGGATTCTAACAGGTGTTTAAGATCAGGTAGAGAAAGTGGGACATTCGGAGCGAGATATATGGAACAGAATGTATACCATATACTCACAAAGACACGGGCCACAGAACATTGAATGGGAGACTGAAAAAGTAGGGGGACAAAGGAAATATCAAGACAGATCAAGAGAGCAGTAGAGGCATGGGGTCACAGCAAGAGCTGGAAGGGAGGAGAGAAAGGAATATCAATGGAAGCGACCATGATGAGCGCCAAGTTCGTCACAAGATAAACACAAAGCGGGGGGAAACTGCGTGATCAGAAATTGGAGTTCATTGAAGTTGGCATAAATATCACAAATATTCCATTGAAGAACAGACAGACTGAAAACGAGAGAACAGAAACAGATAATACAGGAGAAACAAAGACAAAGTAGAACACAGTACTCTAAGGAAGAACAAGATAGAGATCAGTGAAATCAGAGTGACGGGCAAGAGGCAAAGCTAGCAAAGATAACCGAGACATGGGAGGGGAGGATGGACCAGAGGCGAACGGACAGAGTCTGGAGCGGGAGGAGGCATCTGAGAGGGGCAGTCAAGGGAAGCGGGGGCAGGAAAGACAGAAACAGGTGAGGGCACCGGAGCAAGGGCAGCATCCAAGAGAGGATCAAGAACCAAGGAAACCTCCATAGGAGGGACAGGAGACCCCACCATTGTAAAGGGAGTGGAAGCAGGGATAGTGTCGGAGTCGGAATGTGAGGAATACATCGAAGCCTTCTTACCCGCTTGGGAGGAAGGAGAGGAGCCAGGCTTATGCTTCTAATGTAGAGAAACAGGCGTACTATCAGCAATATACTGGGTGACTGCCTCGACAGTTTCAACAGGAGAACGGGAACGGGCAAAATGATGAACGCTGGGAGGAGGTTGGGCAACGGCCTGAACAGACAGGCGGCGAGGAGCACCATGAGACAGAGGGGAAGGTTCAGAAGGAGAGGGGCGAGAAGGGAGGAAGGGGTCAGAAAGAAAGCGGGCGAGAAGGGAAGGAGGGCATGGGAGACTACGAACAACAGGAAGCAAGAAAGGAAACTGCTCCGTCTGCTCCGAGCAGACGGAGCAGACGAGGTGGTGGGGGAGGTATCATGGCCCAAGGCCCCAAAACGGATGTGAAACTGAGAAAGTGGAAGAGGATGCGAAGAAGGGGGCATGCGACATACGAGCATAAGACATGCTAGAAAAAGAGGGAAGATGGTGACCCTGGCGCCTTTCCTCAGGAAAAGACAAATGTTCACGATGCTTCAAATTGAGGATGGCTTCCTCAAATTTGCAATGAATACATGTGCGGGAGGAGACAAGGTGGGCGTGACCATAATTCATGAGAGAGACTGGGAAGAAGTGCACTCCTTCTTGGAATGACCAGAGGTTCCACACAAGGGGCAGAGAGCGACCTCACTAGTGCACCTGAAGGGACCATGCGCACATCTCCAGCACCTGCCGCAGAGGCGAAGAGAGGGATGTACTCTTGAACGGAGCATCTGGCACCAGTAAGAATGAATGAAGAGGGATGGGACATACCATCAAACGTGACCTTCACAACGTGAAGTGGCTGTCGGCGACAACCACGAGGGGGTCGAGTGAAGGTATCTACCTGGAGGACAGAATGGCCATGGGCCTCATGGATGTACTTCATATCTTCATGGCAGTCTTTAAGTTCCCTGTCACCAGTCATGGTGCAGGAGAAGAATTGTACCAATGTAAGCACTCAATCGGGCATTTTTGAAGATTCGGACAAGAGCCTCCTTAATGCACGACAACAAAGCCAAGTGGGCAGCCTCTTCTTGAGAAGGGGCTGCAACAACATGGGAACCAGTATGGGTGGGGTTAAAGATGACCAACGCATACACAGAATCAACAAGGTGCTTATGGAGAAATAAATAATGAGGACGAGTGGGTCAACATGACTAAGATCAAAATATTTAGTCAACATAGCAGGACCAAACAAAGACTGCAAAGGAGAATGTGAAGGAATCAAGCGCGAGCAAGTGCGGAGTTGACGACGCAGAGCATCGCCAGTAAGAGAGGAGGTAAACGGCGTAGTTGTGACAACTAGAGACGGAGCCGTGCCAGGTGATGAGGTCATCACCACTGGGGGCTTGGGTCTCAACCCCACTACAGAGGTGGGAGGGAAGCAGAGAAAGGTAGTCCAGAGAGTCCGAAAAGAAACATGGTCAGGGCCAAATGAAGCAGGGCTAGAGAGCCTGGTCTTCCAACACAGTCTAACTCAGGGTGGTCACCCACCCCACGAGACTGGGGAGTGAAAAGAGGGTCAGTAATCGGCATAATAACGAGCAGGTAAGAAAATTATTCACGAATAAGCCCCCATACCCACCATGGAGTCCAACTAGAGGATAGGACACAAAACAAGACACCCCCCTCCCCCGGAAGGGTACATCGAAAGTATATGCCCTGCAATCGCCACCTTAAGAACCGTCAGTCCGACGAGATCGGGTTCAGTAACGAAGGCGAGGATTGACAAATAAATGCGTCCCCTCGCTCGCAACGTCGGGTACCACAGTTCTACTGGTGAGTGAGTGTGCCTCCTCAAACACACGGGCGTCAAAAACAACAGAAGTCTGAAAGAATAATCAAAAATGGCAAAAGGTCAGCGGGAAACGATAATTGGAAAGGAGAAGTGAGAGCAGTAAAAATTAAAAAGAAGGAAGAGAAAATAGCTCCTAACAAAATTAATGAGAACTGCAGCAGGAGCATGAGACTTCCAAAAGACAGTGGACCGCCACATGGAGCATCACACCCCGGCAGCCGCTCATCAATCCCCCTCACGTCGACAACGGGCTGGAAAGCGAGGGGGAGATTTAGCTTAGAGAGAGAAAGCTACATAAATGTAATAGAGGAAACATTTCCTGAAAGAAACCTGCAGCTGGGAGGTCGCGTATTGCTAATATCACTCCATCAAGGAAACTAGTGTCTAGAATTGGAGATTTATTGTGTAATATATACACAATTATAATATTGTATGGGAGTCTTTTGTGAAGAAAATGGAGTCATTTATATAACCAACTAAGGGAGTGCGGTTAAATGAATAATTATAGAGTTTGATCAGGAATGATAAGAGATCTGGTATCATAGGGCGAGTGATGTGGTAAGACCGGCGGACGCCAATTTAACCTTCCGAAGGTGGACCGTGTTTATTGACTGCTTGAGTTTCTGAGGTTTATCTTCTACCAGATGAAAGACTAAAATATTATGACAGAGGCGGGTCCCAGACTGTCAAAGTTTATATAAACGGGTTGTAGAGGTGACAAACACCACACACCTCCCATGCTATATTACCTAACTATACTGTACCCTCTGCTCATTTAACAAGAATCTGTGTTTAACGTGCAACTTCTGAGAGAACACCTCAGAAGAGGGGTCAGTGTTATGGATGACGGAGGGACTATAAGCCCAAGTGATGTTACCACCAAACTACCCAAACTAAGAGATGTCAGCAGACCGAGTATTATGATATAATGGTCTCAGATGATGATAGGCTGCAGCTGAAGCAAGCACTCACAAACTCATAATATGAACTCGTTAAATAAGACAACAGTAGAAGTATGTACTCAGACTTAATATCATCACAATGACATAACTAAACAAAGTTGACCATACACTCATACTCATCACAGCGTCCACAGACTCACACCAGTCACCACATGGACTACTGACTCACACCAGTCACCACGTGGACAACTGACACACACCAGTCACCACTTGGGCAACTGACTCATACCAGTCACCACAAGGGAACTGACTCATACCAGTCACCACATGGGCAACTGACTCATACCAGTCACCACATGGGCAACTGACTCACACCAGTCACCACATGGACAACTGACTCACAACAGTCACCACATGGGCAACTGACTCACAACAGTCACCACATGGACTACTGACTCACACCAGTCACCACATGGCTACTGACTCACACAGTCACCACATGGACTACTGACTCACACCAGTCACCACATGGACTACTGACTCACACCAGTCACCACATGGCTACTGACTCACACCAGTCACCACATGGACTACTGACTCACACCAGTCACCACATGGGACTACTGACTCACACCAGTCACCACATGGACTACTGACTCAAACCAGTCACCACATGGGTTACTGACACACACACACCAGTCACCAATGGGCTACTGACTCACACCAGTCACCACATGGACTACTGACTCACACCAGTCACCACATGGACTACTGACTCATACAAGTCACCACATGGACTACTGACTCACACCAGTCACCACATGGACTACTGACTCACACCAGTCACCACATGGACTACTGACTCACCAGTCACCACATGGACTACTGACTCACACCAGTCACCACATGGACTACTGACTCACACCAGTCACCACATGGACTACTGACTCACACCAGTCACCACATGGGCTACTGACTCACACCAGTCACCACATGGACTACTGACTCACACCAGTCACCACATGGACTACTGACTCACACCAGTCACCACATGGACTGCTGACTCACACCAGTCACCACATGGCTACTGACTCACACCAGTCACCACATGGACTACTGACTCACACCAGTCACCACATGGACTACTGACTCACACCAGTCACCACATGGACTGCTGACTCACACCAGTCACCACATGGACTGCTGACTCACACCAGTCACCACATGGGCTACTGACTCACACCAGTCACCACATGGGAACTGACTCACACCAGTCACCACATGGACAACTGACTCACACCAGTCACCACATGGACTACTGACTCACACCAGTCACCACATGGACTACTGACTCACACCAGTCACCACAAGGGCAACTGACTCACAACAGTCACCACATGGACTACTGACACACACCAGTCACCACATGGACTACTGACTCACACCAGTCACCACATGGGCTACTGACTCACACCAGTCACCACATGGGTTACTGACACACACCAGTCACCACATGGACTACTGACTCACACCAGTCACCACATGGACTACTGACTCACACCAGTCACCACATGGGTTACTGACACACACCAGTCACCACATGGACTACTGACTCACACCAGTCACCACATGGACTACTGACTCACACCAGTCACCACATGGACTACTGACTCACACCAGTCACCACATGGGCTACTGACTCACACCAGTCACCACATGGACTACTGACTCACACCAGTCACCACATGGACTACTGACTCACACCAGTCACCACATGGACTGCTGACTCACACCAGTCACCACATGGGCTACTGACTCACAACAGTCACCACATGGACTACTGACACACACCAGTCACCACATGGACTACTGACTCTCACCAGTCACCACATGGGCTACTGACTCACACCAGTCACCACATGGGTTACTGACTCACACCAGTCACCACATGGACTACTGACTCACACCAGTCACCACATGGGCTACTGACTCACACCAGTCACCACATGGGTTACTGACACACACACACACCAGTCACCACATGGGCTACTGACTCACACAGTCACCACATGGACTACTGACACACACCAGTCACCACATGGACTACTGACACACACCATGCATCACCACATGGACTACTGACTCACACCAGTCACCACATGGGCTACTGACTCACACCAGTCACCACATGGGTTACTGACACACACACACCAGTCACCACATGGGCTACTGACTCACACCAGTCACCACATGGACTACTGACTCACACCAGTCACCACATGGACTACTGACTCACACCAGTCACCACATGGACTACTGACTCACACCAGTCACCACATGGACTACTGACTCACACCAGTCACCACATGGACTACTGACTCACACCAGTCACCACATGGGCTACTGACTCACACCAGTCACCCCATGGACTACTGACTCACACCAGTCACCACATGGGCTACTGACTCACACCAGTCACCACATGGGCTACTGACTCACACCACTCACCACATGGACTACTGACTCACACCAGTCACCACATGGACTACTGACTCACACCAGTCACCACATGGACTACTGACTCACACCAGTCACCACATTGACTACTGACTCACACCAGTCACCACATGGACTGCTGACTCACAACCCAAGCTCACAACAACAACGGCTAACAACACAAGTCATACAATACAAATATTAATATAATATTAATACAAATACTCATCAAAGATCTCCAGTCACAACACTCTGGAGACTGACCCACCTGTCAGGTACTTGGCCCCGGAGACTGACCCTCCTGGCAGGTACTTGGCCCCGGAGACTGACCCTCCTGGCAGGTACTTGGCCCCGGAGACTGACCCACCTGTCAGGTACTTAGCCCCGGAGATTGACCCACCTGTCAAGTACTTGGCCCCGGAGACTGACTCACCTGTCAGGTACTTGGCCCCAGAGACTGACCCACCTGTCAGGTACTTGGCCCCGGAGACTGACCCACCTGGCAGGTACTTGGCCCCGGAGACTGACCCACCTGTCAGGTACTTGGCCCCGGAGACTGACCCACCTGTCAGGTACTTGGCCCCAGAGACTGACCCACCTGGCAGGTACTTGGCCCCGGAGACTGACCCACCTGTCAGGTACTTGGCCCTGGAGACTGACTCACCTGGCAGGTACTTGGCCCCAGACAGAGGCTGAGGCAGGGGGAAGGACAGGTTGCGGACAGGGACGCAGCTGGTGAGACGGAAGCGCTGCTTTTCGGAGTAGAGGGGCCGCAGACCCTGGCGGCAGACGCAGGCGCCGACGGCGGAGCACAGCGACCCTCTGACTGAACACTGCGGCTCACAGGGTAGTGGCTGGCCCTCACACCCTCCTGTGGACGGTTACAGCTCTTATGCTCTCTGCTCTCCTGTGTGTTCTCTCCTCTGTGTGCTCTCCTCTGTGTGTTCTCCTGTGTGTTCTCTCCTGTGTGTTCTCTCCTCTGTGTGCTCTCCTCTGTGTGCTCTCCTGTGTGTTCTCTCCTGTGTGTTCTCTCCTCTGTGTTCTCTCCTCTGTGTTCTCTCCTCTGTGTTCTCTCCTCTGTGTGCTCTCCTCTGTGTGCTCTCCTCTGTGTGCTCTCCTCTGTGTGCTCTCCTGTGTGTTCTCTCCTGTGTGTGCTCTCCTGTGTGTTCTCTCCTCTGTGTGCTCTCCTCTGTGTGCTCTCCTGTGTGTTCTCTCCTGTGTGTTCTCTCCTCTGTGTTCTCTCCTCTGTGTTCTCTCCTCTGTGTGCTCTCCTGTGTGTTCTCTCCTGTGTGTTCTCTCCTCTGTGTGCTCTCCTCTGTGTGCTCTCCTCCGTGTGCTCTCCATCGTGTGCTCTCCCTATGCTCTTCTGCAGGTGTATATATGTACACTGCATGAGTAGACTAGAGTATATTCTAGTGCATGTATATATAATTGAGTATACTCGTTTGTGTGTATGATAAGTGTAAAATATTGTTCAAGTGAATTCTCTGGTGCACGAGTATACACTGGTATACTCTGGTACACCAGTATACAATGGTATACTCTGGTACACCAGTATACACTGGTATACTCTAGTGCACAATTATACACTGGTATACTCTGGTGCACAATTATACACTGGTATACTCTGGTGCACCAATATACACTGGTATACTCTGGTGCACCAATATACACTGGTATACTCTGGTGCATCAGTATACTCTGGTGACCAGTATACACTGGTATACTCTGGTTCACCAGTATACACTGGTATACTCTGGTGCACGAGTATACACTGGTATACTCTGGTGCACGAGTATACACTGGTATACTCTGGTGCACCAGAATACACTGGTATACTCTGGTGCATCAGTACACACTGGTATACTCTGGTGCACCAGTATACACTGGTATACTCTGGTGCACCAGTATACACTGGTATACTCTGGTGCACCAGTATACACTGGTATACTCTGGTGCACCAGTATACACTGGTATACTCTGGTGCACCCGTATACACTGGTATATTTTGGTGCACCAGTATACACTGGTATACTTTGGTGCACGAGAATTCACTGGTATACTCTGGTGCACCAGTATACACTGGTATACTTTGGTGAACGAGTATTCACTGGTATACTCTGGTGCACCAGTATACACTGGTATACTCTGGTACACCAGTATTCACTGGTATAATCTGGTGCACCAGTGTACACTGGTATACTCTGGTGCACCAGTATACACTGGTATACTCTGGTGCACCAGTATACACTGGTATACTCTGGTGCACCAGTATACACTGGTATACTCTGGTGAACCAATATACACTGGTATACTCTGGTGAACCAGTATACACTGGTATACTCTGGTGCACCAGTATACACTGGTATACTCTGGTGCACCAGTATTCACTGGTATACTCTGGTCACCAGTATACACTGGTATACTCTGGTGCACCAGTATACACTGGTATACTCTGGTGCACCAGTATACATTGTATACTCTGGTGCACCAGTATACACTGGTATACTCTGGTGCACCAGTATTCACTGGTATACTCTGGTGCACCAGTATTCACTGGTATACACTGGTGCACCAGTATACACTGGTATACTCTGGTGCACCAGTATACACTGGTATACTCTGGTGCACCAGTATGCACTGGTATACTTTGTGCACCAGTATACACTGGTATACTTTGGTGCACCAGTATACACTGGTATACTCTGGTGCACCAGTATACACTGTAGTACTCTGGTGCATCAGTATACACTGGTATACTCTGGTGCACCAGTATACACTGGTATACTTTGGTGCACCAGTATACACTGGTATACTTTGGTGCACCAGTATACACTGGTATACTTTGGTGCACCAGTATACACTCTATAGATCTTATATTGGTAAAAGTGTAATTGCATATTGTTTATCCCCCCTTCATTCCTTGCTACTGTTTATAGCTACTGCCACTCTTGAGAACTTGCCATTGAC
>WNGS01000543.1:21132747-21152231 GCA_020271785.1 Procambarus virginalis | reverse complement strand
TTTGGGCAGGATCATAGATAGAGGCTACAAGGCATGTTAACAGAAAGAACCTGGTTATTGGCACAAGCTGGCCATAAGAATGGTCAAGGCCCAATGTAGCAGGGACAACAAAGCCCGGTCTTCCAATACAGTCTAACTGGGCTTAGGAGCACACCCCACGAGTCTGGGAAGTGAAATGAGGGTCAACCATCGTCATAATAACAAGCAGGTATCACTTTGATTCTCGAATAAGCCCCCATACCCATCACAGAGCCACAATTAGATGATATGACACCCGACCAGACTGGACCCCCAGGGGTTCATTGTGAGTATATGCCTAACAATCGCCACCTCAAGAACCGTCTGTTAGTTGAGATCGGGTTCAGTAACGAGGGCGAGGATTGACACTGAAAGTGTCCCCTTGCTTGTAACGTCGAGTACCACAGTTCTATGGCTGCGAGTGTGCACCTCCCCAAACACCCGGGCGTCAAAACAGAAGATGTCCAAAAGAATAATCAAGAAAGTAAAAAAAATGGCGGGAAATGACAATAGAAAGGAGAAGAGGGGGAGAAAAAAGGAAACATATAGAAGACGAAGACTTCCATCACAATGAGTGAAGATGGCAGGAGGAACATAAGGCTTCAAATGGACAGGATTGTCCCATGGAGCATCACACCCCGGCAGCCGTCCATCAAGCTCCCTCACGACAACAGGATGGTAAACGAGGCGGGATGTAACTTCACAGCGGGACTAGAAATAGTTAAATATATGCATGCCCTTTATTGTTTCACATTTATCATTTGGAAGTCTGCTGACCACCCAATTCTCTGACGATATTGTGGAAGATCTTATTCAAAGGAAAATGCCTCACCACGTTGCCACTTCTCCAACGCGACCTCTCAACTAATAGGTCGCGTTTGCTCATTACAGGCACATATGAAACATACAATGAAAAGTAACGGCTTACAAATATTTCCGGTTTCTGTGCAAAAGACTTGATAGGATAGGTGGGTTGTGTGGGTTCGTTGGTCCCCCCCCTCCACCTAGGTTAGAAGGTTGGATTATTGATGGAGAGGCAATGCTACTCATTAAAGACCCTCCCCCACCAATAAAACACATGCTTGAATTTATTTCCAACGGCTCATAAGACTGGGGAAGAGTTCTTAAAGATATAACTGAGGGAAACTTGATCTATACAAACACTAACCAGAAGAGACCGCCCACCATATAGTACTAGAGTAAGAACACCGCAAACTTTTCATTAAGAACTCTTTACATATCATACACAATGCCTTTAAACAGACTATACTCGTTCTATGGCCTTACATGCCAACATTGGGAGTGACTGCCCCAACGATCTCAATATATAGACTAGACATAATCTCCTTCAAGGGCCCGACAGCGCACAACAAACAAGACCATAAATAGGGACATCGTGACCAGCATCACCGATATAATCGACAGATACAACGACCACAGAAGATCAGATATAGGTTAACCACTACGTGTCTCACACTCATCCTGCCATCAACCACCAACTCACAATCCTGCTCGTCCAACCAACCACAAGTCCAAGTCAGAATTGCCACCTCGCACCACACCAACTGCCCAGCCCACACTGACTGGGTAAGACCTCGCCGTGTCCTTCATAATTATATAATATCAAACCTGTTATTGTGTATCCCTTCCCCTCCGCCGCCGACTGTGAGATATAGGAACTAAAATCAAGACAGAGATATAGTTTGATCACTTGAAGGATGAGGCCAAGCAAGGTATAATTAACACCAAATAGGAGTGAAGACTTTACTAAATTATTCACAATGAAAATATTATGCAGTCTACCACTACGTACAAAAATGTTTGAAGCAGAAGAAGAGTAATTTAAAGGATACTGTTATTCCCATTACGTAAAAATAATCAGAAGTGACAAATTAAAGAAATTTGAAGTCTCAGCTTCGGATGTAATTCAGTACAAATTTGTATGGGAACTGGCCCTTGAAACTCCTAGTTAGAAAATACTTAGACCAAGGTAAAGTTCTCCTACACTGTATATTTGCAAATGTTACCTCCATCTTTCCTCCTCCCCATCCGGATCGTTGGCGCCATGAGGGGACTTCGTGGACGGCTGCCGGAGTGTGATGCTCCGTGGGACAGTCCTCTGTCCTTTTGTGGCCTTATGCTCCTGGTGCTGTCTTCTCTAATTGTGCCGGATCGCTTTTCCTTTTCCTTATGTTTCGTTTCCCCCCCCCCCCCATTCTCCTATCTGCTTGTCGTTTCCTGCCGACCTTTTGCTTGTTTTGGTTATCCCTTTGGACTTCTTCTATTTTGACGCCCGGGTGCTTGAGAAAGCATACTCTTGCACCCATAGAACTGTAGTACCCAACGTCTCGAGCGAAGGGAACCTTTTATTGTCAATCCCCCTTTCGTCGCTGAACCCGATCTCGAAGGACTGACGGTTCTTAAGGTGATGTTTGTTGGGCGTATGCTCACGACACACCCCTAGGGGGCCCAGGCATGATCGGCAATGGCTTCCTGTTGGGTGTCCTGCCCCTAATTGTGACTCCATGGTGGGTATGGGGGCACATTCGTGGATGAATTTCTCTCTTCGCCTGTATGTCGATGAATGTTCCTGTTGTACCCTCTCAGACTCGTGGGGTGGGCGACCTAGCCCCCGAGTCAGCCTGTATTGGAAAACCGGGCTCTGTAGTCCCCGCTGCATTGGGCCCCGACCTTGCTCCTCCTTTGACCATCCTGACTTCTTCCCCCAGCTCCCCTCCCTCCTCTGTGGTTGGGTCGAGCCTAAAGCCCGAAGTGGTGACCACTTCGTCCCCTGGTGCGGCTAAATCTCTCGTTGTTACTACTGCGCCTTTTAACCCCACTCTCTCTTGTGGTTCTCAACGCTGTCCGCGCCACGGCCGCACTCGCTCGATTCCTTCCCGTACTGATGCGTATCAGGCCTTGTTTGGTCCCACTTCATGGGCCAAATACTTTGATCTCCTCCCTCTTGATTCTGTGCCTCCTGATGATTTCTCCCTCCATCAGCATCTTCTTGATTCCGTGGATGCCTCTGTTACCTTCAACCCCACTCGTCTCGGTACACGTGTCGTTGCTACTCCTTCTCAGGATGCAGCTTCCCACTTGGCTACCTTATCTTGCCTTGGCAAGATCCCTATTCGGGTCTCAAAGAATGCTCGGTTGAATGTCAGTGTTGGCACTATTCTCCTCCCGCCTCATGTTGTGACCGGTGTTCAGAATCTGCAGGACTGCCACGATGATATTCGGCATATCCTCAATGCCCAGGGCCATTCTGTCGTCCAGGTAGACTCGTTTACTCGCCCCTCGCGTGGTCGTCGCCGTCAACCACTTCGGGTTGTGAAGATTACCTTTGATGGTAGGACCCTTCCATCCTTTGTCATTCTTGCTGGTGCCAGGTGCTCTGTCCAGGAGTACATTCCTTCTCCTAGGCTTTGTAACAAGTGCTGGAGGTTTGGGCAAGGTGCCCTCCACTGCTCAGGGACTGTCTCTCTCTGTCTTTTGTGTGGGGGCGAAGGTCACTCTAAGTTGGAGTGCACTTCTCCCCAGGCTCGCTGCCTCAACTGCGGAGAGGCCTACTCTACCTTCTCCCGTGCCTGTATCCATTACAAGCTTGAGACAGCCGTCCACAACTTGAAGCACCGGGAGCGTTTATCTTTTCCTGAGGCGAGGCACCAGGTTCGCCGGCTCCCGCCTTATGCTAACGTGTCTTATGCTCGTGTGTTGCGCTCTTTCTCTCCTCGTACTTCCCACCTTCCTCAGACCCACAAACGTTTCCAGGCTTTGGACCTTGATACGCCCACTGCCCTCTCCTCTGTTCCTTTGAGTTCTGTCCAGAAGGGTCCCCCTCCTGGTCCTCTGTCTGGGGTTCTCCTTCTTTCTGCCTGGTCTGTCATGTCTCCTTTGTCTTCTTCCTCGTCTCCCTCCGATCCTCCTTCACATCCTTCTCCTCCATCTATTGACTCTCCCCGCCGCCTGTCAGTGCAGGCTGATGTCCATCGCTCTCCTACCGGCCGTCATGTGTGCTCTCGTTCAGATTCTCCTGTTGAGACGCTGGAATCCGTTACCCAGTATGTAGTTGCTGGGACACCTGCCTCTTTAAGTCAGAAGCCTGGCTCCTCTCCTTCCTCTTCCCCAGCGGGTAAGAAGGCTTCGCTTTCTTCCTCGGCCCCTACTTCTGACTCTATCGCCCCTTCCCCTTCCATTTCGGTGGTTGCGCCCCCTGTTCCTGCTATGGAGGTTTCTTTGGCCCCCGCTTCCCTCTCGGTTGCTGCCCTTGCTGAGGTGCACTCCCCACTTTCTACTCCCCCTCTTCCTGCTGCTGTCCTTGATTACTCCTCTCGGTTGCCTCCTCCTCTTCCTCCTCCGGACCCCGCCTGTCCACCTCTGGCCTGTTCTCCCGCTTCCTTCCCACCGTCCTTGCTCAGTTTACCCATGCCCCCTAACCCTGACTTTGCTGACCCTGATCCCTATGTTGCTCTTTCGCCTTTGTTTCTTCCTTGTTCTCTGTTGTTGTCCTTTCTCTTCTCGTTGATGTCTATTCTCCAATGGAACGTTCGGGGTTATTACTCCAATTTCCTTGAACTCCAACTTCTGATTTCGCGATTTTCACCCCTTTGTGTCTGTCTCCAGGAGCTGATGCTTGGTGCTCGTCCTGGTCGCTTTCGTGGCTATTCCTTTCTCTTCCCCCCCCCCCCCCCCAGCTGTTGCTGGGGCTCATAACTCTTCTGCTCTCTTGATTCGCTCTGATGTTCCCTTTGTCCCCTTACTTTTCCTTCGCCTCTCAATTGTTCTGCTGCTCGTATCTTTGTTGGGAAATGGTACACTGTTTGTTCCATTTATCTCCCTCCGAGTCTCCCGCTTTCTCTTCCTGATCTGAAACACTTACTGGACTCCTTCCCGGAGCCTGTGCTCCTGCTGGGTGATTTCAATTGTCGTCATTCCCTTTGGGTGATGTTCTGACGAACACCGGGTCGCCTTCTTGAGCTGTTTATCCTCTCTTCTTCCCTGTCTCTTCTAATTCTGGTGCCCACGCATTTGGACTCTCAGACTCGCACCCTTTCCTGTCTTGATCTTTCTCTTTGCTCGTCTTCTCTTTACTTAAATTTCACATGGCAGGTTCTTGATGACCTCCATGGCAGTGACCATTTCCCCATCCTTGTTTCCTTTTTCTCTTTTCGCCCTCCCCTCTCCTTCCTAGGTGGCAGTTTGCGAAAGTGGACTGGAACCTCCTTACCCTCAGTGCTACTCTCTCTGACCTCTCCTTTCTGCCTCTCCCTCGCTGTCTCCTCCTTTTTCATGACACTGTCTTCGACGCTGCCCTCAGCTCTATTCCTCGCTCTTCCTCTCGGGGTCCACGGAAGTGCGTTCCCTGGTGGAATGCAGACTGTGCTTGGGCTGTCCGCTGTAAGCGTGCAGCCTGGAAGAGACACCGCTGTCGGCAGACGGCCGATTCTTTTCTTTTCTTTCGGAAGGCGAGTGCGGTGGCCCGTAGGGCCATCCGTACGGCTAAACATGATTGTTGGGCATCAAATATCTCCACCATTACGTCCGAAACTCCTCTGCCACAGATCTGGAAGCGTATCCGCAAGATAGCGGGTAGGTTCGTTCCCGATGTTTCACCGGTCTTTCACCTCCATGGTACTCGTGTGGCGGACCCGTTGCAGGTCGCTACCGAACTGGGTTCCCACTTTTTTCTGTTAGCTCTGGTCTTCATCTTCCCCAATCTTTCATTCTTCGTAAACCTGTCCTTGAGTCTCGTCCATTAGATTTCTGCACTCGTCTTCAACTTCCCTAGAACTCCTCTCTCTCTCTCTCTCTCTCTCTCTCTCTCTCTCTCTCTGAACTTCGTTCTGCCCTGGCCCTCTGTGGTTCTACAGCGGCGGGCTCTGATGGTATTCATTATGAGATGCTTCGCTATCTCCCTCCGTGCACGTCTCGGTATTTACTGAGTCTTTATAATCGGATCTGGGAGTCGTCGTCAGTCCCTGATGACTGGCTCGATGCCGTTGTCCTCCCTGTTCGCAAACCAGGGTCTCTGGGAACATCCCCTAAGGACTTTCGCCCTATTGCCCTCACAAGCTGTGTCTGCAAACTCTTTGAACGTATGGTTAACGTTCGTCTGATGTGGTTCATGGAACACCAGCACCTCCTCTCCTCTTCTCAGTTTGGTTTCCGCAAGTGCCGCAGCACGACAGATGTCCTGGTGAACTTGGATGTCTATATTCGTACTGCTTTTGCTGCAAAGACCTCTGTTGTTGCTGTCCTTTTTGACCTGGAAAAGGCTTACGACACCACATGGCGATATCATATTCTATCCCAGCTTCATTCTTTTGGCCTTCGTGGTCATCTCCCTCTCTTTCTTCGCAGCTTCCTCTCTCGTCGTTCCTTTTGGGTGCGGCTTGGTACCACTCTCTCTGCCTCTTTTCAGCAATACGAAGGTGTGACCCAAGGTAGTGTTCTGAGCACTACTCTTTTTTCTGGTTGCCCTCATTGGTCTTCTTTCCTCTCTTCCTTCAGGTGTCTTCTCCGCTCTCTATGTCGAAGATCTTACCGGTGATGAGCTGTCAGGGTGATGATTCGCCTCTCCTTCAACGCCGGCTTCAACTTGTGATTGATGCCATGTTGTCTTGGCCACAGATCATAGCTTCAAGTTCTCTACTACTAAGACTTGTGCCATGACATTTATTCGGAAATGGGTCATTCTTCGTCCCTCTTCGTCACTTTATGGTCATCCCCTTGAGTACAAAGATTCCGCAAAGCTTTTGGGGTTATTCCTTGACACTCGTTTGTCTTGGTCTTCCCATATCTCTTACCTCCGTGTTGAGGGCTCTAAGGCCCTTACCTTCCTTCGGGTATTGTCCCATACTTCTTGGGGAGCGGATAGGCGCACTCTCCTTGCTTTACATTTCTCTCTCGTCCTGTCTAAGCTCGATTATGGGTGCCCTGCTTACTCGTATGCTTTTCCTTCTACTCTTCGGCGTCTTGATGCTTTGCACCATACTGGGTTGCACCTTAGTTCTGGTGCCTTTCATTCGACTCCCGTCCTTAGCTTGTATGTTGACACTGGATTCCTGTCTCTCCAGGACCACCGTGATCGCTACTGTCTTCGCTATCTTGCGCGGTCCTTACAACATCCTTCCTCTCGCCTCTGTCGTGCTTTAACTTTTGCCCCTCCTGCCGTTCCTGTTCCTCTTCACCACCTCCCTCTTTCTGTCCGGTTATCTAGCTTACAGGATTCTCTTTCCGTTCGTATTTCTGATGTTTCGCCTCGTGTTATTCCTTCTTTGCCCCCGTGGAGAGTCCCTCTTCCGCAGTTTTGTACATCCTTGACCCGCGTCACTAAAGCTTTTACCTCTCCTACCGTTCTAAAACGCCTTTTCCTTGAGCACATTTCTTCTCGCTCCCGCTCCGTTTCTGTCTTCACCAATGGGTCTAGGTCTGCGGATGGTGTTGGCTACTCTGTTGTTTTTCCTGATCGCACTTATATGTGTCGCTTGCCTCCGGAGACTAGCATCTTCACAGCGGAGCTTTATGCTATTCTCTATGCTCTTCGTCTCCTGCTTTGTGGTTGTCAGTCTTCCTTTGTATTTGTTGTTGACTCTCGTAGTGCCCTCATGGCTCTCGGGTCCTTTAATCCGGTTCATCCAGTAGTTGTCGAGATCCAGCATTGGCTGTTTCTTGTTCACAGAAAATTTAATTCGTTTGAGTTTTGTTGGGTTCCCAGCCATATTGGTGTGTCTTTAAATGAGCGTACGGATGCTGCCGCCAAGGAAGCTGTCCGCTCCTGTCCCATCTCCCGTAAAGGTATTCCATATTCCGACTTTTACCCGGTTATCCATTCCTCCATCCTTACCTGTTGGCAGGATTCTTGGTCGTCTGTTACTGGTAACAAACTCCGTACTCTTAANGTGCAAGGAGGGAGATGGCAAAGCAACTCAAAATGAATGCCATCGGAGCCCGCCGCCGTAGAACCGCAGAGGGCAAGAGCAGACCGAAGTTCAGAGAGAAGGGATCGTTATAGATTGAGGAAGATGAGAACCAGAGCTAACAGAAGAAAAGTGGGAACCCTGTTCGATCGCGACCTGCAACGGGTCCACCACAAGAGTACCATGGAGGTGAAGGACCGGTGAGACATCGGGAATGAACATACCCACTATCTTGCGGACATGCTTCCAGATCTGCGGCAGAGGAGTTTCGGACGTAATGGTGGAAACATAAGACTTCCAACACTCACACTTAGCTGTACGGATGTCCCTATGGTCCAACGTATTCGCTTTCCGAAACAAAAGAAAAGAATCGGCTGTCTGCCGGTGGCGTGTCTCTTCTAGGCTTCACGCTTACAGCGGATAGCCCGAGCACAGTCTGCATTTCACCAGGGAACCCACTTCCGTTGTTGCTGAGAGAAAGAGCGAGGAATAGAGCGAAGGGCAGCATCAAAGATGGTATCATGAAAAAGGAGGAGGGCACGAGGGAGAGGTTGGAGAGAGAAGCACAGAGGGTAAATAGGTTCCAGTCTGGGGATGAGTCACAATAACGTGGCTGAAGTATGTTGACCAAACCAAATAATAGATGGTGAAGGGACGACGACGTTTCGGTCCGTCCTGGACCATTCTCAAGCTGATCGACTTGAGAATGGTCCAGGACGGATCGAAACGTCATCATCCCTTCACCTTCTAGTGTGTGGTCTGGTCAACATGTTCCAGTCTGCCTTAGCTAACTGCTACCTAGGGGAGGAGAGGGGAGGGGTGAAAAGAGGAAAAGGTAACAAGGATGGGGAAAAGGTCACTGCGATGGAGGTCATCAAGAACTCACCACGTGAAATCCAAGTAAAGAGACGACGATCAGAGAGAAAGATCAAGACAGGAAAGGGTGTGAGTCCGAGAGTCCAAATGAGTGGTTCATTAGAATTCAGAAGAGACAGGGAAGAAGAGAGGCTGCATGGTTCGAAAAGACGACCCCGGATGTTTGTCAGGACATCACCCCAGAGGGTATGTCGACAATTAAAATCACCCAGCAGGAGCACAGGCTCCGGCAAGGAGTCCAGTAGGTGTTTAAGATCGGGAAGAGAGAGCAGGACATTAGGGGGAGGTAAATGGAACAAACCGTGTACAATTTATGCAGAAAGACATGTGCAGCAGAACATTGGAGAGGCGGCAGAAAGAGTTGGGGGACGAAGGGGACATCAGAATGAATCAAGAGAGCAGAAGAGGAATGGGCCCCCGGCAAAAGCCTGGGGGGAAGAGAGAAAGGAATAGCCATGGAAGCGACCTGGATGAGCACCAAGCATCGGCTCCTGAAGACAGACACAAATGGGCGAAAACTGTGAAATCCGAAGTTGGAGTTCATGGCAACTGGTGTAATATCTGCGAATATTCCACTGAAGAATAGACGTCGACAAGAAGAGAAACGACAGCAACAGAGTACAATGAAACAAGGGTGAAAAAGGAACACAGCACTTTAAAGAAGTGCAGGATCAGGATCAGGATCGGCAAAGTCAGGGTTAGGAGGCATTGGTAAACTGAATAAGGATGGCGGGAAGGGAGCGGGAGGACCGACCAGAGGCGAACGAGCAGGGTCTGGAGGAAGAGGAGGAAGAGGTGGGGGGGGGGGGGAGACAACTGAAGGTCAAGGACAGCAGCAGGAGGGGCAGAAACCAGGGAGTCCACCTCACCAAGGGCAGCAACCGAGAGGGAAGTGGGGCCAAAGAAACCTCCATAGCAGGAACAGAGGCGCAACCACCGAAACGGAAGGGGATGGAGCGAGAAAGTCAGAGGTAGGGGGCGAGGAAGAAAACGAAGCCTTCTTACACGCCTGGGAGGAGGAAGGAGATGAGCCAAGCGTTCACTTCTGACTCAGAGACTGGCGTCCCAGCAACAACGGACTGGGCAATAGATTCAAGGGTCTCAACAGGAGAAGAAGGAGAGCAAACAACACGATGACCACTTGGAGAGCGATGGACATCAGCCCACACAGACAGGTGGCGTGGAGAGCTAAGAGACGGAGGAGAAGGATGGGAAGGAGGATCGGAGTGAGACAAGGAAGAAGACACAGGAGGCAAGACAGACTGGGTAGAAAGAAGGGGAACCCCAGACAGAGAACCATGAGGGGACCCTTCGGGACAGAACTTAAAGGAATACAGGAGGCGGTGGGCGTGTCTGGGTCTATGGCCTGGAAACGGTTGTGAGACTGAGGAAGGTGAGAAGGACGAGGAGAGGAAGAGTGCCACACGTGAGCATAAGAGACGTTAGCGTAAGGGGGGAGAGAGCGAACTTGGCACCTAGCCTCAGAAAAGACAAACGTTCCTGGTGCTTCAGGTTGAGAACGGCTGCCTCAAGTTTGTAATGTACACATGTGCGGGAGAAGATAGGATGGGCCTCACTGCAATTGAGGTAGCGAGCCTGAGGAGAAGTGCACTCTGACTTAGAGTGACCTTTGTCCCCACACAAGGAACAGAGAGAGAGAGAGTACTGGAGCATTGGAAGGTACCATGATCAAACCTCCAGCACTTATTACAGGAGAGGAGAGGGAATGTACTAAAGGACGGAGCACCTGTCACCAGTGAGAATGACAGAGGGTGGAAGGGTCCTACCATTAAAGGTAATCTTCACAACCTGAAGGGGCTGACGGCGACGACCACGAGGGGGACGAGTAAACGTGTCTACCTGGAGGACAGAATGGCCTTGGGCTTCGAGGATATGCCGAATATCTTCGTGGCAGTTCTGTAGATTCCTAACACCGGTTGCAACATGAGGTGGGATGAGGAGAACAGTGCCAACACTGGCATTCAACTGAGCATTCTTGGAGACCTGAACAGGGGTCTCGCCAAGGCAGGATAAGGCGGCCAAGCGGGTGGCTGCATCCTGAGAAGGAGCAGCAATGACACGTGTACCGAGACAGGTGGGGTTGAAAGTAACAGAGGCATCTACTGAATCAGCAAGGTGCCTATGGAGGGAGAAATCGTCAGGAGGTGTAGAAACCAAAGGGAGGAGATTAATAAATCACTTTACTACCCCGTGGACTCAACCGTATGTCCTGTTTCGTCTACCCGCTCATGCACAGTGGACATAAATTTATGTCCTCGTAAAAAATATTTGTATAAAATTTAATTTTTATCCAATTTACTTCTGGTTTATTTCAAACTGCGCGCCATGAAGTTCTCTTTCTCACCGCTAGGCCGCATGGCACGTCGGCCTACCCGGTCACGTGACAGGCCCATTGTTTCCTTGTCACGTGTAGTGAGTCGATCACGCTCCCCTCGCGCGCCAAACTCGAGCGGTTTTCTGCAGTTTTACCCATTGTCGTGTGTTTTATACCCAATACATTCATCAACAATGGCTCCAGGTCAAGGCCCAAGCCGTTCTACGCCCAAGGAAGCGTCCAAGTCCTCGAAAGAGGACAAAAAAACTATGATTTATCGCAAGTACAGTGGAGTGAAACTCACACCCACGAAAATTCCTGACGTTGTGGCGGCTTTATCAGAGGCTGAGTATGATGAAGGTGATGTTGAGGGACTTGAAGATAATTTGGATTACTACAACGATTATAGTGGCGTCCATAGAGCGAATGATACAGCAACGAGTGATGACGAGACCGAGCACCTCACAGAGGAGGAGGAGGCACCGCTACTCCCTCCTCCTCCTCCTCCATCTAGGCGCACACGTGGTGCATGTAAACCACCTAGAAAACTAACTACCTGAAATGTTTCTCGTCGTAGGAAAACACGACCAACTGTGCCAAGTGATTCTAGCAGTGATCAAAGCATGAAAGTTGAAAGTGATGAGGAAAGTGAGGAAGATTCATCCCAGGCACCACAAAGGCGTACACGTCTAGTACGTACTCGCAAGGCTGGGGATAGTGATGGCTGAAGTCGTGGCAATACTTCCCTAATTGTTGAAGATTTACCGGAAATACTGGCCTGACCATTCCCAAACCTACTAGTGCATTAGCATTTATTCAATTGTTCATTATGCAAGCCCTGATTGAATTCTTGACAACTGAAACTAATTTGTACACGTCACAGATATTCCGGATGGCTAATGAAAATGTCTCAGATATTTGGAAACCAGTGAAGGTGAAAGAAATGGCGCGATACTTGGGACTATGCATATTGATGGGCATAAACAGGCTCCCAACTATGAGGATGTATTGGCAAACAGGAAAACCATGGCATGCTCGTTTCTTCAACTTGTTTATGGCGTCAAAACGTTTCCAGCATATAAGCCAGTTTTTCCATACATTCAATAATGATGCAGTGCCCTTGAACAATACTGATAAGATGATAAAAGTGAGAGCTGTGATGGAATATTTGAAAGAGAGGTTTGCAGAAGTTTACATTCCCAAGAAAGAGTTGTGTTTGGATGAAGGTACAATGGCATGGCGCGGCCGACTATCGTTCAAAGTGTACAATCCAAACAAACCAGACAAGTATGGTGTGAAACTATATATGCTTGCTGAATCAGTATCTGGGTACTTATATGACTTTGACGTATACTCAGGTATTGGTAAGACGATAGTGGAAACAGTAACGGGGTTGATTCAGCCTTTAGTGAACAAGGGTTACCATTTGTACTTGGATAATTACTACAACTCGGTAAACCTAACAGAAAAATTGAGAGAACTTGGGGTGTACGCATGTGGCACAATTAGACTGCTACGCGGCGTCCCAAAGGAATTGCAAGCTCTAGCCAAGGGTAAACTTCCACTGGATACCACCATATACCGCCGCAAATATAACACCTTCCTTCTACTGTGGAAAGACAAGCGAGTGGTCTCAATCATTACCAACATCCACAATGCAGACACTCAGCAAGTTCAGCGAAGGAAACGAATTCGCAAACGCGACGGAACAAGTGGACTACAACAGATAACAGTGAACAAACCTACTGCAATTTGCGAATACAATAAGTTCATGAAAGGTGTGGACCACTTTGATTAAATGGTGAAGTATTACCATTTTACCAGGAAAACTCACAAGTGGACCAAAAAGATCACGTTTTATTTCCTGCAAACGGCATTGCATAATGCCTTTCTTTTGTACAGATACTACACAACTAATCGAAAAAAGCTAACATTGCTACAGTTCCACGAGGTGGCAATTTGGGCCCTATTGCACTGGGACACGGAAGATTGGCCTCAAACAGCAACAGTATCTCATCACTTGCGGCACGCTCCAGACACAAATGATGACACAGGTCCTGCCTATGCTGACGCCGTGCAAACTCCCGGACCATCTGGTGTAAGGCGGCCTTTATTTACTTCAACACCTCAAGCTGACGCAGCAACGGAATCAGAACCCGAGATGTCTGCCACACTGCCATTTGACGAGACGGTTTTGTCAGATGACTCTGACTCAAATGCTCAACCAACACCGAGAAGACATGGCCCTATTGTTGATTCTGAAAATCGCATGAACTACAAACTGAAACACGAACTTTACAAACTGCCCAAACGTCTCAGGTGTCATATCTGTGCACGGTCAGGTAAAAGGAAGGACACCAACATAGGATGCAAGACCTGTAACGTTGCACACTGTGTTATTCCCTGCTACACCAATTACCACCGAAAAAGGGTGTGGTGAAGAAGTAACCACCCGCAACAGCTTCACTTCACCTACAAACCATCTGCTGAGCAACTTCAGGAATGTTGACCTGAAGAAGGTGGAGTGAAGAAAAAATGCTCAACTTACTGTTCCACAACCAGCTTTTTCTTGGTAAGTACACCTATTTTGTCCAAGGTTGTGTAGTATAACTTATTGGGAGTATTTTGATACCAGAATGAACACTATCCCATAAACTGCCGTAAGTAGACTCGAAACTTCATAGATTTTTTGGGGGTCATGCGTGTCTGCATGAGTGTCCCAAACGGGTTGCATGTGGGTGACTTTAGCCGTTTATACTGGTCATGCTTCCCCCATATCATGTATTATATGCATATGTCTGTTTAGGGAATTTTATTCCGATCAATGTACAACCAAAAATAACTGTGCAACAAGTAGAAACTTGACAAACATAACAATAGTAAAAACATTTCGTGTGTGTTTGACGCTCACTGATATGTTCCAGCGTTGTTTTATATTTGGCGCTATTCTAACTTAGGCTTTGTTGATCTTTTTTACCTACGTGCTCATAGAACATTCTATTGCGAACACATTGGCACAAAAATGAATGACGTAGTCGCCCAGGAGAATTCGAGAGGACAGCAGTAGCATAAGGCCACAAAAGAGCAGAGAACTGTCCCATGGAGCATCACACTCCGGCACCCGCCCACCAATCCCCCTCATGGCAGCAACAGGCCTGACAGGGAGGGGGTCATTATGGTGAAGGTATCAAGATGATGAAGGTGGAAGTGAGGCAGATGAGTAAGCAGGACTATCATGATCGAGTTTAGACAGCATGAGTGAGGAACGTAAATAGAGGAGCGTGCACCTATCAGTTCCATAAGGAGTATGGGACAAGACCCTAAGTAAGTTAAGGGCCTTAGAGCATTCAGCGCGGAGGTAGGAGATATGGGGAGACCAGGACAAGCGAGTGTCAAAAATTAAGCCAAGAAGTTTAGCAGAATCCTTATACAAAAGAGGATTACCATAAAGCGACAGAGGGAGTTGAAGGACGACCTTCTTCTGAATAAAGGTCATAGTATAAGTCTTAGCCGGAAAGAACTTGAATCCATGATTTGTGGCCCAGGACGACACAGCATCAATCGCAAGTTGAAGCCGCCATTGAAGGAAAGGCGAATCATCACCTTGACAGCAAAAGGTAAGATCGTCAACATACAGAGCGGAGAAAATGTCAGAGGGAAGGGAGGAAAGAAGATCACTGAGGTCAACCAGGAAAAGAGTAGTGCTTAGGATTAGAAATAGTGCTTGCATTAGTGCTCTTCTCTGGAGGAAGAGAGGAAGATTACCACGAATTCCAAAAAAAAACGGAGTTGGGACTGAATATACTATCTCCAGGAGGTGTCATGCGTCTTTTCCAGGTTAAAGAGGACAGTAACAACTGAGGTCTTCACAGCAAAGGCAGTATGAATATAGACCTCCAGGTTCACAAGGGCATCAGTGGTGCTGTGAAACTTGCAAAAGCCGAATTAAGAAGGGAAGAGGAGGTGGTAGAGTTCCACGAACCACATCAGACGGACATTGGCCATATGCTCAAAGAGGTTGCAGACAACTCGTGAGAGCAATGGGGCGGAAGCCTTTAAGGGATGACCCTACGGAAACAGGTTTCCAAATAAAAAGAACAATCGCCTCAAGCCAGTTCTCAGGGCGTGACGACGACTCCCAGACACGGTTATAAACACTCAGTAATTACTGGAACGTGCATGGAGAGAGATGGCAAAGCATCTTATAATGAATATCATCAGAACCTGTCGCCGTAGAACCACAGAGAGCCTGAGCAAACTTAAGTTCTGAGAGAAAGAGGAAGAATCGTTATAGGGAAGTCGAAGAGAAGTGCAAAAATCTCAGGGAGAAGATTCAAGACGGGGCTTACGAGTAAGGAAATAAGGAGGAAGATGAGAACTGTAGCTAACAGTCAAAAAGTGAGAACCCAGTTCAGTCGCGACCGACACCAGATCTTCCACAATAGTACCATGGAGGTGAGGGACTGTTGAGACATCTGGAACAAACTTATCTGCTATCATGTGGATTTCTTCCAGATCAGGGGCAAAGGATATAATGACAGATATGTTAGATATAATAGTGGAAACGAAACCCCTCACGTTTAGCTGTACGAATGACACTACATGCCACCGCACTTATCCTCCGAAACAAACAAAAGAAACGGGCGTCCTACGGCGACGGTGTTTCTTCCAGGCTGCATGCTTACAGCAAACAGCCCGAGCACACACTGCGTTCCACCATGGAACGCACTTCCAAGAGCCCCTGGAGGTAGAGCGAGGAACAGAGCAGAGGGCAGCATAAAAACATCATGAAAGAGGAAGAGGGCTCGGTGGAGAGGCAGATCAGAGAGGTCCGAAAGAGAAGTACGCAAGGTGAAGAGGTTCCAGTCAGCCCTGGCAAACTGCCACCTAGGGAAGGAGAGGGAAGGGCGAAAAGAGAAGGAGGTGACAAGGATGAGAAAATGGTCACTGTTTTGTAGGTCATCAAGAATCCGCCAAGTGAAGTGCAAATAAAGAGAAGACGAGCAGAGAGAACGGTCAAGAAGGAAAGGGTGCGAATGTGTGAGTCAACATGAGTGGGTTCATTAGAATTCAGAAGAGACTGAGAAGAGGAGAGGACAAAATGTTCAAGAAGGCAGCCCTGGGTGTTTGTGAGAACATCACCCCAGAGGGTTAGCCGACAGTTAAAATCACCCAAAAGGCGCACAGGCTCTGGTAAGGAGTCCAACAGATGTTTAAGATCGGGAAGAGAAAGTGCGGTATTCAGGGGGAGATAAATGGAACTGACTGTATACCATTTACTCACAAAGACGCGAGCCGCAAAACACTGGATGGACGACTGAAAAAGTAGGGGGACGAAGGGAATATCAACATGGATCGAGAGAGCAGCAGAGGCATGGGCCCCAGCAACCTCTGGAGGGGCAGAGAGAAAGGAATAACCATGGAAATGACCATGACGAGCGCCAAGCATCGGCTCCTGGAGACAAACACAAAGCAGGGAAAACTGCATGATCAGAAGCTTGAGTTCATGGAAGTTGGTATAAAAACCACGAATATTTCATTGTAGAACAGACATAGACAAAAATGAGAGAACAGAAATAGAGATAACAAGGGAGAAACAAAGGAAAAGTAACACAGTAGACTAAGGAAAAACAAGATCAGGATCAGTGAAATTAAGGTGATGGGGCAGAGGTAAAAAGCTAGCAAAGATAACCGAGACAAGGGAGCAAGAGGTGACCAGAGATGAATGGACTGAGTCCAGAGCTGGAGGAGGCAACAGAGAGGGGCGGTCAAGTGATGCGGGGGCATGACCGACAGAAACAGGTGAGGGCACCAAAGCAAGGGCAGCATCCAAGAGAGGATCAATGACCAAGGAAACCTCCATAGGAGGGATATGATACCCCACCACTGAAAAGTGAGGAGAAGCAGGGATAGTGTCATGGTCGGAAGGTGAGGAATACAGCGAAGCCTTCTTACCTGCTGGGGAGGAAGGAGGAGAGGAGCCAAGCTTATGCTCCTGATGTAGAAAAACAGGCGCACCATCAGCAATATACTGGGCGACCGGCTTGACAGTTTCAACATAAGTAGAACGGGAAACATGTCGAACGGTCTGGAGGACTGGGATGAGGATGGACAATGTCCTGAACAGACAGGTGGCGAGTAGGACCAAGAGACAGAGAGGAGGGCTGAGAGGAAAGAGTGGTGTGAGAAGGGAAGGAGGGCACGTGAAACAAGGAAGACCGGGTAGGAAGGAAGGAAACACCAGATGGAGAACCAGGAAGAGGACCCTCTGGCCTAGAATGCAAAGGAACAGACGAGGAGGTGATGGTGGAGGATGTCACGGTCCACGGTCTCGAAACAGTTGCAAAACTGAGAAAGTGGGAGAGGACGAGAAAAAGGGAAACGCAGCACACGAGCATAAGTCATGCCAGAGAAAGAGGGAAGACAGTGAGCCTGGTGCTTAGCCTCAGGAAAAGACAAATGATCATAATGCTTCAAATGGAGGACGGCTTCCTAAAATTTGTAATGCACACATGCGTGGGAGAAGGCTGGGTGGGCGTCACCGCAGTTGATGCAGAGAGTTTCGCAAGAGGGGCGCAAGTTCCACACAAGGGGCAGAGAGAGACCTCACTAGTGCACCTGGAGGGCCCATGCTCAAATCTCCAACACCTGCTGTAGAGGCGAGGAGAGAGGGGATGCACTCTTGAACAGATCATCTGGCACCAGCAAGAATGACAGAAGAGGGAAGGGACGTACCATCAAACGTGACCTTCACGACGCAAAGAGGATGACGACGACCACGAAGGGGTTGAGGGAAGGTACCCACCTGGAGGATAGTATGGCCTTGGACCTCAAGGATATATTTAATATCTTCGTGTGAGTTTTTTAAGCTCCTTCACACCAGCCACAACATGGTGCAGGAGAAGAATTGTGCCAATGCAGGAATTCAACCGGGCATTTTGGAGATCCGGACAAAGGTCTCTCCAATGTAGGACAACAAACCCAAGGGAGCAGCCGCTTCCTGGGAAGGGGCTGCAGCAATACGGGTACCAGTAAGGGTGGGGGTTAAAGGTGACCAACGTATCCACCGAATCAACAAGGTGTCTATGGAGAAATAAATCATCAGGACGAGTAGGGTTAACATGACTAAGATCAAAATACTTAGTCCATGTAGCAGAACCACACAAAGCCTGGAAAGAAGGAGAATGGGAAGGAATCAAGAGCGAGTGCAGAGGTGATGATGCCGTGCACCCCCAGTGAGTGAAGGGGTAAAAGGCGCAGTTGTAACAACTAGTGGCGGAGCCACGGCAGGTGATAACGTCATCGCCTCAGGGGACATGGGGCTGAACCCTGCCACATAGGTGGGAGGGGAGCAGAGTGAGTCAATCGGAAGAGAGTCCAAGAAGGAACATGGCTCTTATGGTATCAACATCATTGTTGGAGTGCGGAGTGGCGATTTCGACACCATCTATGGACCTACCCTCCAACTCCCAGGTATTTGGTGAGATGCAGACAACGCCATCTCTTGGCGGTGGTTTGATGTCAATGAAAGGCTCCCGTTTCATACCTCAGTTAGGAGGTGAGGTTGATGATGATGACCTCTGGTGGGTGGCGTAACGATATCAGCACCATCTTGGTTGTGCATGCGATTACAATTTCAGTTCCCCAGTAGAAGGGTGCCATCCTAAGTTCACTCAGTATACTGTCTGTCTGACTTATGATTTTAATGCTTATAGAGGTGACATGATGAGGCGATTACGCTTTGGAAATCAGTTCACCTTTGGCAGTCCAGAACTCTTGACTTGGTCCTGTGAGAGGACAAAGTAGCAGTCGTCAGTAGTAGCAATGTGTTAGTTGCTGGACTTATGTAGTGTTGGATGGACTGACGTACCCGGGATTTGGCCAAGAGGAGTTACGAGACGACAGAAGTGTTCATCTGCTGAGAAGTGCAGCTAGTGTGTTGCTAGAGATTTCTGCCAGGGTGTTAGCTACACCTGTAGGTGATTATTTGAGACCCCTGTCAGTTGTTGCTGATGCTCTTTGCCAGTGTGTTTCTGGAGTGTGAATGTGGGATATTAGGACATTGTGACCATATGGTGTGTGGACTGGCCCATGTGAGGAAGGTGAACTCGCCGGTGATTACCATTGAGCGATGATGACGTGTATTTGAGGATAGTGGACTCACTGGATATGGAGAACACTGCAGATCTATAGAGTGTCTTGGATGAAAGTGACAGTGTACATGTTTAGTTATACTTCTATAGATCTTATATTGGTAAAAGTGTAATTGCATATTGTTTATCCCCCCTTCATTCCTTGCACTGTTTGTAGCTACTGCCACTTCTTGAGAACTT